>QXTE01000082.1:4420902-4782010 GCA_003942145.1 Platysternon megacephalum | reverse complement strand
GATCCTGGCTGTCACTTCCTCAGCAATTTGTTGCCATGCCATGCCATGCCATGCCATGTTTCCATAACTCATATTTTAGGGTACAAATGATGGTCCTGATTCTGCAATGCACATAAGAACATAAGAATGGTCGTACTGGGTCAGACCAAAGGTCCATCCAGCCTAGTATCCTGTCTACCGTCAGTGGCCAATGCCAGGTGTCCCAGAGGGAGTGAACCTAACAGGTAATGATCAAGTGATCTCTCTCCTGCTGCCCATCACCACCCTCTGACAAACAGAGGCTAGGGACACCATTCCTTACCCATCCTGGCTAATAGCCATTAATGGACTTAACCTCCATGAATTTATCCAGTTCTCTTTTAAACCCTGTTATAGTCCTAGCCTTCACAACCTCCTCAGGCAAGGAGTTCCACAAATTGACTGTGCGCTGTGTGAAGAAGAACTTCCTTTTATTTGTTTTAAACCTGCTGCCCATTAATTTCATTTGGTGACCCCCAGTTCTTATATTATGGGAACAAGTAAATAACTTTTCCTTATTCACTTTCTCCACATCACTCATGATTTTATATTCCTCTATCATATCCCCCCTTAGTCTCCTCTTTTCCAAGCTGAAAAGTCCTAGCCTCTTTAATCTCTTCTCATATGGAACCTGTTCCAAACCCCTAATCATTTTAGTTAGTTGCCCTTTTCTGAACTTTTTCTAGTGTCAGTATATCTTTTTTGAGGTGAGGAGACCACATCTGTATGCAGTATTCAAGATGTGGGTGTACCATGGATTTATATAAGGGCAATAAGATATTCTCCATCTTATTCTCTATCCCCTTTTTAATGATTCCTAACACCCAGTTTGCTTTTTTGTNTTCCAATGTGCATTACTTTACATTTATCCACATTAAATTTCATTTGCCATTTTGTTGCCCAATCACTTAGTTTTGTGAGATCTTTTTGAAGTTCTTCACAGTCTGCTTTGGTCTTAACTATCTTGAGCAGTTTAGTATCATCTGCAAACTTTGCCACCTCACTTTTTACCCCTTTCTCCAGATCATTTATGAATAAGTTGAATAGAATTGGTCCTAGGACTGACCCTAGGGGAACACCACTAGTTACCCCTCTCCATTCTGAAAATTTACCATTTATTCCTACCCTTTGTTCCCTGTCTTTTAACCAGTTCTCAATCCATGAAAATATCTTCCCTCTTATCCCATGACAACTTAATTTACGTAAGAGCCTTTGGTAAGGGACCTTGTCAAAGACTTTCTGGAAATCTAAGTACACTATGTCCACTGGATCCTAATCTAAGTACACTTGTCCACATGTTTGTTGACCCCTTCAAAGAACTCTAATAGATTAGTAAAACATGATTTCCCTTTACAGAAACCATGTTGACTTTTGCCCAACAATTTATGTACTTCTATGTGTCTGACAATTTTATTCTTTACGATGGTTTCAACTAATTTGCTGGGTACTGACGTTAGATTTACTGGTTTGTAATTGCCGGGATCACCTCTAGAACCCTTTGTAAATATTGGCGTTACATTAGCTATCTTCCAGTCATTGGGTACAGAAGCCGATTTAAAGGACAGGTTACAAACCATAGTTAGTAGTTCTGCAATTTCACATTTGAGTTCTTTCAGAACTCTTGGGTGAATGCCATCTGGTCCCGGTGACTTGTTACTGTTAAATTTATCAATTAATTCCAAAACCTCCTCTAGTGACACCTCAATCTGTGACAATTGCTCAGATTTGTCACCTACAAAAGCCAGCTCAGGTTTGGGAATTTCCCTAACATCCTCAGCCGTGAAGACTGAAGCAAAGAATTCATTTAGTTTCTCCACAATGACTTTATCGTCTTTAAGTGCTTCTTTTGTATCTCGATCGTCCAGGGGCCCCACTGGTTGTTTAGCAGGCTTCCTGCTTCTGATGTACTTAAAAAACATTTTGTTATTACCTTTTGAGTTTTTGGCTACCTGTTCTTCAAACTCCTTTTTGGCTTTTCTTATTACATTTTTACACTTAATTTGGCAGTGTTTATGCTCCTTTCTATTTACCTCACTAGGCTTTGACTTCCACTTTTTAAAAGATGTCTTTTTATCTCCCACTGCTTCTTTTACATGGTTGTTAAGCCATGGTGGCTCTTTTTTAGTTCTTTTACTGTGTTTTTTAATTTCGGGTATACATTTAAGTTGTGCCTCTATTATGGTGTCTTTGAAAAGTGTCCATGCAGCTTGCAGGGATTTCACTCTAGTCACTGTACCTTTTAATTTCTGTTTAACTAACCCCCTCATTTTTGCATAGTTCCCCTTTCTGAAGTTAAATGCCACAGTGTCGGGCTGTTGAGGTGTTCTTCCCACCACAGGAATGTTAAATGTTATTATATTATGGTCACTATTTCCAAGTGGTCCTGTTATAGTTACCTCTTGAACCAGATCCTGCGCTCCACTCAGGACTAAATTGAGAATTGCCTCTCCCCTTGTGGGTTCCTGTACCAGCTGCTCCAAGAAGCAGTCATTTAAAGTATCGAGAAATTTTGTCTCTGCATTTCATCCTGAGGTGACATGTTCCCAGTCAATATGGGGATAATTGAAATCCCCCACTATTATTGAGTTCTTTATTTTGCTAGCCTCTCTAATCTCCCTTAGCATTTCATCGTCACTATCACTGTCCTGGTCAGGTGGTCGATAATAAATCCCTAATGTTATATTCTTATTAGAGCATGAAATTACTATCCACGGAGATTCTATGGAACATGTGGATTCACTTAAGATTTTTACTTCATTTGATTCTACATTTCCTTTCACATATAGTGCCACTCCCCATCCCGCACGACCTGTCCTGTCCTTCCGATATATTTTGTACCCCGGAATGATTGTGTCCTATTGATTGTCCTCACTCCACCAGGTTTCTGTGATGCCTATTATATCAATATCCTCCTTTAACACGAGGCACTCCAGTTCACCCATCTTATTATTTAGACTTCTAGCATTTGTGTACAGCACTTTAAAAACTTGTCACTGTTTATTTGTCTGCCCTTTTCTGATGTGTCGGATTCTTTTTTATTTGAACGTTTCTTGTCTGATCTGGCCCCTACTTTATCCTCTTCCATCCTCTCTTCCTGACTAGAACCTAGAGAATCTCTATCAATAGACTCTCCTCTAAGAGAAGTCTCTGTCCGAGCCACGTGCTCTGCTGCAGCAGTCGGCTTTCCCCAGCTCTTAGTTTAAAAACTGCTCTGCAACCTTTTTAATGTTTAGTGCCAGCAGTCTGGGTCCACTTTGGTTTAGATGGAGCCCATCCTTCCTGTATAGGTTCCCCCATCCCAAAAGTTTCCCCAGTTCCTAATAAATCTAAACCCCTCCTCTCTACACCATCGTCTCATCCACGCATTGAGACTCTGAAGCTCTGCCTGCCTACCTGGCCCTGCGCGTGGAACTGGAAGCATTTCTGAGAATGCCACCTTAGATGTCCTGGATTTCAGTCTCTTCCCTAGCAGCCTAAATTTGGCCTCCAGGACGTCTCGCCTACCCTTCCCTATGTCATTGGTACCTACATGTACCACAACCACCAGCTCCTCCCCAGCACTACACATAAGTCTATCTAGATGCCTCGAGAGATCCACAACCTTCACACCAGGCAGGCAAGTCACCATACGGTTCTCCCGGTCATCACAAACCCAGCTATCTATGTTTCTAATGATCGAATCTCCCATTACTAACACCAGTGGGGCTCTATGAAGGTGTAGGGATCTGCCTGCGCATTGTAAATTGCAGGATCTGAGCCTATATTTGGAATATTGAGCATTTCCAAATTTAGCTTTTCACTGGAATGTGGATTACAGGTTACCAGGGGACGAGCTGCTGAAAGGGAAGCCTGGCACTATGAGGACGGGGTAGTTTAAAACTGTCAGGTATCTCTCCCCTACCCCAAACCCTGACTTTTCAGTCCCCATCTGAGGTTTCTTTTATTTTCTTTGTTTCCTCCATTAATGTATTCCTTCCACCTATTTTCTCTATACCTCTGAAGAGTCTGTTATTCCAATAAATGGCTGGAGTAAAGAACTGAGTCAAACTGGCCTGCCTGCCACTCTTTGCATCTCCTTTGTGTGCAGTGACTTTGCTAAAATCGTTGAACAAGTGCAGCAGTGTCCAATCCCATTTGTTTAATATCCTCTGGTGAAATAAACGTGCCTATGGAGAAGGTTCTCCAGGAATCAACAGATATGGATGAGTTCATTTCCTTTTTCCTTTTGTTTGCAAAGCATATCTTAATTAAATAGGTATTTTGTTCCACTGGTTTTGTTCATAATTTATTTGTATCTTGCTGTAGTATCTGTCAACTTGTTTAAGCAAAAATAAAAATACAACATTTAATAAAGGGAAAGAGCATTACAATGAAGGAGAGAAGGTAAGAGGTCGTTCACTGGCTTCTACAGGTGGGTAGAATACTGCAATAACAGTTTAAGCAAGTACTCAAATTTGTTAATGAATTTTCCTTGACCACACTAGCAGACCTCATCTGTTTATTTTCTACAATGCTTTTCTGTTCCTTTCCACACGTTTGTGCAATCTCAAGCTTTCCTGGCACCAATAGTATCAGAAAGCAAATGGCGAAGTCTTGTATGTGACGAATCACAAAAACCAAATTGTAAACAAGTATTCACTCCAGAATTGCTCATGCTCGCCTCATCTAATCAGGGAACAGGAAAAGCACCACATGACTTATCTGACCAGTTACAAACAATCAACACAGTTCAATAATGTGGTGGGGTGTGTCAATGCTGCAGTAGGCAAGCAGGGGTTAACCAGTCACTTTTGGCCCAAGAGGCCAGGCCCTCTCACCTCTGCTGCACATGCTCCAGTTGGAGGGAGCAGATAAAAGGGAACCGCTCACTCCAGTCCTGGCTGGCGGAGGAGGAAGACGGACATGCGTTGCCAACTCCCGCTGAGGTACCACCAGCCTTCCAGATTACAGAAGCGAGTCTCCCTGACTATATGACGAGGGATCCCCATCTATGAAGGCTGACAGAGATGCCAAGCCTCTGCCCGGGAGGACAAGCTCAAAGTGGACTTAGAGGTAGGAAGTGACCGAGGGAATATACTGGGAGCTGATACTTGAATCCTGAAGAGGGAGGCTACAGGCTCCACAGGGCCCTGGGTCGGAACCTGGTGGAGCAGGGTGGGCTCGGCACTGGCAGGTGGCTATTACCGCCGGAGACCCCAGCTATAGACTGGTTACTCTGCCCCACCCAAGGGGCTGAAGCCCTGTTTGTGATTGTTTGCCCCAGCCAGGAGGCTCAGGAGCTATAGACGGTTCGTCTGTTCAGCCCCTCCCTGTGGGCCAGAGTCCCTGATTGTGTTTGTCTGGCCCAGCTGAGAGTCCTGATGACTGTGTGGTGGAGTGTATCAACCCCACACTGGAAAAGCGGGGGCACCCAACGGATGCGCAGAACCCCATGACAAATAGTGAATTTTAAAGATTCGCTGAAAACTGTTCACAACCTAGGTTAAAAAAACTGTGAAACAATTCATTAAATAGTGTTGAACAGATGTTACAGGATATCGTGCTCTGCTAGTGGATGGTCCACAAGCTGAAAAAGAGGCTAAATTGACTGGATTCATGATTCAGTATAAATTATTCATTGAGCACTGCTCTTTTCAGTGCTCTATAGAATAAAATCTGTTCGATTTTCTCTGTGTCACACTATCACTTCCATTTGCTTTCCCAGGGTATGTGTGTGTATTAGACAAAACAATGACATCAAAGCCCTTTCTATTAATTAAAAAGAAATGCATGCTCACAAGTCAGGCCGCAGGATTTCCCTCCTGCCCCAAACAGCTGGAGCCTGGTTTCCATTATTGCTTTTATTATAAACTAACAGGTTTTGCAGCTCTTCTCTCACACCCCCGCCCTACAGTGTTGCAATGAGTCATTCAGATCACCAGTTTCTCAATACTTAAAGTACTTGTTTCATCTTCTTCATTTGAACCAAAATATCCAGGCAGGTCAATCATCCATTGCTCCGATTCTGTTAAGCCAAAAGAATTATTATCGTAAAACGCAAATCCAGGGTCTGTGGGGAAGCTCTGGCATTTGTCCTTTCTGTACTGGACAGGGCTTAGAGCACTGCCTCGCTGATAATTATCTTTCAGAGTTGAGATGGGTTCTTTCCTCAAAGCCCCTCGATGGTTTGGTGAAGAGCCCCTCCTGTTTCTGTTTGGCTCTGGTTTGTCAGCTCCTGCTACTTGACCTGCAGGCTGACGGTCACTGATCAGATCTGGCCTCCCCACTGGAGGGCCCCCTTTGTGGCGGTATTTTGTGCCGTAGCTCAGTGGTTCACCAGCGAACAGAGTGCAATGAGACGGGTCAAACTTTTCAGAACTTGGATCAGCATCTTTACATGTCGGCCGGGACTTGTCTTCCAGTGCCTGACCCCACGTTCTGGTCCTGGCACTATAAAGAGGAATCTGCCGTGAGGTAAGAGTGGACATGCTCCGTTCCCTATAGGGCCTGACCTTTTTAGTTTCATGGAAACTGGCTGTTCTTCTGAACTGTGGGTTTCTGTGACAGCCTTTCTCTAACGGCTCCCCTTTGTTATCTTGGTATTTCAGGTGAGCTCGTCTAATGAGGGTCTGACTAGGGCTTGTTACAGGATTGGCCTGCGAGTCCACCCTAGAATTAGATTTTTCCCTAGGGAATTTGAGATGACTGACTGGCTGATCCAGAAATGGAGATTTGATCCTGAATTTGTGTGCAGCAGCCTCCTCCTGGTTTTCTGTGCCCAGGGGAAGCACAGCCGTGGCATCGATAACGGTGTCAGTCAGAGGCGTCTGAGATACGTGATACACCTTTGTGGTTTCAGTCAGGCCTTTCTTCTTCATCTCTTTCAGCTGCTGCTGTGCAAGGCGATAGCTGAAAATTGGAGGGATTATTTTTTGAGCATTTGACTGAAAATTGTCACTGACAGAGGTGTCCTCTTCTTGAGCAAACTGAAGGCTCCTCCTGCAGGTCAAAGGTATGTTAACAGGCTCTCCGGCATGTGCTCGAGGCGCTTCGCTGCCCTCGGAAAAGCTCTCACGCTGCGTGCCAGCTTGACAGATGTTCTCTTCGTCGGAGTTCTTGTGGAAGCTGGGCGAATGGACAGAGTTACAGCGCACAGAGGTGCTGCACTTCTGAGCTCTGCAGAGCTTCCTCCACAGGGTGATGAGAACAGTGGCTAGGATTATGAACAAGCACAAGGAGATGCCAGTGATGGTGACTATATTATTAGCTTTCTGGTCCTCTTGGTGCTGTACAGAAGGAGGGGTGGTAGGCTTTATAACTGTAACAAAGAGTGAACACATTCTGTTATCAAAGTTGCATTTTCATTGGACATTTGGAGTTTTAGTAAGATATTTTACATTTAAGAAAAAGAAAATCAATGAATAATATACATTAAATTGTCTACTTGCCAGCATGTCCTTAGCTCACATCTGTCTTCTTCAGATTAAAGAGGATAAACCTTGATTTGCAGCAGCAAATCCACCTACTTTATATTGAGGGCCCTGCAGACCTGTCTACCTTTTAAACTTCATTTGCTACCTACTTTTGCTAGTCTCACCTCTTTTCATGATGCCAGAAGAATATTTTATACACCTGAGCCTAATGGCTTTTGTTAGGTTTGAGTTTCGCAAATCCAGTGGGAAGCTTTTTGCAAGAGTTGGTAGGGTTTCTATGAAAGGAGCAAGCACATAGAGGCAGTGTGATCAGGTGGAGGGGGTGTCAGGCTCTGCCACTGGTCTGCTAGCTGACCTTGGGCAAGTCACATCACTACCAGTGCCTCAGTTTCCCCATCTGTAAAATAGGGACAAAGATACTTGCCATTTTGGAACAGCACTTGGAAATCTACAGATGAAAAGTGCTATCCAGGAGTTAACAATTTGTTATTGGAATTGATATATTAGGTCAGCCTAGTGGTTAGGTCAACCCAGCAATTAAAATTATTTTTCAACTGATTTTAGTGTTTGTGAAAGGTATTTGTTCCCCTCGTGCCAGGCAGATCCCCAATGTGAAAGGTAAGTGGCCTGACAGCCCTGAGGTCTGGAGAGAAGATGGACAGCATAAGCAGTGGCAGCACAAGTTTCCCCACGTTTCCCTGAGAATGTTTCTCCAACTCTCACCCAGTGTTACACCTCTGGGAGTCAGACAACAGAGTATTCTCCATGCCCATTCAGTTCTGGGCTAAGAAGGGGGCTTGGGGTTTTTGGTATTGATATTTGTCTGTTATGAACTGGAGAGGGACTTTTTTAAGTACATCAGAAGCAAGAAGCCTGCTAAACAACCAGTGGGGCCCCTCGATGATAGAGATAGAAAAGGAGCGCTTAAAGACGATAAAGTCATTGCGGAGAAACGAAACGAATTATTTGCTTCAGTCTTCACAGCTGAGGACGTTAGGGAGATTCCCAAACCTGAGCCAGCTTTTGTAGGTGACAAATCTGAGGAACTGTCACAGATTGAAGTGTCACTAGAGGAGGTTTTGGAATTAATTGATAAACTTAACATTAACAAGTCACCGGGACCAGATGGCATTCACCCAAGAGTTCTGAAAGAACTCAAATGTGAAGTTGCGGAACTATTAACTAAGGTTTGTAACCTGTCCTTTAAATCGGCTTCTGTACCCAATGACTGGAAGTTAGCTAATGTAACGCCAATATTTAAAAAGGGCTCTAGAGGTGATCCCGGCAATTACAGACCTGTAAGTCTAACGTCGGTACCGGGCAAATTAGTCGAAACAATAGTTAAGAATAAAATTGTCAGACACATAGAAAAACATAAACTGTTGAGCAATAGTCAACATGGTTTCTGTAAAGGGAAATCGTGTCTTACTAATCTATTAGAGTTCTTTGAAGGGGTCAACAAACATGTGGACAAGGGGGATCCAGTGGACATAGTGTACTTAGATTTCCAGAAAGCCTTTGACAAGGTCCCTCACCAAAGGCTCTTACGTAAATTAAGCTGTCATGGGATAAAAGGGAAGGTCCTTTCATGGATTGAGAACTGGTTAAAAGACAGGGAACAAAGGGTAGGAATTAATGGTAAATTCTCAGAATGGAGAGGGGTAACTAGTGGTGTTCCCCAAGGGTCAGTCCTCGGACCAATCCTATTCAACTTATTCATAAATGATCTGGAGAAAGGGGTAAACAGTGAGGTGGCAAAGTTTGCAGATGATACTAAACTGCTCAAGATAGTTAAGACCAAAGCAGACTGTGAAGAACTTCAAAAAGATCTCACAAAACTAAGTGATTGGGCAACAAAATGGCAAATGAAATTTAATGTGGATAAATGTAAAGTAATGCACATTGGAAAAAATAACCCCAACTATACATACAATATGATGGGGGCTAATTTAGCTACAACAAATCAGGAAAAAGATCTTGGAGTCATCGTGGATAGTTCTCTGAAGATGTCCACGCAGTGTGCAGAGGCGGTCAAAAAAGCAAACAGGATGTTAGGAATCATTAAAAAGGGGATAGAGAATAAGACGGAGAATATATTATTGCCCTTATATAAATCGATGGTACGCCCACATCTTGAATACTGCGTACAGATGTGGTCTCCTCATCTCAAAAAAGATATACTGGCACTAGAAAAGGTTCAGAGAAGGGCAACTAAAATGATTAGGGGTTTGGAAAGGGTCCCATATGAGGAGAGATTAAAGAGGCTAGGACTTTTCAGCTTGGAAAAGAGGAGACTAAGGGGGGATATGATAGAGGTATATAAAATTATGAGTGATGTGGAGAAAGTAGATAAGGAAAAGTTATTTACTTATTCCCATAATACAAGAACTAGGGGTCACCAAATGAAATTAATAGGCAGCAGGTTTAAAACAAATAAAAGGAAGTTCTTCTTCACACAGCGCACAGTCAACTTGTGGAACTCCTTACCTGAGGAGGTTGTGAAGGCTAGGACTATACAGGTCTGTCTCATCTTACGTGCATTTAACATGCGCAATTTCGGCTTTACGCGGTCGGCAAAAACAAAAACAAAACAAAAAAGAGAAAAAAAGCAATTTATGTACTGTTCCTGTAGTGCGGGCGATTCCGCCCGCCATTACACTCAATGGGATTTAGACTATACGCGGTTTTCGCTTTATGCGCTAACCACGGACCGTAACCCCAGTGTAAGATGAGACAGACCTGTAACAGCGTTTAAAAGAGAACTGGATAAATTCATGGAGGTTAAGTCCATTAGTGGCTATTAGCCACGATGGGTAAGGAATGGTGTCCCTAGACTCTGTTTGTCAGAGGGCGGAGATGGATGGCAGGAGAGAGATCACTTGATCATTACCTGTTAGGTTCACTCCCTCTGGGGCACCTGGCATTGGCCACTGTCGGTAGACAGGATACTGGTCTAGATGGACCTTTGGTCTGACCCAGTACGGCCGTTCTTATGTTCTTAAGAGAAATCCTGGTAACAATACTTTGCACAGCTATAGTGCATGTTATGAGGGTCTCAAAGCATTTTACAAACATTAATTAAGCCTCACAGCATACCTGGACAAGTATCATACCCATGTTATCAAAGAATAAACCAAGGCGCAGAGAGATTGAGTGATTTTGCCCAAGGTCACCAGCAAATCAATCATAGTCATAGAACCCCGAAATCCTGGCTCCGAATCTACTTTTCTAGCCTTTAGACAACACTCCTTTTCTAATTTCTATCTATCTTAGCTTTTTATTTAGTGCCTGTTACCATGGTGTCCAAACACTAATTTCTTATAGGCCACTAAACAGTTTTCTGATGGTAGTTATGTTCAATTGCTACTGCCCAGACCTGGATAGAAATCAGTGATCTAAAAGTGAAAGGCTCAGGCATCCTTTAACCAGTCCCTCAGCCCATCCAGTATCCACTCTACACATTTACATGTATGTTATGGAGTGTCCACCATATACATTCCCAGAATGCTTTTCAGTGTTCCACAATGACTGCTCAACTAACTGCAGTGTACATGCAGAATTAATAGCTGCAGTCACCAAACCACATGTATACTCCAGAATTCAGGAACAGACTTTTTCCTTCCCACGCCCTTTGTAAAATGCCACCTTGATAATCAGCTTGTTATTCATATATATTTTTGGCTCAACAGATCCATATGGAATGCAACTGCAGTGTGGCATGTCACTCATTTAGGAAGTCTGGCAGTTCATTTAATAGATAACATGTACATTCATTTCCAGAGTAATGTAAAAAAAGCTGCACTCAGTTGGTCACTAGAGGCTCACTGTCCAAGTAGCACTACAAAATTCGTAGAGTCACACAGTGGGAGGTGTGAGGAAAGATGATGCCATCAGAAGAGAAACAAGACCAGAATTTGGCCAAGTGTGGCTGTGGCTGTGATTGAAACCCATGGAGCAGGGGTCCCCAACACGGTGCCCGCGGGCGCCATGGTGCCCACCGGGGCGTCTAAGTGCGCCCGCGTACTGGCCGGCGGACGAGCATCCGCCGAAATGCTGCCGACAAGCAGCTTCATCCAGAGGCGTCGCCGCTGAAATGCCGCTGATTTTTTAATGAAGTCATGAGATTCCACCTTCTCCAGAATTGGGATAGGGAGAAGAAACAATATCTTCCAGTTTTTCTGCCCTCTGCTTGCTTGCCACAGCTAGCTTTGACAAATAATATTCTGCCTCCTGTGAATAAGGTCCATTGAACCCTTACAAACATGCTTTATTGCAGTGGTCCCCAACCTTTTTCGTCTGGCGGGCACCAGACGAGCCACGGAGGACCGTGGCGGCGGACGAGCATCCGCCGAAATGCCGCCGACAAGCAGTGTCATCCGATTTTCGGCAGCATTTCGGTGGCGATGCCTCTGGATGACGCTGCTTGTCGGCGGCATTTCGGCAGCGACGCTTATTGACGTTGCCACTTGTCGGCGGCATTTCGGCGGATGCTCATCCGCTGCCACGGTCCTCCGTGGCTCATCGTCTGGCGCCCGCCAGACAAAAAAGGTTGGGGACCACTGCCATGGAGTTACTCCAGATTATACCAGTGGAAAAGAGAAAAGAATCTGGATCTGAATATTTTAGTTATTCATTTTTCCTTCTCTCCTTATTTTCTTTTCTCACTCCTGTTTGTTGATCTTTTTTATTTATTTCTACTTCTCCTCTTCAGCCCTTCCACCAGGGTTCCAACCCTCTGTGCTGGCTTCTGTTACTCGGCCACTTGCTCCATCTACTGGACTAAAGAATACAAATATAATAATGCTGAAACAGACTCTCCTAGATGGACCAGAGACACAGCAGAGGATGGTCTGATGCTATTATTTATAGCACAAGGTCAGCAGTACCCAGAGCTGGAGTACAATGTGAAAACATCTTTTAAATTCTATACAAGATTAAATAATTCAGGCATAATTCTGTAGTGGCATAAATCTGACTTTGGTGCAGGAAGATCAGAAAACAGGTGTAAGGGTAACTTGGCAGGGAGGCAGTAAGCCAGTGTAACTTGAACAGCTGAGACATTCTGTGGGTATGCAAAATGGGTGCACATTGATTTATGCACAGAGGGGAAGAGTGTAGCAGGAACAATGTTTCATNAGATTAAATAATTCAGGCATAATTCTGTAGTGGCATAAATCTGACTTTGGTGCAGGAAGATCAGAAAACAGGTGTAAGGGTAACTTGGCAGGGAGGCAGTAAACCAGTGTAACTTGAACAGCTGAGACATTCTGTGGGTATGCAAAATGGGTGCACATTGATTTATGCACAGAGGGGAAGAGTGTAGCACGAACAATGTTTCAGTGTTGATAAATGCAAAGTAATGCACATTGTAAAACATAATCCCAACTATACATATAAAATGATGGGGTCTAAATTAGCTGTTACCACTCAAGAAAGAGATCTTGGAGTCATTGTGGATAGTTCTCTGAAAACATCCACTCAATGTACAGTGGCAGTCAAAAAAGCAAACAGAATGTTGGGAATCATTCAGAAAGGGATAGATAATAAGACAGAAAATATCATATTGCCTCTATATAAATCCATGGTACACCCACATCTTGAATACTGCATGCAGATGCGGTCACCCCATCTCAAAAAAGATATATTGGAATTGGAAAAGGTTCAAAAAAGGGCAACAAAAATGATTAGGGGTATGAAACAGCTACCACATGAAGAGAGATTAAAAAGACTGGGACTTTTCATCTTGGAAAAGAGACGACTGAGGGGGGGATATGATAGAGGTCTACAAAATCATGACTGGTGTGGAGAAAGTAAATAAGGAAGTGTTATTTACTCCTTCTCATAACACAAGAACTAGGGGTCAGCAAATGAAATTAATAGGCAGCAGGTTTAAAACAAACAAAAGGAAGTATTTCTTCACACAACGCACAGTCAACCTGTGGAACTCCTTGCCAGAGGATGTTGTGAAGGCCAAGACTACAACAGGGTTCAAAAAAGAACTAGATCAGTTCATGGAGGATAGGTCCATCAATGGCTATTAGCCAGGATGGACAGGGATGGTGTCCCTAGCCTCTGTTTGCCAGAAGCTGGGGATGGGCAACAGGGGATGGATCAGTTGAGCATTATCTGTTCTGTTCATTCCCTCTGGGGCACCTGGCATTGGCCACTGTTGGAAGACAGGATACTGGGCCAGATAGACCTTTGGTCAGACCCAGTATTATGTTCTAAGGGAAGTGTAGCTTACACTTGGGAGAGTGGGAGTCAATAATGTGGGTTTGCAGGCCCAGATAAAAATGCTAAGGTCTGATGGACAGGAAGTACTCAGCACCCAACAGCACCAGACCCCATATGGCTATACATATGGTTAATATATTCTCAATCTGTTCCACACAAACTTCCGGTTTTATCGTAGTTGAAATACATTTTCATTATTGGCAGTATATTTTTCATATATATTTTGAAATACATTAAAAAACTTTCTCCTCTGTTCAGAAGCTAGTGATAAAGCCAGACTGTCTGTGTGACTCTTTACTGGCTTCCTTTGCGTGAGCAACTGTGACAGACTGAGCCAGCCCAGATTCATCCCTATAGTGACCAGTGACCTCTCCCCCAGCCCATCCCCAGTACTCCCTTCCTTGCTGGCAGATGTGATGCCAACATGGAATCCACCTCCATGGTATGAGTGTCACTGGACTAGCCATGCTGCCTATATCTCTCTATCCCCAGCCAACACACAGACAGACAGTACTGCATGGGTTTCCATCAGCCAGTTGGTGGAATTTACTCCAGGGATCCTGGCCACAGTGTAGTCAGTGGGAGTTTTCCATTGACCTGAATGTGGCCAGGATTTCATCCCCAGTGAATAAGAAGTCACAAAGATTGGCTTAAATGCTTTAGTTTCTCAAACCTATTATAATAACATGCATTTTGTTTTCTCCAGAGAAAGCAGACACATGTCAAGGAGAAAAGCTTTAAAGAAAGCAGGACCACATACTAGAACATTCCTCTAGAGAGCACAGCGAAGTCTCTTTCGGTGTCCCAACACAGCCTGGTTTTGCTGGCAGCGATGTGAGACATTCTCTGTGTCGCTCACGGACACCTTCCCCACAGGTCACGCTGCAAGGACTCCAGGGCTGCCACAGGCTCCATGTTTCTGTGGATACATGAAATCATAGCAATGAGGAATGCAGCCAGACTCATTTCATCTTACAGCAAAGCTTTCAACTATCCCTCCTTTATATAAAAACTAATCAACCCCAACTCTGCAATTATAACACTGCAAAGCAAATAGCTACTGGGACCTGTGCCTGCTCCCATCGGAGTCCAGGGCAATGCTTCCATCGCCTCCAATGGCAGCAGGATTGCACTCATAGTCTGTTAACTAAGGCCAGCAGGATATGCCTTGTACAACAGCAAATAGAAATGAATCCACAAGTCTTTCTAATGTCTTAGCAGTTTAGGCATTTATAGGGCCCGATTCCTATCTTGTGTACGCTGGTTTTACGTTAGCATCACTATTGATTTCAGTGGGGTTACCCCTGATTTATACTGCTAGGAGAGGAGGCTGAGGCCCAAAGGGACTATTGAAAAAGCAGTGTTGGTTTCTCTCCTATTATCTTCATAGCACACAAATTATGTTATTGAACCACTAGTTTAACAGTTTTTTAGAGGTCCTAATCTTTTATTGTTTGAGGGGGCTCTCAATAAGGAGTTTTAGGATGAAAATTTAAGTTTTTTTTAAGGGGGCAGGGTTCAAGGCGTAATGCATTTTCATTATTTTAAATGCAACTAAAGCAGTTTTTTGTTTGAATTTCAACAGCCTCTTGCTGTGTTCATAACTCAAACTTTACAGCACTGAGAATCCAGAAGCTGAAAGTGACCATGCCTGCCAACTTTTGAATGCTATAAATAACATTTTGAAAGAAAAATAGAACCGCACCCTTAAACTCCAATAAAATTCATTAGACCTTGTGCGATTTTTTTGGAGAGACAGAATAATGTGTGATAGATATCTTGGGATTGTCCCCATTAAATATTATTAGTTGGCTTATAGGAACTGATTTGAAATGGACCAGAAACAAAACCATTAAACTGACTATTTTCATTATCTAGGAGAGGTAAAATGCAACAAGTAAAACCACATAAATGATGGAAACGTAAATTGGGGTTTTTTTTAATTCTCTCTTTTTAATAATTATGGTGTTGCTATTACTAATACAGGTCATGAAATTTGTTTTTAATTACATGATTCTTAACCTCATAGTGTCCCCGTGACTTTTGCTTTAACCCCTGACTCATGAACTATTTACACAAATCTAAATAATTAAAGAATGTGGTTGTATGACAGAGATGTAGGTTATGGTACATTAGGTGTGGTATTGGTCATGCTGTGTTATTACTTGAAAAGGACAAAAGGGAAAAAATGCAACTGTATTTAAATATGAGGATTTTAACTGCTTTGGGCCCCAATCCTGCAAATACTTGCAAACATGCCAACATCAGTAAATTTACACAGGTGAGTAGTCCTATTGAACTCATGGGATTACTTACATACTTGAAGTTACTCACATGCATAATGATTACAGGATTGGAGCCTTAGGTTATCAGTTTACTCTCTTTTATATGCCTCTGTGACAAGTGTGTCACGCATGTGTGTTAGATACACCTTGGTTTTACCCCGTTAATCTCATTCAGATATAGGGCCAGATACTGCAAGGTGTTGAGCTCCCCAATTGTTGTTCACTTTAGTAGGAGATGAGGGTGCTGGGCAGATCACATGATCAGGCTCAGAGACTAAATAAAATACACACAATTTAAATCAAAGATATTTTCTAATCTCAGGCCCTGTCCTGTGAGGTACCAATTCGCCTAATCTCTGCAATGACTTCAGTAGGAGCTGAGAGCGCACAACTCCTTACAGAAGATACTTGGGTCTGAATCCACAAAAGGACTGGGGTATTGCAACGCTGCACTTCACAACACTCTACTTTTAGGCACCTAGAAAATCACAGGAACCACAACGTAATCTGAAAAACCTGAGTTAGGCGCCCAGGTTCCCTGTACAATGAACTGGGAGAGACAGACACCTTGGAATACAATCCACAAAAGCCAGCCTGCGAGGCAAGCAGCTGCCTATGGTAGCTAATGGGAAATGCTGACAAGATGGGTGTCTCCTAAACCCCTCCCCTCTCATGGAGTTAGATGCCTAATTCCAGGCACCTATTTCTGCTGGCGATTCCCAACCATGAACCCCTCTCCTGGAGTCAGCTGGGTTTGGTGTCTAAGCTGCTGCTTGCCAGAATGAGTGAGGTGCCTGCCTCATGCCACACAAGATGGCTTGAGGAGGTGGTGGTACTGGTGCCACCTGCCTTACTGCTTTTAGCCCAATGGTGAGCACACTCACCTGGGATGTGGAAGACGCAGGTTCAATTCTCCCTCTGTCTGAGGAGAACATTTTTGAACAGAGGTCTTCCTCCATCTCTTGGGAACCTTCTCTAACCACTGAGCTAGGGGCTATTCTGATGTCAGGTCCCCTCAGTCTCTCTTATTGAAGCTCTTCCATTGTATGTAAATGCTTAAACAGGCATTGGGCCAGAGACACAATGAGTCTAGAGTCTTGTGAATAGGGCACTCACCTGGGAGGGGGGAACCCCCAACAGCCATCCCCCCGTCCAATGACTAATTAATCATTTATCCAAAGTGGAACAGCTTCAACAGGAGAGATTGAGGGACCCCCTCCCCCGCATAGGACTGTCCCATAGCTCAGTGGTTAAAGCACTCTCGTGGGAGACCTCTGTGCAAATCATTTCTCCCCCACAGGCAGAGGGAGGAATTGAACTTGTATCTCCCATAGCCAGGCTGAGTGCTCTAACCAGTGGGCTAAAAGTTACAAGGTGGGGAGGCACTGGCACCACCATCTTCTCCAGCCAGATTTTGAATGGGACCTGTCTACCAGATTGGGCCCTATGAGTGAGAGAGTTGGAGGAATACCTATCTTTCCCCCAAGTTATGAATTGCTCTGGGGCTTAGACATGAGATATGCGTACACACACCTAGAGTGGGGCAGCTGTACACATGACCAGAGGTAGAAACTTAGGCGGTAGGGAACTTTTACAGCAGAAATTTAGGAACCAAGTGAGTTAGCACCTACAGGTTAGGTAGCAGCCTAGTGGGAGTTTCGTGAATCGCAGTGAAGCCTAAAACCAGGGCTTAGGCACCTAAGTCTGGGGTTCAGGCTCCTAAGTACCTTTGTGGCTCTGGGCCTAAGCACCTTGCAGGTTTGGAGCTCACAATAATCAAAAAGTCTCTCATGGGAGGAAATTACCCAGCTTCTGTGAAAGATAACAGTTTAAGCTTCTGAATCTTTCTCTGCAATCTACTAGAAATTAAAAAAAAAGGAAAAAAGAAAATAAAGCACAGCTCATTTTTCTCCATGGACACAAAATCATTAACGGCAAATGGATCTAAAGAGCCAGGTGAAAATCTTGACTACAGGTGTAGAAGGCACAGACTGTAAACTAACTGTTAAATGTGAATTTTTAATGTAAAATTGGGGAGCCTATCAACATGCAAGTGTTTAACTAATGAGTTAGACAATTTGAAACACTGGCAATTCGGGAGTCATGAAAAACAAACACAAGTGAGTGACTGTGTTAATTGTTAATTTGTGTAGCATCTCTCTCCAATTGTGTGTGTTTCATTCTCACTTTGCAATGGGACACCTTAATATAGCATATTATCTAACAAAACAGTCAACTCAGATTAATTTTTCCCCCCAAAAGGACCCCTCTAAAAAAATCCACATCCAGTGCTCTTGCAAAGTTATTGCAAGAAGTTAAGGGCTGTCCATATTAGTACATCACATCAGATGTATAAAAAACTTAACTGGAATATGGAGATTAAGGACCTGCTCCTTCTCTCATTGATGTAAATGGGAGCAGGATTGGGCCCTAAGAGACTTGTAAAGCAGGCATAGTTTTGTAATAAGGGAGCAGTCTTGCACATAAGATGATCGCTTTTCTAATGCTGTCATATCTGGTTACTTTGAATCCATCTGCAAATTCTATTTTTATCCCAATTAAAACCACATCAGATAAATGTGTCAGATATGGATTCAGGTATAAAACTAGTTGGTTCTCAGATCTTCCTAGGGATTAGAACACTCACAGAATAAGGGGGTCTGACTAATATAATCTTACTTACACAGGGACCTGGTGGAACAAATTTTGATGGAACTTTATCTGTCTCATCCTTTCCCTAGATACTGCTCTTCTGCTCCCTTCCCTTGGTAACTACTGCCACTTCTTATGGTGGCTCTCCCCCTGTTCCCTTTCACCCTTCTTTGGTAGCAGCTGTACTCTCAAAGTGCTACTAACCACCTTCTCCTTACCCCTTTTTATTGCTCACTAAGAACACTAGGGATCAAAATTCAGCCCTGATGTAAGAAAGCACAACTCTCATTGGGGTCAAAGGGAATTGCATGCAGGCTGAATTTCATCCTCAGGTATAACTAAGTGTAATGGGGTGAAATTAAGACCAGAAAAGTCAAGAAAACCTTCCCAATTATGAGTGCTATTGATACTATTTTTGATTATTTTTATTAGAGTAAAGCCAAGAGACTTTAAATGGGATCAGGACTAGAACATGGAATATTCTCTCCAGCAAATTGGTGCAAGCCTTGTTGCTTGGGACATTTAAAAAAATACTGAACAAAATACAGGAGAATATGGTGAAGAGAACAAACTTGCGGCGACCCAGGTGATGCATACAATGGCCTAACAGGAATTTTGTATCTCACACTTCTATGTTATAGAGCCACACTAGATACATATATTAGCTGGATGATTTTACTAAAATCAGCAGAGAAGCAGTTAACTTTGACATTTAAGCTGCTATCATTAAGCTTCAGAGTTAGCACCCCATTGAGATGAATGGTCAGAGTGGCCACACCGATCTGAGCTATTGTCTCACTGGCCCTCTATCTGCAGGCTTAGAAAAACTGCACAGCATTGGTTCACATTTAAAAGGTTTATTTCACAAACTTAGAAGGGATAGACTTTTTTTTTTTAAACAAAAGCTGACATTGTTTAAAAATGGATGGGTCTGAGATGGGAGTACTGGAATGGTATTCTGGTGTGTTCAGGGTTACCTAGAGACCTGTATTTACTACTCAGAGTAAATGAGGCACTCCCTCTTCACAGGCATCACTAATGCTCTTGGGTGCCACAGCATAAGAAATGCATCCTGTGCCCTTCCATCCACAATGCAGCACAAGGTGACCTAATCTCCTTGGTATGGGGCCCAGGATCTCAAAGCCAGCTCTGTGCTCAAACTGCCCATTGGGCCAGAATCACAAAAGGATAATAGGTTAATATTTTTCTTTTGTAAGATATAGAAGAAGAAATGGAGTAACACATCTGTCTTTATTTCACAAATGCAGTCTGTCATGGGATCAAGGTCTTTAGACACAACACAATCCCAAGCCGGGCTGAAGCACAGCCAGATCATTCAGGAGCGGGGCTTCATGACAGAGTTCTGACTTGGAATGACATTCCAGCTCATGCACAGGCAGCAAAGATTTCCATCTTTGTACTGTCTTCAGACAGCTGCACCCTTTGCAGAATACCTTGTGCATCTAGAATGCTGCCATGGGTCTTTGAAGTCCTGCAGACACTGCCACACAGTCAGATGTGCTGCAGTCTAATTAATTTGAAGTTGACATTTTATTTACAGTTACACTGTGTAGGGTTGCTTTCATCTGCTCTGTACAAGTAACTTGTCAGTCACTTACATAAATCCTTTCTTCACATGTGTAACCTGATTTTTTCTGCTGGACTCGTAAATACAGTACTATAGTGAAAGCAAAGGATACAAAGCAAATTGCAGGGAGTCATAACTTAAATTGAATCCCACAAAATAAAACAGAAATAATGGGCACTGGAATGTATCTGTGTCATATTGTAGGTATCTGTCTGAGTAGATGCTTTACGGACCACAGCACTGTAGCATCCAAGCACCTAGGTAGGGGAAAGAAATATAAATAATCTTTCTCCTTCTTCCAGCTATAGAAGAATTGCCTTGATTAATGTATGAATTTCTGAATTTGTAAATGTTTGTGTGTGTGTGTGTCAGAAAGAGTGTGAAGAGAGTAGTGAGGGAAAGTGAAGTTGACGAGATGAGTTTGCCATGCAGTGAGACTAGAAGTAATTTTCAGGCTATACATTGATAACTGAAAAGTTAGTTGTTTTAAAACCTACAAAACAGAATGAAGTAAAACAGCATAGCATCACAAGTATAATTAAGCCACAGACATTATAGCATTTCCTTATGTGACAAACACTTTATGAAGGACTGAAAATATAAAGCTTGTGTTAATTTTAGAGATTTACAATCTATGAGGAGCTCTAAAATTCCAGTTCTGTCACTTCCATGCACAAGAGAAGACAGAGGAAACATTCTTTCAAGAGACTGTTACAATTAGGGTTGGGCCAGAATCGGAAGCTCTAATCCAAAACACTTTGAATTTTGTGGGGAGTTGGTGTCATATCCCTGGATTTGAATCTGACCTATGAATTTGGTTCCAGGTCAGGTCCAAAACTAGAAAGAGCTCATTTTCACATTGTGAATTAGGGTCATCAGAAACTGCAGAATAGCTCATGAGAATGGAGTGACGTCTGTCCCTGGGTTATCCTTGAACACAAATCCCACTCAAAACGCAATCCCCATCTAAACACCAGCTCCTTAGCCAGTCGCTAGTTACAACTGCCCCCCATGAATCAGTAGTGATTTTGACACTCATCTCTCCTCTCTCTCCCTCCATGAGCAGATAATCTCTGCTACTGTGACCACTACCAAACCTGGGATTCCCATCTGCCATTCCCAGATGAAAGACTGTCAAAGAAACCTATGAGCTATGCACACAGGAGAGAATTCTTCCATTATGGCCAAATCCTGATCACATTAGCAAAACTCCCAGTAATTTAAAATTGGCAAGAAATTGGCCCCTAGCTGCTATAGCAGTTTCTCATGTAATTCTTTGTGATTACCAGATTTCAGTTCCTATTGGGACTAGATATCCAGATAATCCACTAGTCATGGCAGGTTTGGACTTGTGATTAGAGTACCACTAATGTAGTGGTGACATTAAACCATTGCAGTACCACCTTTATCAACCATCCTGGTGTATCTGTTCACACACAAACTAAACTTTATTCCATCGGCAGTTAAACATGACTTATTTTGTCTGGTGCTATGAGACTCAAAAACTACAACTTCATCAATCCAAGTTATCATCCTTATTGACAATATAGAAGGATGGTCATTTTCCTACAGAGTTTCTAATTAAAGACAGAAAATGTCAATACAAACCTATATTCCTTCGGATCACCATACATTCCTTAACTCTTGGGGGCGATTGGCTTTGGCTTGAAATGTCAAAAAATTCAAAGCAATATTTATTTTTCCCCACGTCAAACAAAGTGCAGTTAAATTCTGTTCTGTTGCTCCCTGGGTGTAGGAAGTTTTCATCTAGCCATGTCGTTCTTTCACCAGGACGTCTGAGAGCTTCCTTGTACACAGCAACCTTCCCATTGATGGCAATGCATGGAGGGGAGACAATAAACACCAGAATGGACGACTTGCACATCACTTCTGGTGCCACCACTAGTTTGTATCCAAATTTGTGGATGAGGTCTATGGGCCCTGTTGAGGCGATGACTGAGTTGGTCTCTAATGATTTCAGTAACACAGTGACATACACTTCTTGGTCAATAGATGGGCAGTCAAACTCCACCCACTGGGATCTAGAGAGAAAGATTCCTTTGCTAGTTCGCATTCCCAATGCCTCATCAGAGCTTAATCTTCCTAGTTCATACAGGCTGTTGGTGAATATCACGTCCAATGAAACCACTGTCTCATTCATAGCACACAATTGTTTATTAGTGAAAAGTCCAACCTGAAGGGAACTCCTGAGCACCTCAGAGGTCCTGTTCAAGTCAATGTGAAATACAGGCCATTCCACACTTAGGAGGGTGCTCCCACCCCTCCAGTGAATTTCAGTGCCATTATCAATCTCAGAGATCATTCTGAACCAATAGTCCCCAGCACTCTTGAAATAGAAACATTCAAACCCTACCATCCCCCGTGACTGGCTTGGTGGAAGCTGTTTTTTTGCAATGGTCTGGTTGGTGCTGGCATCCAGCAGTAGGATGGATACATTCTTTGCTGTCACATTACCACTGACAAAGTACTGAAAATCAACAGACACTGTGTCGTTACTTAAGGCTACGTGACCTGGTCGCTCCAAAAGGAGATATTCCACTTCACCAAGAACTGAAAGAAAACAGTTTCACAAAATTGTTAATAAGCAAAAAGAAAAGTGAATAATACCCATTTCATGGATATTATGGACAATCAGCTGCTTTAAGAAGTGGTGCCCAACCCTTTCAAAGCAAATGAATCAATTTAGTCGAGTAAGACCTTGGCTATACAAACAGGCGCTTACCTCTTTCCATTCATGCAGAGCTGGGGTTTGGAGCAAGTCAAGCTCCATCACAGATTACAGTGTGCACAACGGGAAGAGCAGAGAACATCAGTCACACAAGCCTGAAGTATCAGTGCAGGTTATGTCTAGCAGCAATTGGAAACCACTGCTTTAAAATTAATAACCATTTTATTTATAAAGCTTACTTGCAGGACAACCTTAAAGAAAAGATCCCTTAAAAATTCATATCTTAGTTATGAAGGGCTTATGTAGTTCCCAACTTTAAAATCTATCAAGCAAAAGTAATTTGAGGTCCTGTTTCTGAATTATCCTTCTTTATCTTTTACTCAAAATCAAAATCTCCCCCAGCTTCACAATGTCCTGCCGCTGTTCCACTTACTTTTACTATAATGAAAAAAATAGAATTGGAGTTTCTTAAAGCAGAAGTGTAGAAAATACCACTCAAGTTATACAAATTAACAATACTATATGATGCTTTTTGAAGCCACCTTTCTTACTGCTAGTTTACAAATCTTTCATAGAATCACAGAAGTGTAGCATTGGAAGGGACCTCAAGAGGTCTTAGAACTGGACACAATACTCCAGTTGAGTCCTTCTCAGTGGAGAGAAGAGTGGAAGAATTACTTCTTGTGTCTTGCTTTCAACACTCTTGTTATTGTCAGCAAACTTTATAAGTGTATTCTCTATGCCATTATCTATATCACTGATGAAAATATTGAGCAGAATCAGACCCGGACTGATTCCTTCAGGATCCCATTCAATATACCCTTCCAGCTTGACTGTGGACCACTGATAACTATGGTTTTCCAACCAGTTATGCACCCACCTTATAGTAGCCCCATCTAGGTTGTATTTCCCTAGTTTGTTTATGAGAAAGTCAATGTGAGACAGTATCAAAAGCCTTACTAAACTCAAGATATACCACATCTACTGCTTCCCCCCATCCACAAGGCTTGTTACCCTGTCAAAGAAAGCTATTAGGTTGGTTTGACATTATTTGTTCTTGACAAATCCATGCTGTTATTTATCACCTTATTATCTTCTAGGTGTTTACAAATTGATTGCTTGATTATTTGCTCCATTATCTTTCTAGGTACTGAAGTTAAGCTGACTGGTCTATAATTCCCCGGGTTCTCCTTATTTCCCTTTTTATAGACTGGCACTATATTTGCCCTTTTCCCGTCCTCTGGAATCTCTCCTGTCTTCCCTGAGTTTTCAAAGATAATTGCGAATAGCTCAGATATTTCCTCAGTCAGCTCCTTGAATATTCTAGGATGTATTTCATCAGGCCCTGGTGACATTAAGACATCTAACTTGTCTACGTAATTTTTAACTTGTTCTTTCTCTATTTTAGCCTCAGATCCTAACTCATTTTCATTGGCATTCACTATGTTAGACGTCCAATCACCACCAACCTTTTTGGTGACAACTGAAACAAAAAAGTCTGTTAGCACTTCTGCCATTTCCACATTTTCTGTTATTATTTCCCCACCCCACATCCCCCTCATTGAGTAACAGGCCTACCCTGTTCTTGGTCTCCCTCTTGCTTCTAATGTATTTGTAGAATGTTTTCTTGTTACCCTTTATGTCTCTAGCTAGTTTAATTTCATTTTGTGCCTTGGTCTTTCTAATTCTGTCCCTACATACTTGTGTTATTTGTTTACATTCAGCCTTTGTTATCTGACCTAGTTTCCACTTTTCGTAGGACTCTCTTTTCAGTTTCAAATCATTGAAGATCTCCTGATTAAGCCAGAGTGGTCTCTTGCCATACTTCCCATCTTTCCTATGCAGTGGTTTGCTCTTGTTCCCTTAATAAGGTCTCTTTGAAAAACTCATTTCATTTTACTCATTTGCATCACAGAGGTGCTTGAGGAGTGAAAGAGCTGAAAATAAAAGCAATGGTAACTGCAGCATTTTTTCCTGTCTAAGATGTGGTGCAGCATGTCGAAATGACGTCATTTCATTATAAACTGAGTGGTTTTACTTTACATCTAATTGTGGCATGACCATGCTTGTGCAGGTTACCAAATTATTCTGAAACATGCTTTGACTAGCAGCGAAAGACAGTATCTAATACACAGGACCTAGAGAGATCACAGTTCTAATCCCAGTTCTGCTATAATTCTCCTGTGAGACCGCAGGCAACTCACTTAGGAATCTGAGGCACAGAGAAGTTATCTGTAAAATGAGAATTACACTTCTCTGCCTCCCAGGGGTGCTGTGCTGTGAGACTTATTTAGCTAATATCTGTAAAATGCTTTGAGATCCTTGGATGGAGGGTGCTATAGAAGTGCAAAGTATTAATTATAAATGAATAATACTTCACACTTTTAAAATCTGCAGTATGTGTTTGTAATTAAGGCTGCAATTTAGTCATGGAGGTCATGGCAGTCACAAAATCTGTGACTTCCAGTGGGCTCCGTGACTTCAGCCTGCAGTGGTTGGGAGCTGCAGGGTCCCCTGCCACCCACTGGGGCAGGAAGCTGTGGGGTATCTCTGCCCTCTCTGGCAGCCTCTGCAGCTCCCAGCTACTGCAGGCGGCGGGGGCACCCCGCAGCTCCCTGCCACTGGGAGCTCAGGGCTCCCCTGCTGGGCGGCACAGGGGAACCCCCTGAGCTCCCTGCTGCCTGGGACAGAGGGGGACCCCCCAGCTCCTGGTGGGTGGCAGTGGGGAACCCCCAGCTCCCTGCCACCGGGGGCGACGCTGCTGGAGAACCCCAGAGCTCCCCGCTACCAGAGGTGGCAAGAAACCCCCAAGTTCCCGGCCGCTGCGGGCTGCCAGGGATGGCAGGCAGCTCCGGGCTGCTGTGGAGGAACCTAAGCTCCTGGGCCGTGCAGGTGGCAGGGAACCCCTGAGTTCCCAGCCCCCACTGCAGGCAGCAGGGGTACCCCGCAGCCCCCAGCGGCTACAGGCAGCTCCTAGACCCAGCAGCTGCCCAGCTTGAAGTAGTGTGGAGATCCTATAACAGGGTTCAAAAAAGAACTAGATAAATTCATGGAGGATAGGTCCATCAGTGGCTATTAGCCAGGATGGGCAGGGATGGTGTGCCCAGCCTCTGTTTGCCAGAAGCTGGGAATGGACGACAAGGGATGGATCACTTGATGATTACCTGTTCTGTTCATTCCCTCTGGGGCACCTGGCACTGGCCACTGTCAGAAGACAGGATACTGGGCTAGATGGACCTTTGGTCTGACCCAGTATGACTGTTCTTATGTTATGTTCTTATGATCTGCAGATCCCTATTTTGTCAGGGATATTTTTAGTAAAAGTTAGGGACAGGTCATGGCTTCTGTTTTGCTCGTGACCTGTCTGTGACTCGTAGTAAAAATATCCGTGACAAAATCTTAGCCTTATTTATAATTACATTAAAAACAATGTTGGAAGAACATTAAGGTTGCAAAGTCAAGCATTCAAAAGTTAGGAAATGTCTGAAATAAGATTGCCTGTGCAACCTCACTTCAGCTCCATTGTGCATATGCATTATGATACAGTCTTGAATGATATGGTTATATACTATTTTCTCCACATGACCGTGTTTCACTCTGTGCCCTGGATGGATGGTGCTCACTGAATGGGTAGTTACTGAATATTTCCTTTTATCCCTATCATTCAATGTGTAGTTCCAGGCCTTATTTACTGCATACCATCCAAACCCTACACTGATCATACAGAATTATTCATTTCCTCATGGGCTTTTCTATGGTGCTCTCATCATAGTATCTTAGTGCTTTACAAACATGAATGAATTTATCTTCACAATACCCTAGTGAAGTGAGGTGGTATTATCTCCATTTTACACATAAGGAACCAAGGCACAGATTTAAAGGCAAATATTGTCAAAGGTGTCAGCTAAATGTTGATGTCCAATTTCAGAAGGTTACTGTCTGATTTTTCAGAATAATTAGCATTTTATAGCCCTTTATATGTCCAGAGCAGAGCTCCCATTGACTCAGTTGCAGTTGTGAGCACTCAGCACTTTGGCAAATCAGGCACTCCGAAAGTGAGGAACAGACACTGGCCACCTGTGAGAATTTTTGCTTACGTGACTTGCCCAGCATCACAAAGAAACTCTGTGGAAGAAGCAGGGATAGAAGCCACTTCTCCAGGGCACCATTCAACTGCCTTATCCATGAAACTCTCTACCCTTTCTCTTCCTGCAATTCCCTGCCTCATTCATTACACACCTGGCAACTTCTGAAACAATGAGGAAAGGGTCCTACAGAAAATAGCCTCATTCACTACACAACCTTGATTCATTCCCAGAGTAGGTCCAACTTGTGCACTGAATAAGTCAGGGGTCCTGTGGAAAAAAAGGTATGTGATCATATAATTAAAGACTGTATCATAATTAGGGGGCTACTTAAATTGTGGAGAAATCACACATTTTTTGTGAGTTGATCACAGCATAAATAGCAAATTTTGTGGATGTGTTACACATCTGTGAAATTTGTTATTCATACCATGACCAACCCACGAAAAATGTGTGATTTCTCCGCAGCATTTCTCAAATTTGGGGCCCCAGCCCAAAAGGGGATCACAAGCATATTAGGGGGTCACGGTATTGCCACCCTTACTTCTCCGCTGCTGCTGGTGGCGGCACTGCCTGAAGCTGGGTGGCAGGAGAGCAGTGGCTGCTGCCTGAGCACCCAGCTCTGAAGGCAGTGCCGCCGCTAGCAGCAGCAGAGAAGTAAGAGTGGCAATACCATGCCACCCATACTTCTATGCTGCTGCCGGCGACGCTGCTGCCTTCAGAGCTTGTCACCCACTCTGCTTTTACTGGGGGCAGCTGTCATTGGGTTGGTGCACTTTGACCGAGACTAGCCCAAGTGCACAGTGTCCTTTCCCTATCTTTGTATAAGAGTAGGAATATTCTGGTCATACACTGACAGAGCAGCCACTTCATACTTTTGGAAGGGCCAGAATATGGGCAGCCAATTTCCATTGCATACTGCTGCTGCTTTCTGGTATGAATGTGGGTGCATCAGTAGCCAGAATTTGGTCCCAATAGTATGGATAGCCTGCCTTGGGTTGTTTTCAGCCTTTTGTGGGTCCTGGTTGTGATGCCAGTGACCTGCCAGTGTGGTTACTGCAAGAATTGGCTGCTATTGCAATCAGAGTTTTTTCTCCTAAAAGTGAAAATAATTTTGTATTTCTGGGTATTATTCTAATTTTTTTAAAATTATGTTTAAATCAAACTAGGCTTCTCAGCTATCAGTATTTTACTGGCAGTCAGATTTTTTAAAAGTGTACATCTTAGTAATGATGATAAGATTTAAGAAGAATATTTTATTTTACTGCAAGGTAATTTTCCAGATTATACAGGTATTTTTAGTATGTACTTCTGACGTACAGAGATGGGAAGGAAACAGATGGGTGAAAAGATGGGTAAAAACAGATGTGTGTGACCATAAATCAAATGAGTGTATGTACAAAATTGCATGGCAGTTATTTTCTGGACCATGGAGTATTCTTTATATTAGAAATATTGTCACTACTAGAGCTAAAATGATAAAAATGTTATCATGAGTATTTAGCATCCCTAGCCTCACCTTGTAATTAGACTGATTGAACAAAGTTCCATTTAGTGTAGGAATCATGGCTTTTACGTTTGTGGGTTAACTAGGTAATGTTTGCATGCATGGTTGTCCCCTCAAAAAGTTGTAGACATTGTAATATTTTAATTCACCCAGACATATGTGGATTAATCATTTATCTTCACCGTGTCTCTCATTCAATACTGTATTGTTAAGTTTTCGAGTTAAACTTGTCTGATTAAAATGACAGGGAGTTGACAGCTACATGCCATCACAAAAAACAAACGTCCCCATTTCTACTGTAAGCTAGATTACATCCCAAACTATTACAATTGAAAGGCTTGTTAAATGTAGAACTGATCTCTTGGCATAGTGCTGGGAGCAAAGATGTGGGTTTCTGTAATGGGGCAGGTGTAGTATTTAATAACTGTCTGTAATTCAGTTTTTTTCGCACATATTTTGAGAGCAAATAGCTGTAAATGTTGCGCCATTTATACCTGGTCTTCATCTTTTTGGCCAGTGTGAAGCTTATTACCACACCACATCCATAGAAGCAGACTAAATCAGGACTCCAAACTTTTCAAGGCTGTACATGAAGGTTGGGCAATGCATGGCTTAATTTTCTTGCTTGAGCTTGAAAATTTACTGAGAGTCAAAATACCAACTTCACTTAATTTAAATGTTAGGGATAACATTTTCAAAACATCTAAGTGATTTAGGAGCTTAAACCCCATTTTCAAAGTGAGTTAGACACTTAGTAAGTCATGTCTCTCTGAAAAATCAATGTTTTTTAAGCACCTAGGTGCCTGTTACTTTTGAAAACTGGCATTTAGGCTCCTACATCACTTAGGTGCATTGGAAAAAAATTTCATTGCTCTACATTCCCCCACTTCCTTTGAATTATGTGAAATACAGTGATATAGAAGGTTTGCCATCTAACATTGCTCAGTTAGTTACTGATGGCAGCCAGGATTGCTTGCTGATACCCACAGAAATCTGTTCAGTATATTCTGTTTCTTATTCTGAACAAATCCACAGCTGGAGAAGGTCCTCTTTCTGTTCTGATACAAATACAGCCTTTATTTAAGTCATTTAAATTTTTCACAAGTCCAAGACTATATTTCTGGGCACTCCTGAGATGGATTCTGTGTATGTTCCCAATGCACCAGATCATCTGTTAACACCACTACACATTAACATTTTTAAATGACTTTAGTTAAATATCTACAGTACTCCTTTTAGAGTTACAATACTCACCATAATCACAGAGCACAACTAACAATAGATTTGAAAAATCTTTCAACATCTGTTTCATTCTGATCAGTGGGCTCCCAGGTCCTTTTATTCCTCATGTCCTTTTCCACCCCCAAAGCGCACACACTTTTTTCAAGAACACCTGAAAATTAAAACTTAAAAAAATTAGAACCTTGTTGAATTTGCTTCATAAAAGAAAAAAACCCTGAACATTAGTTGAAAAACTTTTGACAAATAATTAATGCATTATTATTTAACAATATCTCCTCTTCTATCCACCTTACAATCAGCTACATATCTCCAGTGCACCTAGACATGCATGGCTACAATTCAGTATATAACAAAGTTCACCTCCCAAATGTCAGTTTCTGTATCAGAACAATGAGATTCTCTTATCGCTTTACCCTTTCAACCAACCTGTTAAGTCCTGGATAGCAATCCCATTGCAATGACTGCTGTAGTCAGCTTTTACATAAGGATCTGGATGTGCTAAAGCAGGGGTTCTCAAACTTCATTGCACCGTGATCCTCCTTCTGACAAAAAAAATTACTGCATGACCCCAAGAGGGGAGACCAAAGCCTGAGCCTGCTTGAGCCCTGCTGCCTCGGGTGAGGGTGGGGGCCAAAGCTGAAGCCCAAGTCCCGCCTCTCTGGGCTGAAGCCCTTGCTCTTCGGCCCCGGGCATTGGGGCTCAGGTGTTGGGCCGCAGCAAGTCTAACATCAGCCCTGGCAACCCCATTAAAATAGGGTCACGACCCACTTTGGGGTCCCAACCCACAGTTTGAGAACCGCTGCGCTAAAGCAACATAATTCACAAAACGTACAAATTGGTTAAAATTGAGAATACAACATGGATTCTGACCTCTGCACACATAGGTATTGAGGGATTATTGCTAGTGTTCATTGAATCGTAGGACTGGAAGCGACCTCGAGAGCTCATCTACTCCAGTTCCCTGCAGTCATGGCAGGAGTAAGTATTATCTAGACCAGGGATTGGCAACTTTTGGCATGTGGCCGGTCAGGGAAATCCACTAGTGGGCTGGGACAGTTTGTTTACCTGCAGCATCTGCAGGTTTGGCCGATTGCAGCTCCCACTGGCCGCGGTTCACCGTTCCAGGCCAATAGGGGCTGCGGGAAGCAGCAGCCAGCACATCCCTCGGCCCACGCCACTTCCCGCAGCCCCCATTGGCCTGGGACGGCGAACCACGGCCAGTGGGAGCTGCGATCGGCCGAACCTGCGGACGCTGCAGGTAAACAAATCGTCCCGGCCCACCAGCGGATTTCCCTGATGGGCCACATGCCAAAGGTTGCCAATCACTAATCTAGACCATCCCTGACAGGTGTTTGTCTAACCTACTCTTAAAAATCTCCAATAATGGAGATTCCACAACCTCCCTAAGCAATTTATTCCAGTGCTTGCATATATAAAACCATCAATAACTTCACTTTCTGTAAACTGTTTTGTGTTTAAGAGAATCCTCATTAGCACAAAAATGAATCAATACAAATCTGCCATTGATTCTGAAACTGCCCTTTTGGTTCAGGTTTATCAATATATTTAATAATCACTGTTAGATCTACAATTTGTGTGCAGATCCTTGATATTGATCACAGGGGGAAGGTGCTAAGGTTTGGCGTTTTCCCCATCTATTTTATTGGTGATATCAGATATTTTAAGTCTAAATTTTGTCAGTTTCCCCGGCAGTTGATTGTGCCACAATTATAGATGCCATTTTTGAAAATTCGTCCTACAATGCATATTTTTTATTTTCGTTCCACTTATATAGATCAGAGTAATTACAATTTTGTTTTAAAGTGCATCAAGTAAATCTCCATGAAGCTTGTAGTAAAAATAAGTAGAGGAGGACTATGATAGCAACAGCAACAATTTGTATGAAAAGGACGTTACAATCAATCCAAAAGATAAGACCTTCCCAAAAGGCACTATTATCAAAGCAAGGCAATTATTATTATTTGCATTATAATGGTGTCTTCCCCACTATGCTAGATACTGTACAAACACAATGAAGAATGATTTCTGGCTCAATAGACTTTATAATATAATTTGAAGATGAGAGAAAACAGGTAGATACAACCAATAGATGGGGGAAGTGCACAAAGATGAGTTTTAAGTCTCTCAGTCACAATGCAGACCATTGAATTTGTCAGTAATCATAAAAACAGTGAGTTCATTTAACATTGACAAGATTGTTAAAGTCATTGATCTAGAACATAGAAGGAATATCACATAAAAGTTTGTTATTTTCTTGGTTTCGTCTCTTGTGTTCCCCATGTCCATCTTTCCTCCACATTCTCTTACCCAGCAGAGAGACTGATTAATAGTAGCATGCACAGCTTGGCAAAGCAATAAGTAAAAGGTAATATGATAATAAAGCCACACATGTCTGAAGAATGTAATCATCACCGAGTCCAAGGCCTTAACAAGATTCTAAAAAGGATTAGACATTGATATAGGTAATGAGAACATCCACAGTTATATTAGAGAGCAGGCAGATTATACAGTGATAATTAAGCCTTATGCCTCAAGGCATAAATCCACTGCTAACTGACAGAGGTTAGGAAACAACTTCTCCTATGGGCAGATTATTCCATAACTGCCTATTATGGGTATTCTTGCACTTCCCTTTGCAACATGTGGTACTGGCCATCATCAGGGACAAGATACCAGATCAGGTGGACTATAGGTCCTGTATGGCAATTCCTCTGTTCCTATCATAAGAACATAAGGATGGCCATACAGGGTTAGACCAAAGGTCCGTCTAGCCCAGTATCTTGTCTTCTGACAGTGGCCAATGCCAGATGCTTCAGAGGGAATGAACAGAACAGGACAATTGGCTGTGAGTGACTCCAGTGTATTGGGGGGGTGGGGGAGGATGTGCATCGGAGGTGAGGAGTGGCTGTGAGTGACTCCAGTGTGTGTGTGTTTGTCTTGGGGATAGGGGTGGTGGTGATGAGTGCCTCAGTTTCCCCATCTGTAAAATGTGGATACTGACCTCCTGTGCAAAGCGCTTTGAGATCTAATGATGAAAATCATTAGATAAGAGGTAGGTATTATTATTATTATCTTTCTGTGCCTCTGTTTCCCGTCCCACCCTTTGCCTGTCTTGTCTATTTAGCTTATAAACCTATCAGGGCAAGGATTCTCTCTTACTAAGCATATGCACAGCACCTAGCACAATGAGTGTCCCAAAGTTAGTTGGGGACTTTAGGTGCTACTGTAATGCAAATAATAAATAATAATTGCAACCTTCTCTTCTCTGGCCTTCCCTCTTCACGCCTTTCCCCTTTTCATCTATTCAAAATTCCCCCGATAAAATCATCTCCTTAAATCCTTTCCAGTCTTTTAGGACAGTGATTCTCAACAGGAGTATGTGTACCCCTGGGGGTGCGCAGAGGTTTTCCAGGGGATACGTCAACTCATCTACATATTTCCCTAGCTTTACAACAGGCTACATAAAAAGCACCAGCAAAGTCAGTACAAACTAAAATTTCATACAGACAATGACTTGTTTATATTTCTCTACATCAGGGGTAGGCAACCTATGGCACGTGTGCCGAAGGCGGCACGCGAACTGGTTTTCAGTGGCACTCACACTGCCCGGGTCCTGGCCACTGGTCCGGGGGGGGTTTGCATTTTAATTTAATTTTAAATGAAGCTTCTTAAACATTTTAAAAACCTTATTTACTTTACATACAACAATAGTTTAGTTATATGTTATAGACTTATAGAAAGAGACCTTCTAAAAACGTTAAAATGTATGACTGGCACGCGAAACCTTAAATTAGAGTGAATAAATGAAGACTCGGCACAGCACTTCTGAAAGGTTGCCGACCCCTGCTCTACATACTATACACTGAAATGTAAGTACAACATTTATATTCCAGTGGATTTATTTTATAATTTTATGGTAAAAATGAGAAAGTCAGCAATTTTTCAGTAATAGTGTGCTGTTACACTTGTATTTTTATGTCTGACTTTTATAAGCAAGTAGTTTTTCAGTTAGGTGAAACTTGGGGGTATGGAAGACAAATCAGACTCCTGAAAGGGGTACAGTAGTCTGGAAAGGTTCAGAGCCACTGTTTTAAGCTGTACCTACATGGAGAATTTTAGAAATTCTCCCACCATTGGCCTAGTACCAATGCTGCTCAACTGGTGGAAGCACTAGTGTAGATCAAGTACCAGCGTGCTTACCACTGATTTGTCTAGATCTGATCAGAGAAGGCTTCAATACAGTGATAAAAAAGTTTGCATGCAGTCTATACTAGTGTTCTCACCTTCGCTAGCACTGCTGGAGCATCAGCAGTTGGTCACCAACTGTGAAAAAACTGCTAAAAACTCTCAGTGTAGTGAAGAGCTTGCAGTCTCACATTTCAAGTTCTGAGTTTCAGTTTCAATTCTACACCCATTTACATCTCTGCTCTCATTTCTTCCTATTCACTCTCTGGCGCCATACACATTCCTCAATCCTCTCCCCTTATTGCTCGCTGCATCTTTTTCTCCCCTCTCAGCCTGGTGCAAATATTGACAGACTAGTATATTTAAGTCAAATGGATTTACGGGACACAGCCTGCTAAATGTACATAGACTGTTTTCACCTATTCAAATGAGTTTTACCACACACTTAAAATTACAGGACTTTTGCTTCACAGTAATGCTGCTGACTCTACTGATTTTATACAAAACAGATGGAAAACTCTTTACCACCCAGTGGATTCCTTTAATTTCCAGATCTGTTTTTACAGCAACTGCCAAAGATCCAAGAGCCAGCGTGATGGCACAAATACCTGTTCATTACAAGCTTCTGTAGGTGAATCATTATATTATGCAGCAAATATTTCTTCTTTGTAAAGGAACGTAAGGCTTCATATAAAGCAGATTATATACTACACTTCCTTTAATACAGGGCCTTCAATAATTAACCAGATACTTAATGAACACTACTTGAGGATTTAGTTCAATAAGGTTGTAAAATGAACTTGACTTAAAGCAACATCTTTCCACTCTCACAATTCTGACCCACTACAGTGGTAAGGGGAGCAGCAGTTTTGGTGGCTCCCGCACTTCTCCCAACAGCAAGTGCTCACCCTCCTCCTCCCTCTCAGATCCCCAGTCTTCTCTTGCTCCCCTCTACCCACCCTGAGAAGCCTTGAAACCCCACCCATCCTCTGCAATAGACAAAGAGATCCATTCATCTCACCTGAGCTATCAGCCACTTCCCTCCTGCTTCTCTGCTCAGATGTGATGCTGACACTATGCCAGTGCCTCCCTGTCCTCAGCAACTTCTTGGCCTCAGGAGCAGGGTGGGACCAAGAAGCGGGAGGAGGAGCGGCAAGTTGGGCAGACAGGCTTGGAGGATGTGAGGGGTTCCAGAGACAGGCAAGTGAATAGAGTCAAGTCTGGACTGGCTCCTCTCAAGACTCATGATTAGGCCTCTCCTCCGCAGCAGCTCTTTCATCCACACAATAGTGCCCCCTAGCAGCTCATCAGGAAACTGGCCAGTTTTTACAGGGACACTGTCAGGAAAAAAATTAAAATGGTCAGGGAAAATAAAGTTTTACAAAATCTAAGACCCACAGAAATGTTGCCGGGATTTTTTTTAAATCTGGTGAAAAACAGTGTCCTTAATGTTTGTTCGTTAATAAACATTCTTCAGCAGTCTTTGCAACCTAAACATTGAAGCATCTTACTAGTGCTTGAGAACTTGAGAGTGGAATCAACCAGAAACTCTATATCAGCACAAGTATGAAACTGGCTGGCAAGTTCCTTTATATTGCCCAACATGAAAAGAATGCTAACAGTATAAACAGTGAAAAGAAAATAATATTTTTAAAGTCTCTTAGTTCTAATTATCTGTACTTCAGGAAAGGTGATTAATCATTTTTAACCAGTATCTCTTTAACTGCCTTTAGGATTAGCTGATTTCCTAAGGGTTAACACCTGCTGTGAATTTCAGATCTTCTAATATAATCCCCCAACTAATTATTATAAACAGAGTAGTCTAGGTGGCATCATATTTTATCAAAAGCTGATCGGTGTTGGACGTATGAGCAAGACAATTTTGCATTGTTATTGTATGTGGTTTTATTCTAATTAGAAGTCATTTTCATTTGAAAGACATTGATGGCACTAGAAATGCCATCTGTAAGAAAGATATTACTACAAAATGGTAACATCTGCTTCCACCATTTGGAGCCTAATCTCACCAAGTGCTGAGCTCTTATTGACATCAGTATGGCTAGGGTGCTCAGCGCCTTACAGCAAGTAGCCAGCAACCTTCAGCCTCAGGACGTCTACAACTAGTTTAGAGATCATATGGATGGATGAGATTTCCTTTGAAGGACTGCTGTGAGGAATGAATGATGAGTTTACTATATATCAAGGGATTTGGAAGAACTTCCAAGCAAGAATAAATAATGAATGTCAAGAATTAAATATACTGTATTGCCTTTGGTGGCATTAGAGATGGAATTCAAGCATCCAATCTTTTACCCTTATGGGTTTCTTTTCTTTCCCTTTTAAAATCTTTTCTGTTATTTAATTCTTCCTGGACTCCACTCATTAGTGATGCTTTTCTGAAATTAATTGAGCTACACTGATTTATACCAACTGAGAACCTGGTCCAGAGTCTGAACAATCACAAACCACAAGCATTAGAAACACGTAGAGAGAAATGGAAAAATTATTTAAATCAAGATAGGATGTTTTTCTAAAAGATATGCTGTAGGAATTATCTTGGGGAAGTTCTATGGCTTGTGTTACACAGGAGGTCAGACTAGATGATCACAGTGATCACTTAGAATCTATGGATCCATGATTTCTAGGCTTTCTACTGATTTTATTTTTATATGGATTTTTAGTTATATTGAACTGTACAGGACAGTATTTTCAATAGTTTTTGAGGTTTCTAAAATTTATTATTATTTTTCCCCCTTTTTTATTCCAAGGCTGTACATTGTAACTAAGGATATTGGAATTTATATTAATTATTTTTATTACTTGTATTACAGTAGTGCCTAGGGATTCCAGTCATGGATTGGGGCCCCACTGTTCTGGCCATGTAACAAAAAAGATGGTATCTAAACAGCTTGGAATATCAGACTAGAGACAACAGATTGGTATAACAAACAGATGGGGGCGCATAAGGAAACACTGACAAATTTTAGGCAAAAGAATAAGAAAAAAGTAGTACTGATAAAATTAATGTTGAACTAAAAAAGATTCTAAACTCACTTTTAAAAACAAACAACACATGTGGGGGTATAGAGTTCTGATGAGTACTCTTTCTGGACAACCCCCATAACTTAGCTCAAATCCATGCCAATAGAGCCTTTGTGCCACTATACACCGTCATGTATTCTATAAACATAACAATATGTGGTAGGGTGACCAGACAGCAAATGTGAAAAATCGGGATGGGGGTGGGGGGTAATAGATGCCTATATAAGACAAAGCCCCAAATATCGGGACTGTCCCTATAAAATCGGGACATCTGGTCACCTTAATATGTGGACTTTGCAAATGGATAAGAAAAAACAATCAGATCAAATTTGGGGCTTACTGACCTTCAAAGTGACCCTGTAAGCAGGCAGTCTGAGACTTTGGAGATGGAGGGAAACAGAAAGACCCAGAATTGCCAGGAAATGTAGACAGGCAATATGTCTATAATATCATGTGAGGACATGTTAACTAGTGCTGTGTGTTAGCATCTACATATTTATCAATCTAGGTACTTCTATGGTTCCCTTCACTGAAGTACACCTCTACCCCGATATAACGCGACCTGATATAACACGAATTCGGATATAACGCGGTAAAGCAATGCTCCAGGGGGGGCAGGGCTGCGCACTCCGGCAGATCAAAGCAAGTTCGACATAACGCGGTTTCATCTATAACGCGGTGAAATTTTTTGGCTCCCGAGGACAGCGTTATATCGGGGTAGAGGTTTATCTGATCATCTCACAAACATTAATGAAGATCTTCACAACACCTTGGGAAGTATGTCAGTTTCACAGATGGAGAATTAAAGTACAGAGATTCAGACCAAATCCTCAAAGGTGTTTAAGCTCCCAGTTTCTATTGATTCCAATGGAAGTTAGGAGCCTAAGTATTTTTGAGGATCTAGACCTAAGTGATTTGCCCAAGGTTTCATAAGAAGCCCCTGACAGAACTTGAACACAGATCTCCTGAGTCTCAATCCAGTGGTTTAAATGAGAGGCGATGCTCAGTAAAAACAAGAGTCCATCTATAGATGAGATTTTGTTTTGTCTTTGGTGCATTTCCATGTAGGCTGGTTATAAATTTTCAACTAGCAGGGTTATCGAAGCTTCTCAGTGACTAAACAGGTACATATCAGAGCACTTCTCATAACACATTTTCAAAGAAGGCCCAATGGATAAAGGATGAAGGATAAAGGCTGGTACAAATATTGTATGTATTGAGATTTGCTGGTCAGCAGAAGTTAGGACTAGCTGGGCTAGCACTAAATTTCCAGATGATCTTTTCTATGCTGTAACATTAAAATATTTTAACCACAAATAGCTGCATTCTCACATTTTTCTGCAGGTCCCATTGCTTTAAGGAACTTCTGTACTTGAGGGCACAGCTGTATATGTGTGAAAAAGAAGTGTTTTGTTTTTGTTTTTTTGGGAAAAAAAAGTAGGGGGTGGTAGAAAGGCTAATTGAGGTTGGGGAAAAAGGTGTTAGAGAAATGCAGTGTGTTATATTTTTAACTAGCACAAACATTAGCCAAGGGAATACAAAAAAAAAAAGTCAATATGATTGTTTGCATCAAGATATTGGAAATATTTTCATGTGAATTTTTTTTAGAGACGACTAAAAGTATTTGTTTAATTAAAATTCATTACTATGAAGAAGTAAAGTTCTGTAGAAGTGTGCATTATTGACAATTCTCTTGACAGTTACACTGCTACAATCCCATAGAAATGAATGAGGTTGCACCGGTGCCGCTGAAGGCAGGATCTGTCCCATTGTCTGAAAAAGGCAGCCTGGAGCCCCAGGGAAGAGAACCGAGAAGAAACAACCAGCGTTTAGGTAGCTGTTTGCAGGAACCGGGTCCCTTCTGCCTGGGGAAATTGCTGCAGTAATGGCACGTCCCTGTTAGCAGCATGCACTGAGCCAGCCAGCCCACAACACTGTCACAAGTCTGGGGGCTGCTGACCGGCAGGACACGGATCTTTAGGAGGATCCTGCCGGAGCTGGGGAGCTGCTGCCATACCACACCACCGCCGAAGGGCAGGCAAGAATTCAAGCCGAGCCCGTTTCCAGCGCTCAGCGCAGGATCCAAGCGAAGGGGAGCAGACGCATCCCGGCCACCCACTGCCCGTGTCAAGAGCAATGGTCTGCAAACCCCGCCAGGCGCCCGAGTCCAGGGGCGAGGAGGGGGCCGGGCTGTGGGCCTGGCCCCTGGGGAAGCCCTTACCTGAAGGGAAGGACACCTCTCGTGGCCAGACATCTGCGCGTCTCTCCCGCGGAGCCTGGCTCAGCAGCAGCCGCCCTGTGGGACGCGCCCCGGCCGAGGGGAGCTAGTCCCGCGCCTCCCAGTGCCTGACTGGCATCGCCCTGTCAACGCCCCCGCAGCGCAGCGCAGCGCGGCGCTCCCCTGGCCGAGCGAAGCAGCGGGAAGCGCCGTGGGGCGCGGGATGGAGACGGGAAGCCCAAGCGGGGACGCCCTGCCCGGGATCTGCCGGGGCGGGGGAGGGAGGTTCACGCCTCTGCAGCGCGTCCCCCCAGGACAGCGGGCAGGAACCGCGAGCTCCCGAACAGAGCGAGCCCCGAAGTTTGCTGGCCCATGCACCGACCCGCTTAGGACAAGCTGGATCCTACACCCAGCCCCTAAGTGGCCGGGCAGCTTATTAGCCCGACGCTGCCTATTTCAGCATAGCTGGGCCAGGCGGGGCTCGGGGCAGAAGCTGAATTCAGGCAGAGGCAAAATAGTTTAACTCTCTCACTCCTTATGGACTATAACAGGGTTCAAAAAGGAACTAGATAAATTCATGGAGGATAGGTCCAGCAATGGCTATTAGCCGGGATGGTGTCCCCCGCCTCTGTCTGCCAGAAGCTGGCAGTGTCCGGCAAATGGATCACTTGATGATTACCCATTCTGTTCATTCCCGCTGGGGCACCTGGCATTGGCCACTGTGGGTGGACAGGATACTGGGTTAGATCAGGGGTAGGCAACCCATGGCACTTGTGCCAAAGGCGGCACGCGAGCTGATTTTCAGTGGCACTCACGCACACTGCCCCGGTCCTGGCCACTGGTCCAGGGGGCTCTGCATTTTAATTTAATTTTAAATGAAGCTTCTTAAACATTTTAAAAACCTTATTTACTTTATAATAGATAACTAAACTATTGTATGTAGACTTATAGAAAGAGACCTTCTAAAAACGTTAAAATGTATTACTGGCACGCGAAACCTTAAATCAGAGCGAATAAATGCAGACTCGGCACACCACTTCGGAAAGGTTGCCGACCCCTGGGTTAGATGGACCTTTGGTCTGACCTAGTGTGGCCATTCTTATGGAGGCTTTCTCCCTGTGTTTCAGACATTTACATTTGCAACCAACCTTCTCAGTACAAACTCAGTATTGAGTCATCCTCAGTCCGAGCCTCCCACCTTGAGAGCAACCCCTACTCCAAATGAGGTCAGCCTGGATAAACTTTTTAGAGTTATTTTTAGTCCACATGATCCAGGTGGTCCAAGGACTAAATGTGTGTCTCCAGCATCTACTTCAAAGTAAATGCTACAGTTAAATGCTCCTCTCCTAGGGGAAAAACAAACACACAGTAAAGGACGGACTGGCGGGGGGCCTGGGATCTCAATGCCAAGTGCCAATACCACGCACACTCCACCAGCCCTCAGCCAAATGGCCTGGCCCTGTCTTCTCCTGAACTCCTCTGGGTTTTGTGCCTTATGCTGGGTGTGAGGGGTGTGGAGAATAAGCCAGATGCAATACACGTTAGAACCAGGACACAATGACCATTTAAACTGACTCTTCAAACCTGCTTGCCAAAAGTTAAGCACCAAAATCCACATTTTGGTGCCTACATCAGTGGCCTGATTTTCAGAGGCACCATACCACAGCTCCTATTAAAAGCACTGAGAGCCATGAGTGTCAGCACCTCTGAAAAATCAGGCCGCTTCTATTAGGTGCTTATAAATATTGATTTATTTACTTAAGTGTAAGCCCCATGCTCGAATAATGCAGATGTTGTTTTTATTGTTGTCTAAGAGTGGGAAGGTAGCGGGGGAAGAATCTTCAAAAACCTTCTTAGAGCTGAGGTGTAAAATTGAAGACATAGCAATAAAATGCTTCAGTTAAGCCAGAGCAGCAGCCTCTAATATTTGCAGTGCAGATATGAAGCTGAAGCTACTGCATTTATGAATATTCCTCATACTCAAGATTTATAGAGAGCACTTAGATACTATTATGAAGGGCACTTAAGAAATGGATACTTAATAAAACTACCTTCTTGCAGAAAGACATTGCAGAGTAAAACAAATTATTCCTTCTGTTTTGTGCAATGGACTGACCCCATGTACCTAAGGTCACTGCTAAAACTAGTGTCCTTATTGCTTGGGTTACATCTCTCTCTCAATCTGCTTAAATCTATCAATATTTGTTATATGTAAAGAATATTTCTGCTTTCAGGCACTCAGATACTATGGTGATGGGCATGTTATAAGAACATGAACATAATTTATTTTGTATTTTTGTATGAAAATATGCAAAAAAAGTTTTGGGTTTTAAGAGTTATATTATTCAAATGATTAGGAAGATAAAGCATCCAAAAACATTGAGTATTTCTTGCCTCACCCAAATATTGAAATCATGCAATTGGTAACTTTCATCTAACTATCCAGCAATTCCTCTGGGTTCCCCCCTTTCCCAGGTTCACTCATTGTGAAAGCCTCTCTATTTTGATCAACATAAGTTAAAATCTTTTCCACATGCTAGTCTTGGTCCAGGGTGTTTTAAGCTTCAAAGGCAGACTGCCATCTGGAGTGCTGTCAGAAACATTCAGAAAGCTAGATAAACACTTGCATAGTAATTTGGACAATTTTCTGGAAAGCAGAGAGTAAAGTGTTACAGTAATAAAGCAAGACCTTTCAAACCCATGTTCATCATCCTGACTTAGACAACCCAAGCATAGATATATGCTACTAACATTGGTCATTTCTTTCCCCCTGGAAACTGATGGACATGTGGTTTCTTTATGTAGCCATGATGACCACCCATGTTTTAGTACTTGTAAAAGTTTGTGTGTGTTTGTTTTGGGGTCTAGTTCTCAAATCTCCCTTATGGAGTTCTAACAATACTAAATGGCAAAGCACAAGCAGCAGCCATTCAAGCGGTCTCACACTTCTCCAGGGACAAGACTCGGGTGAGATGCCTCAACCCTAATCTAGAGGGGCTAGAAGATAACTCAGTCTTTCTTGCCAACTCAGTCCTTGGCCTGTCTGATCACTCTGGTAACAAAAATCCCAGTTCATGCCAGCATTGGGGGTGGCTGATGTGGTCATGTGCACTAGGAAATGGACTAAGGCCACCAGCTCATTCCACATAGGTCTCTTAAGATACCGGCTACTCTGCTGCTGAGAACAGATGTAACATAATATCAGAGTGCTTTGTGTGAAATGGGTAATAAGCCACACTCAGTTACCCCTTTTCCCTTTCAGTAAAGAAGTTGTAAAATAATGTTAATAATGACTGAGCAGTTGAGACTAGAGGGATTATGTTGTAAAAAAGTCTTTCTCCACTGGAGGCTCTGTTGAATTCCCAGCACTCAAATCAACGCCTACGTTTAACATCTGAAAAACCTTATATTAGTGAATGTTTCACCAAGTTTTTCCTCTATGGATAAGACTTTTCTAATTTAGTCACAAGTACCTAAGAAAACAATCTAGTTCTTTCATAGTTATTCAAAGGGTCTGGAAGACCTGGCAATATACTTTACTCATAATACTGCGCACTTCTATAGTGCCATTCATCCAGTGATATAAAAATGCTTTAAAAATCTTCAGGGTACCCCATGACAGAGGTTTTATACCCATTTTATAGCTAGGTAAACTGAATTCACTGAGAGATTTAGCTGAAGTTACAGACAGAACCAAGAATAGAACCCAACTCTTCTAACCCCCCCAGGCCCCTGCTCAAGCTTCCTTCATACGAATCTCTCTGCTTATCATCTTCTCTGCCAAAAGCAATATAATCCAAAAGTTTGCAATAAGGAAACAAAATTCTCCTTTTGTGATCATTTGGTTGAAATTGTAAGGTACTCAGATAATAGAGTGATGAGCACAGTATGAAAACCTAGATAAGATTATTATTCCGTTCATAGCACCTTACTTAGGTCTGCACATAACAAACATGTTGTCAAGAACTGATGTCTAATTTTGTTAAAGCACTAAATTTCAGCAGGAACAATTTTTTCATAGAACTTATTTGACCAGCACTGATTTTTGAGGCAGCTGGCTAGCAGCAGACAAAATGTCTAGTTCATTATCATTAAAGCTGGTTGCTCTTAAATAGTTTACGGTCCCTGCTGGAAGTTAGCCCAAGAGAAAGATAATCGCGTTCCCAAAATATTCCTGAAAAACAAAACAAAAAACAGGACTGTAGAAAGATCAAAAATAGTAATTGTTCAAGCATTACTTCTGGTGACATGTGGCAAGATTCAAGTTGATGAAATTTCTAGCATATCCAAGCCTACATTTATGAAGGAATAAGGAATGGTCTAGCACAGGGGTCGGCAACCTTTCAGAAGTGGTGTGCCAAGTCTTCATTTATTCACTCTAATTTAAGGTTTCGCATGCCAGTAATACATTTTAACCTTTTAGAAGGTCTATAATATATAACTAAACTATTGTTGTCTGTAAAGTAAATAAGGTTTCAAAATGTTTAAGAAGCTTCATTTAAAATTAAAATGCAGAGCCCCCCGGACCGGTGGCCAGGACCCGGGCAGTGTGAGTGCCACTGAAAATCAGCTTGCGTGCCATAGGTTGCCTACCCCTCGTCTAGCAAATAGTAAGAAGCTCTCAAAATACAAAAGCACAGGGTTGATAATAATAGGTGAAGAGAGGCTAGCTAAAGTGAAAAGAAAAGTGGAAATATTACAGAACCATAATTATATATCCCTTCCCACCACTTCATCTTTTATTCATATTGGCTCCAGTTTCCCCTAACTCTCAAGTAACCCTTTGTCTATATTGCACAGGCCAAAACATTTTGTGTTGTTATTTCACCATGTCCTTTAAACAATCCTTTGTTTCTATGGTATCACAACCACTCAATATATTCCTCTTTTTTAAGTGATTAACTCACTGGGGCTTATTATACTAGACAATAGGACTAATCCAGCACCATTGGGGTGAATGGGAGTTTTGCCAGAAGCTTCAACAAGTGGTTTTTCAAGCCTGTTTTGGGCTTGCAGGATTCTAATTCCTAATTCTGCAGTCCTCACTTGGCACAGCTGATATTGTCTTAATTGGTCTAATAAAAAACATTTATCATGGAGGCAGGGGGGAAAAATCTAAAGTTGTCATATTTAAACAAGCATCTGAAAAGAACTCTACCTACATAAAGATAATCACTAAACACCTACAATATAAAACCAAACTGAATATATTCTTATATATGTGACAATTAGTTATGCCCTGATTTTTCATTGCATTAAGAGTGCTCATGGAAATAAGAGAACCAAAAATGTCAGCTTGAAACAGTTTCCTCCTGCAATCTTTTAAAAGAAAATTTCAAGTCCTATCTTGGAATCAGTCCCTTTCCTGTGGGTATCTGGATTTATAAATCAAAGAACTAGGAAGTCTTGGCCCTAGGCTCTGAAAGTGCTGGTACCCACAACTCTAGAATATGTTTTTGAGTATGTGTACTCTTTTATATTATTGGGGTGTAAGTCTACCCAGGCAACCAAAAGCAGCAGACCCTGTGCAGACTCAGGCCGTTGGACAGAGTTCCTTTAACTATTAGAAGAGCTTACGGTTGGGGAATTTGCAGATGATCATTTGTATCCTGCTGTTGTCACTCAAGAGATATTTCCAAACACTTTTTTTTAATAGAAAGAATCCTTTATTTGTAATAACAATTATGGCCAAAATCAGACCCGAGGTTCCATGTGCTGAACCCTAAACTATGTACCAGTGGGAAGAGGGGCTACTCAGGGACTAAAAAATAAATGTTTAGAGCTCTGCGGAAGTATACGCTTCCTGATGGATGTGTGACAAGACACTTCTGCTGAGATGTGTCTAACCACTACATTCCAGCAAAAGATACATAGTATCTTATCCTTAAGGATACAATCTGAGACAGTGAACATTTAAAAACTTATCCTACCAAACTGCCAGGCCTCTGACTTGTGGCTTCAAAGTTCCCCAAAGCATTTAGAAAACAGAAATAGACAAATTAAGAAAATCAGTTTATTTTTATTACTTTGTGGCAACAATTTTCTAATATATACAATTAAATTCTAAATGAGCAACATAATTTAACCCATGGAGTTTTCTCTCCCTGTACAAAGAAAAAGGACCTATCTTGAAAAAAGGCCAACGAAGTACCATAAGGCTAAAGCTAAGATGTATGTTGTACCATTATTGCTCAACTGAGACAAACTAAGGGCTCTATATGGGTTATTCCTGAGTAGGGGAATGGACGCTAGGAGTGTAAATTTGGTATTTTCTTTTTACACTTTCATCATGGCTGTGGAGAGGAAAAGCTGCCCCCTTATGAAGAAGGGTTCAGCCACCTAAACCAGTGGATCTTTTCCTAACATTCATGCCTCTCCAGCGAAACACTGACAGCAAGAACATCCACTTTAGGTGTCCTCTCTGCTTCTCAGTTCTTCAACTCTTTGAGAGTACATTGTCCGGAGTAACTTGTACTGATCTGTCCTGTTGTTTACTGGGGGGAGGTGAAAAAAGAGAATGTGGTGGAGTTCAACTGGTCCCTCCTTCCCCACCCATAAATCTGGATCCCTACAAAGCTGCTGCAGAGAGAGTACAGAGCATTGAGAATGCCCTGGTACCAGTTCTTCCCCGTGTAATTCCTTTCCCTGCCTGATCAATGAGTTTTGGCTCCCCTCCACTTGAGGAAATGCAAGGAGAACAGTGCCCTAAGAGAGCACAGCATGAAAGCTAACTAGGGAGATGCACTAGGGGACAACATGTCTTCGCTCCAAATGAGCATCCTACAAGAGCCTGCAATGAAGGCGTGGGAGAGGAGCCAAAGCAAATTTAAAGCAGAGGTACATGGGAAAACAAACAGGTAAACAGTAACTTTTCATACCTCTATCAAAAACATGAGCCTGGGTAGCCCTTCAACCTTGACCAAACTGTGGTGATATTGTAAGATTTCTAGAAATATTTTCAGACAATTAAAAGAACCTCTCTCTTTCCTGTCTTTTAACTTCCCATCTGATTATTATTGCCATATATTTAATTCAAAGCTACATCAATGCGGTCTTCATCCAAACTTTGAACTGAATTCTGCAATAATATAACTGGTTATGTGGGAAGCTTAAGTCATGTGGGCCTCTGACACCACTTACCATCATCTATGTAACTTTAGCTCTTCTAAAACATATAACTAATATACAAATCCACAGGGGTTACAGAAAGTTAGGGCTGTGTACCTGAATTCTGTAAATCCACAGCATAGGTAAAACCAAAGGATTTATACCTCGACTGTTAAACATGAGGGTTTTTCTGTTCCTCCTTTTAATATTAAAATACTGGTTTCTGCAGACTAAGGATATGCAAGTTAACAAACCGTCTCTCCAAGACAGACACATGGTAGGCAGCTTTGATCAATGACTTTTCTTTAGAAGTGCAAAAGGAAAAGCAGGTCATTATGCTGCTGGACAGGATGCAGTGACAGAATAATTGATTTCCCTCAACACTATCTAGAGGAGCTGGCAAAAGCACACACGAACAGCAACATAATGAAGCTTTTTGGGGGAGGGAGAGCAAAGAAAGGAGGACCTCTGCATTCACAATACCGTACTTCTTGTTTGTCTATTTAGCATTAGACATGACACATTAAACACTATGTTTTCCAGATTTTCATAACATAGGTTAGTCTCTATTAAGGCAGGTCATTTATATCTATAAAGAATTCCCTGGGCTTCAACTCCCAAAATTTGGGATCCTTGCTAGGAAAATTTTTTTATAGTTCCTGGGAAAAGGGAGCATTCAATATTGATTTGTTCCTCAGACCTCAACATGCATAAACCATGTCACATTTCTCATCCCTATGGATATATGTCTCCGATCTGAACTCACAGACACTCAAAATACACTGAAATTGGAGAGTACGGAGAGGAAGCTTGCTTTTGCATGTACACACTTCTATTTCCTTGCTATCATCTGTATGCTGTAAATGACAGTGTTCTATGTTCTGTCTTCCTCTGCAAACAGACCACAAAGGATATTTCCTCCACTTTAACTCTTGTGAAATCATCTCACTTCTCCTGAAGTGAAAAGATAAATGGACTATAGAGTAAAACTTACGCTGACTACGTGTATGTCAGCTTGCCAATTTGAGATCAGATGATTCTGACTCCATGATTCCTGTTACTTTCTGTAACATTCCTCTCCATTCCAAATAGGACCACTCAGCATTTGAAATAGCTGAAAAAGCAGGTTCATCACAATATTCACCACTGTCTTGATTGATTAACAAAGCAAAATCTTAAAATCTGTCATTTGAAGGGCTCCCCCTTCTGCTCTCTTGTGTTCAACCATTACATGATAAACATGCATGAACTACAATATCGTTAACTTTGTGTCATAAATAAGTTTGGATAGAATCTCAAGCCTTCCACTGAATCATCTCTGCAAAGATGGCCCATCTTTTCAGCTAGAAGCAGCCTGAAGAAAGAGAAAGAACATTTGTAATATTTGGTGAGGGCAATATGATAATCAAGGAGTTATTAAAAATTATCATAGTTACCTCTCTTTGGCTAAAAGAACAGACATCCCCACAAGCTTGGCAAACTCTTCAGCTGTAAGAGAACCCTTTTCAGATACCTATTAGAGAGAAAAGCATGGCATTAAAATAGTGTTGATCTTTTCCTTTCTACTACAGAATGAAAGAATTTTCTCCATTATTTTAGTTCAGTCTCAGTTCAGAGGGTTAACTGTTACAAATTGGTAACAAATACCTAGTAAAGACTACTGCTTTATCTGCATTTTTGTTTAAAAAAAAAAAAAAAAAAAGCAATTTTCGTCCAATACACTATTTAGCGTTCCGGAAGTGTGCTAAGTATGAAAAAGGAAGAATGCAGAAAAGGATAGGAACTAGTCAAACAAATGAAACTCTGTCTCTTTTTCGTGTGTGTGTGTGTGTATGTGTATGTGTAAAGATAACTTGGGAGAAGTGGGTGGGGAAAAAAATAGCCCATAAATAGCAATATACTTGTGCAATCAATAGTTATACAGCACAGTCATACTAAGTCTTCCCTAAGTCATTTTGTAAACAATGAAGTTTGGAAAAGGAAATGAAAGGCACCAAAGTTGGAGGGCCTTCAGTTTAGAAGCTGAAGTCACCCAGAAGGAGGGTGGGGAATTGGGGTTAATTAATTCAAAAAGCCCACTGCTGGTACTAACTTGTAAAAACCAGCATTCCATTAGGTCTTAGGACTTTGGCAGGCCCAGGAGAAGCCGTGTTTTCATGCAAATGAATTGTTCTTATATTTCTCCATTATTGCAGGTTCAAGCAGCCTTCCACACCCACACATACATGCCTTCTCCTGCGACCCTCATAATTTGAGGGATTTATTCTGCATTATCCATTGCAATTTCTAATTATGTTGGAGTTATCCTTTACAGACTCTCATCTCAAAGTAGGCCCTATATTTAGATGTGGTAAAGCTACACCATTGAAACCTAGGGGTGAAACACAGAGCATACTGAGTAGATTGCACAACTTAATATGACCCATGAGTCATCATAATTTTCCTTCCCAACCACCTATCCCAAGTGACTTCAGCTTCTATGTTGTTGACCCCTTTGATTCTCCTACCTCACCTGCCACTCAAACCATTCCATGCCCCTGTTTCAAACCCCACACTGGCTTCCTCTCATCTTCCCTCAAAAACCAATCTTACTGTATCTTACTGCACCTGGGAAGCTATACCCAAGTGTGCTTCTAACTAATTTCCAATATCATTTCTTCCTTCTTATCACCTTTTTTTTCCCCACACTCACACCTCACTCGTGTTCCTTTTGCAACCTTATCCCACTTATGTCTTCAACGCCTATATCCCTGAGGCTTCCTTTTCTTGGAAGACATCCATCTTTCTTAATTCAAGTCTATTCCTTACAGCATATTTGTCTATGAAGCCTAGTGTTATGTCAAAAAACGACACCACTTTGTGATAAATCCACCTTCTCCACTGTGTGTCTGACCTTATTTATAATGTCCATGTGTCTGCTTAAAGCTGCCTGAAGAAGGGACTGTTTTTTTACAATGCTGAGCACATTTGCTGAAGACAACAAATTAATACTTCATCACCATAAAATTGACTAAAAACAAAAGGAGAACCAATGAGTCTATTTTCTTGAAAGAAATGCAGAAAATTAACAAAAATGCATGAAATGTCCTAAAAGAAATCAGAATTTAAATATTTCAGTCTTAATAATCAAAGGTGTTATTTGCATTATAGCTATTGCATTTGTTTTGAGAAAGTATTTGATGTTTAAAAGTGTCCCTTTTAATGAAGGAACATTGTTCTGCACATTTGGTTTTATATACATTATTCTGAGGAGTCCATTTCAAGTCTCAAGAGCAAAGGTGCATCTGGTAGCACTATATTTTCTAATTTGACAGGACTATTTTATTTTGGAAACACCGACATGTAGCCTTCTCAGCTTGTGAAAATTAAGAGTGTGTGCTATGTTCTATAAAATGCAAGGGAAACACAGCAGATGATGTGGCAGTAACAGCATTTCAGGTATCAAAATGGATCAGAACCAGTATCGGCTAACTATATTGTGCTCTACTACCCCTTTTTAATGAATCAAAGCTACCTCTATGCAGTACCCTCTAACACAGGCAGTCTCCTCAAAGTAACAAACTCAATGTAAAATATATATTGCACATACTATGTTCTGTTACCGTATAAAAGCAAAAACAAGCACACATTCCATACCTACATTTAATATCTGCTTTCAAATATACTTTCAATCAACCACACACAGTTTGAAGCCCAATTTAGTTAGTTAATGTATGGGCCAAATACCATGCCATCAAATAAACTCTTCCTACTATGCAAAAGATTTGGGGAAGGACTTTAAGGTAATAAAGTCTGACAAGAGCTCTAAGAAAGATTTATTCCTTGAGGAGTGAACGGTGATCTAGAGCAGGTCTATACTACAGCGCTACATCGGCGCAGCATGTCTGGTGTAGACACGCTCTGCTGACGGGAGAGCACTCTTCTGTTGACATAGTTACTCCACCTTGGCGAGAAGAGGAAGCTATATTAGCGGTAGAGCATCTCCTGCCAACATAGCGCTGGTGTGGACAGCGCAAGACTTCTCTGCCTGGCCGGGGGAGTGTGTTGGGGGGTGTTTCACATCCCTAAGCGATGCAAGTTAGAGCGACTTAAGTGGTAGTGGATGAATGTGTGTACAGCTCTCTGAAGATGAAAAATGCTATTTAAGTACAAAATATTGTTTTAGGATTTTGGAAGTGGAAAATTTTGTATTTCAGAAGCTCAAAAGGAAATCCTGTACCTCAAGTTTTACACCTAATGTGTCTAAGTTTCCCTAGCAGACAGATTACTGGAGGAAATGAAGTTCACATACTGTCTCTAAAGCAGAAGCCACCATTTCCTCTTCATTGTGGGACTGGAGCTCAATCACCATTACACCACTGTCAAATAGACGAAGCCTAAAAATCAAAGGGAAAAGACCAAAAAAACCAAATCTGCACATCAACAACGGAAAAATGTGTGTATTTTAGCAGTCTCTTAGTTTCACACATCTAACATGATAACGTCTCAAACAATCTATTGTAATAACTAAAAGAAAAAAATTGAAAGAGCAAAACTGAACAACATAAAAATCAACTGCTGAATCTTCACAAATGAAAATAGAAGAATAATTAAGTGAACAAAGATATTAGCGATGCACCAAAGTGGTTTTATTTTCACATCCTGAAAATATACGTTTGGCAGATAAAACCACAGGAACTTAAATTCAGCCACATTTGTATTTTTTAGGGATCACATAATTTAGTTTTGCATGAAACGTAAATAAATTCTGCTCATGCTGTAAAACAATGGTGGACGTATGTATGTGTTAGTGTTATTAACTGCACCTGAAGAAAGACCCTGTGAAACTATTTCTGAGGGTCCCATCTGTGGAAAGGAAGGATGGTCCCAACCCTGGAACATGAGAAATCTGGGTTCAATTCCCTCCTCATTACCCACGTGACCTTGGGCAAATAATTTAGCTTCTCAGTGCCTCAGTTCTGAAATGGGGGCAATCCTTACCTATCTCACAGGGGTGTTATGAGGATAAACACGTATTAAAGAGTGCAAGGTGCTCACAAAGTACAGCAAGAGGGTCCTTGTACGTTGGATCAATAGACAAGTGATGTTTACGAACTTATAGGAAATTGAATGAATACTGACTGACCTCTTAGAAGATTAAGTAACACACAGAAATAGGTTCACATTTTACATTAAAATGGATTTTGGAAGGTAATGCATTTCACAAGACTGTGTCTGTGCAAGGGACTCAAGGGTCCACAGTTGACAATTTATTTAGAAATGCACATGAAGGACTCTTACCTTAGGGGTAATTTCAGTGCCACTAGCATCTTACAAGCATTTACTAAATCTTCTGGAGAGAGCAACTATTTAAAAACAAAAACATATTTACTCACATTTTACATGTTAAATACACAGTATCTCACACACACACAGAAACAAAACAGACAACTACAGATGAAAAAAATAACAGAACAAGCAACGATGTAGCGCACGATTGCATTTTCACCTTTCATCTTTCCCCCACCCCCACCCCACGTCCTGCAGCCTTCTCTCACCCTTACACTCCATTTTCTGTTCTCTTCTTATTCTTCTCTACATTACTCTGTTCATGACTTCTCTCTTCAGGTAATTTATTTGATTACTGGTTCCCCCCCCGCCTTTTATTATTTCTGTGTCTGTCCCTCCTGTTATTTTGCCTGTTTTTGTATGTTTCATTTTCTTATGCTAGCTCTCATCCTCCTTTATTGGTACTACAGGAGTGGCACATCAGAATGACATACTATGGAAAATGGCCAAAGATTAAATATTAGCAGGGAGAGGGAGAAGGGAAGGAAGAACCTCCCCTTCCCCCCCCCGCAAAGAAAAGCTCCATTTTCCATTACAAGAACAGCAATTCATCCATCATTTTAAGCAGTTGGACTGCATGTGGTGGACAGTTAAAGATTTGTTTGACACTTCTTTCTTTAAAGTACCTTCTCAAGCAGATTTTGTCAAAGAATACCACAGAACCAGTCCCTTACCTCCAATCCCCGAGCCCGGTTTACTAGACAATACACCTCTGTAAGTGACATTATTCCCCCTCGTTCCTGTGGAAACATGAGGCCAATAAGTGAAATAGTATTAACCTGGAACACAGAGCACACTATTCTGCATATAATAAAACATTTGGATGGATGAAAGTTTTAAGCAACACGTGACATATTAAAGCAGAGAAGATAAACTATGAGCTTGATTTAAAAACCTACACAGACAAGACCAATGATATCTAAATTATAGGTCAGTGTTCAAACAGTAATTTTCTTTAATAATTTCAAATTGCAAAATACCAATTCTAAAATTCAAGAATTGTGAATTATTTCAAGGTTAAAATACATGTTAGAGTAAAAGTACATGGAATTTCATTATATTAAATCTATTAACCAATTTATCAAGCTTCTGTTTTTTGAACTCACAGGGTCATAATGTAAGGTAAAAAAAATCTAAGAGATAGTATGTGAGTTTCACATACATATTGAATGTGCACATCCTTTTTCAAAGAGGCAAGCTTCAAATATATTAAAAACTGAAATTTTATTGAATTAAATAGAAAAATTGATAATAAAATCTGTATAGTAGCCAGCATTATAGCAGTGATATATATGAAGTTTACATTGAAACTGTTATTTGTAGGTTTCAGAGTTAGCATTGTGCACAATTCTGTGGCAAGGGGTGAATTCTGTAGCCACAGTCGCCAGGAAAAGAGACTGCTAATTCAGACCTATGAAGAACTATTACACAAACTCTGTTATGTGGAAGCTAAGAAATCATTACTGCAAATATAAATTCCCATAATTCCTTTTAGATATTTCTGCTGAGAAAGAGAATAAATGTTCTTAAAAGGCAAAATGATGACTCCTCTAAAAGCTGAATTTGAAGTTGCATTACTGAAGTCTTAGATCTTGAAAAGAGACATGGTTAAGATCCAGGATACTGAAATGCCCTGCATTAAAAACTCATCTACATGCACAAAGAGAGCATCTCAGGTGCTTTACCTCTAGTGGTGCCTGTAGTATTCCAGCTAGTTGTTTTGCCAGTTGCATATGGTAATGTGTGCCAGATCCATGCGTTTCCCTGGTAACTGGGTTAGCTATACCCATGCTCAACAGATAAGACTTAAACCTGATAGTCTACATAAAAAGAAAAGTAAGTTGTATCAGTCATTTCGCAGTTCTATTTAAAAAAAAACTTTTACACTTTTATTTTTATAGTAGACTTCAATGCATTTTGGGAGATTTGAAAATACACAATGCCAACTATTGGGCAGAATATACATTTATCAAAATGGTGGCAAGCTGTACACAAGTCTTCAGAAATTTATAAGGGACACTGAAATCTCCAAAAGAAAACCAGAAAATTGTCATCTTCTCCTAGTTAATGGAACCAGCATTTCTGACCCCTTTTAAAGCAAACTAAGTGGGGAAGAGACATGCACATCCTGTAATCACTTCATACTAGTTATTTTTGAAACAAGGTCTCAGACGGACTGACTGTCTTCTCTCCCCACTGCTCGGATGTATTGTATAAAGAAAGCTTTTCATTAAATAAAAGTCAAGAAACAACGGGACATTAATAAAATATTATTTACTTATATTATGAATATCACCACAATAGCTGTTTAGTTTACACAGTGATATTTCACAAAATGCTTTTTTGTCAAATCTAGAAAGAAAGAAAGCATATTTACCTCATCTTCCGTGATGTCACCTTGTTTTTCTTTAATTTTGTTAGCTATTGATTTGGATAACTCCACCATTTCCTTAGCCTACCAAAACACCCACAAATATGTCAGCTTTCAGCAGTGTATTCAGACATTTTGGTTAAAAGTTAGATAACTGGTATAAATGAGGATAGATGTGCTGGTAAATGTCACATCCCATACCTTTTCCATTAACTTGCTGAGATCTTCAAAAGCCTAAAATGAAAAATTGACATTATAATATAGTCTGCCTAAAGAAATTAAATGATTTAATGAAGTAATTTTTCCAATGATCTTCCCAAACTCCAAGAATTCTGAACAATATTAGGGCACCTAATGCTTTAGACCAGCACGTTATAATTTCAAACTGTTTAGAGTTATAAATTCATGCTCTGGTTTACAAATAGGCACTTTTCCTTCCCAGAGAGCTTATAATCAAAATCAGACAAGACAAGGACAACAGAAAGTATACAGGAAAGTAAAACAATTCTACGGTTTCCTGCATGGAAGACACACACTAATTTCTACTTAATACTGATTTACAAAATGTAAATAACAGAGCTGGGAGATAAAGTACTGAGAGTTCAAATAAATTAAATCAATCAAGTTTACCCCTTCTTCCTAAAAACATTAGGTGTATTTTTGTATTCATACATATACACATACACACAACAATAATCTAATTTTGGCCAGTGGAGAGCCCACAGTACAACTGTGGAAATGCTCATAGTGACATCACAAATCTGTCTTTATCAGTGGGCGTTGCTAAGATAGCGGGCAAGATCACAGTTTATTTGGAAATAACAAGGGAGATGGATTGCTAGGTTCGTTTCACACCACTCTGAATTAAGAAGACATAAATCTTTGAAAATTATTTGTGGGGAAAATTTATGCATCTAAATACTTGATTCTCAGAAGCAATTAGGTACACAGATGTCTAACTGAGCTAAATTATGCTGACACAAAACAAGATCCCAATTAAACTTGTTTGAAATCAGGCTTATGAGATGGATTATTAGATAAAAGGCACCTGTGATAAAAGCTGTACTTGCTAGATCTGATAAAAGCAGGGGGAAATTAAAATATTTCTATAAAGTATCAGATTTTTACTACAATGAACTCTTATGGAACTTTGCCACAAAAACATGTACAAATTTGGATTTCCATCACAGGACAATGATTTATTTCAGGATTTTTAAAATACAAGTTACTTTAATAAAGCTGTGAAGTTCTCAAATATAAAAATTGCTATATGGAGCACATAACACCAGATAAGCCTTTCACTTTTTTCATATTTTATTTCAACAATAAAAAACAAACAAATGCTCTCAGTGTGTTAACAAGTAAACAGACTTACAATTACATAACAATGACCACCCAGCAGCATAAAAATAATCATACACATGAAAAAAGTGAATTTACCCTGTCAATATATCAATGCCACAGAAAGGCACTTTTACCCTCTCAGGGACATACCCTCAACCCTCCTTCAAAATCTCTCTAATAAATGGCTTTTGCAATGTGTCCAGGTGGTCATTAGTTTAGCTTATTTTGGACCAAGTGTGTGTGTGAATGCATGTGGGGAGTCCCAGAACCCTAGAACCATCACAGCTAGATCCGTGAGGGCAGCACCTCCCTTTTATAAAGAGGGCAACCCAGCTAGAACACCTCTACAGACCGCAAATGTATCCAGCCTATGGTCCCAAGCTATCAACAATTTAATAGTCTAATCTGAAGGTAACAAAAGCCTGGCTTCCATTTAATTTAAAGATCTACGCAGTAGACTCTTGATAATCCTGAAGAAGAGTTATGTGTGTAACTCAAAAGCTTGTCTTTTTCACCAACAGAAGTTGGTCCAATAAAAGATATTACCTCACCCAGCTTGTCTCTTGCTAGTCCACATACAGTAACTCCTCACTTAAGGTTGTAGTTATGTTCCTGAAAAATGCGACTTTAAGTGAAACCAGTTTCCCCATCAGAATGACTGTAAATGGGGGGGTTAGGTTCCAGGGAAATTTCTTTTTGCCATACAGTACAGTACTATAGTTGGGAGGTGCCCCCGCCTTACCCCACACAGGCACAGCCCACTGGCAGTGGAGACAATGAGGCAGGCAAGGAGGCTGAAGGTGCTGTAGGCTAGGAGAAGCACGTTGCGCAACAGCAGCGGCTGCTTCCCCTACTCTGCAAGCACCAGGGGCAGGGGGCTCAACCCTCGGCCCGCCCACGCCACCCCTTCCCCCAAGCCCCCACCCTTAACCCGCCTCTTCTTCCCTCCCCCGCACTTTACTCCGCATGCCGCGTCCTCACTCCTCCACTTCCCTCCCCTGCCTCCTGCCCGCGGCAAGCAGCTGGCTTGCAGTGTTCAGGAGGCAGGAGGGAGCAGCGAGGACATGGCGCGCAGGTTCCCATTCTCCCTCCCTCCCCTACCTCCTGAACACCGCAAGCCAGCTGATTGCCGTGGGCAGGAGGCAGGGGAGGGAGGGGGGAGGTGCGCTGCATCCTTGTTCTTCCCCCCTCCCTCCTGCCCGCGGCAATCAGCTGGCTTGTGACATTCAGGGGGCAGGAGGGAGGGGGGAGGAGTGAGGACTTGGTGCGCAGGCTCCCCCCTCCCTCCCCTGCCTCCTGCCCACGGCAATCAGCTGGTTTGTGGCGTTCGGGAGGCAGGCGAGGGAGGGGGAGCCTGCGCACCGAGTCCTCACTCCTCCCCCCTCCCTCCTGAACACCGCAAGCCAGCTGATTNTCCTGCCCGCGGCAATCAGCTGGCTTGTGACATTCAGGGGGCAGGAGGGAGGGGGGAGGAGTGAGGACTTGGTGCGCAGGCTCCCCCCTCCCTCCCCTGCCTCCTGCCCACGGCAATCAGCTGGTTTGTGGCGTTCGGGAGGCAGGCGAGGGAGGGGGAGCCTGCGCACCGAGTCCTCACTCCTCCCCCCTCCCTCCTGAACACCGCAAGCCAGCTGATTGCCCCGGGCAGGAGGCGGGGGAAGGCGCTGATCCGCGGGGTCTGCCGGCTGGTGGGAGGCGCTGGGGGGGGGGGCACGTAGGGGAGCTGATAGGGGGGCTGCCAGCTGTGGACAAAGCAGGCAGCCACACGACGTTATAGCGAAGCATTGCACAACTTTAAATGGAGCATGTTCTGTAATTGAGCAGGGACGTAAGATCGAAACAATGTTAAGTGAGAGGACGTTAAGTGGGGAGTTACTGTAGTCAAATGACAATCACTCCCCATATATCTTGGCAAAAATTTAATATGGAGTGTTAAAGAAATTATAATATATTCCCATAGAATAATGAATTACCATTGTCAGAGCACTGATATTTGTGATACAGTCTTTTCTTTTAAAAGTATTTGTTGACTTACTTGCTAATTTGCCAAATTCAGTAAATTCGTAATGTGTCTCTCAGGCACTAGCATGAATGAAGGAGCTTCTACGATATTGAATTTTAATATCAACAAACAAAATGTTTTTATATCCAGGCTTTTACTGGTTTAACTCCAATCTCAACAACATGCATGAAAACATCACCCATTAAAAAAAAAATCCTTGACTTAACTAAATAAATAGCATGTTGTGTATAGTTCCTCCTCTGACCGATTCACTCAGGGCAGGCCTGGAAACAAAGGGGAATGTGCACACACCTAACAGGAACTTCCTCAGATAAACAAAAGGCTAAAGAACTGGATTCTTATCAGCAGCGAACAGCAGATGCAGGAAACCTTTTCGTGAAACCCAGGGCACCACTTTTGAAATTAAGTCATTTATAACATTTAAAGCTGGGGGAAGGCAGGAATTCACAAATCATGTTTTTCCTTTGCTCATACAACTCACACAAATGGATTTCTTTTACTCTCTGACAAAGTCAGTGAGGAAAAAATAACCAGACAATACCTTTTGAATTATATACACAAGTAACTTCATTCATTACCTTCTTCATAAATAGGCGGAAAAACAGAGCAAACAATAAAAAACAAACAAAAAAAACCACACCTTTAACGCTAGTAATAATTGAAAGATCACAGTAAAAGTGTTCACAAAGCAGGTACAAATTTCCTGTAAACTGGATCCGTGAGGTCTTTTTTTTATTTTGCAATGTTGTGATACAAACAGTTGCCATATGAATGAATCTGTTATAGTTAATTTATGAGGACTTCTTGATGTTTCAAATCCATCTCTATTACTGTGACAAAACCAATATAATCTTCTCTTTATTTGCAATCTCGGGATTGCTCCATTAGATATAGTGTCTAAAGCAGTGTTTCTCAGCTACTGGTCTGTGGACCAGTGCCAGTCCCTGAGATCTCCCTGACACAGTTGAGGAAGGCAGCAAGCCAGTCCCTGTATCAAAACACTGGTCGAAAGGATTTTAAGGAGAGGAAGAGAATGAGATGGGGAGGGGAGGAATAAGCTTCTGTTGTACATGTAATATCTCAAATTTAATTATGGGACTGTTTGTGGGAGAAGCGGTTGTTTTCTCTTTGGACAATATTTTTGCAGAAATTATTGTGACATCTGATTATTGAACACTTTGCCATGCATAATTATAAACTCAAATTAAAATGTAAAAATACGAATTTCTGTTAGATACATTTACTGTGTAATAATTATTTACATATATAAAAACCCTTTGAACAATACACCTGGTAAATGAATACCTAATCTTCAACTGATCCATAATTAGACCTGCTAAAACAATAGTCTTATTGGACTGGTCCCTTTCTGTAGAAGGCTCTTTGTTCTGCTTCCCCCAATGAAAGGCCATTGAACTTTGCCTTTCAACTGTATTGAAATCCATAAACACAGAAAGCATTTGGCACCAATGAATGTCCTTCTTGAAAGGGAGCATTTAAATCAAATATTCTTAAACATCTGGGATAAGCCAGTTAAACAGACATAACTGTAAGTTACACACGTGTAATCGGTTCAGAGTTTTAAAACTCTCTACAATGAAACATTACACTGCTGCATCTAGAAGAAAAAGTCTGAGAGAATGCAGGTGGCTGACCTTGAAACTTGAGCAGTATTTACCTCAGAAATGTTTTTGTCAGTCTCTTTTCTCTTCTCTTCTAATTTCCTCTCAATACCTACAATTCCTACGGCCCTTATTCTTCCTGCCTGCAAAAGAAAATAGTTTAAAGAAAAGAAAAGGAAGGAAATGTTAACAGTTCTCTCACCTCCCTGTGAAAGAGTTTATATTTACAACAGAGGAAAATGTCCCACAAAGAACTAAGTAAAATGTAATGTTTGTTAATGATCTACAATACATCTAATTTCCTGAATAACATTCCTTAAATCAAGGTCATAGTTTATCTATAACAACTTTTTACAAATAATAAAAATACACTGAATATAGATTTGCTACAGAATACTACATGACAAACACGCTATTTAAACTGTTAGTATAATGATATAGAACATAGCATCTCTTGTATGATACAGAGACAGTAGAGATAAGCTGGGATGCTCAAACTGACGCTTCCCTAATCTAACTGGAGCAAGCCTAGAGGTAGAGCATTTTCAGTGAGGATCCTGGACTTAGGAAGTTGTTCTCCCCATTGCTCCATCACAGTCTGAATGGGTTTCCCTGAAGGGAGATTTAGAAGGGTACGAGGTTGGACATTCACCCCATTTATTGATAGTGCGTCATACAAATAGTATGTGACACATACATACAACATATGGGGTGATATCCTTTTACTAAATTGGAGAGTCATATGAAATTTATCAGCCTCTTCCTGGCCTAGCCTCCAGGTCTCTAACTCCACCCTCATTCTCCTTGTCCTCCCCATTGATTTTGACACTCAATAGTACTTTCCTTAAAACCTTGCAAACCCTTGAGTTTCCATCCTCTCCAGGTTCTCTCACCATCTCCCTGCTCATTCTTTTAGATTCTCCAACTCTGTGTCCCAGAAGTCTCAGTCCTTGATCCCCTCCTTTTCTTGGTCTACACCTTTCCTTTGGGCAATCTCAGCCACGCACGTGGCTTCAACTACCACCTTTACATAGATATGTGCAAATCTACCTTTCCATTCCTGACCTATTTCCATCCAATCTGTATTTCAGCCAGTCTCAACATCTTCTCATAGATGTCTCATGGGCAACTTAAACTTAACATTGCCAAATTGAACTCTCTCTGTCCCCTCCTATTCTCTGTCACCATTGACAACAGCACCATCCTCCCCGCTGTAACTCATTTATATGATGGCTGTACCCAAAATGTCATCACAGTTTCCAAATACAGAGGATGATATTCCCAAAGAGTTTATAATTTCAAAATACAGAAACAGATGAAGGAAAGCAATCAAACAGGCACACATCTTGAAGATATTCCCAATAATCAAAACTGTCCATTTAAATCATAGCTATTCACACATATGACGCACACAGGCTCCAAGCAACTATATTAAAGCAATGTCAAGAGTCTAGAACCCACAAAACCAAGAAAGGGTAAAATTAAGGCTGAAACTCCATCCTTCATCTTCCTTGTGTGTCTCATATTGTAGAAGTTTCTACACAGAATGTGATTATTTTACATCATGAGTTTCAATACCTAGGCATAATTAAAATACTACAAATGGCACATCAAACCAAACACCATACTCACTCATAAATTAGAATTTCCTCGCTTCTGTGCCATTACAAGAATACCATTAACTCTATTTTGAATGTATTTAACTACATAATCTAAAGGACAGGTTCCCAATTGTGTCGGAGCTCTTCTCAGATGCAGTGAGGACACCTAGCTGCTCAGCCCCAGTATAAGGGAGAACTGCAAGAGAACAGCTCCAGTTTATGCTAGTGGAGAAGCAGCCATGGTGGAGTTCCACTCTGCCATGCTCCCTTTCTGACCTCAGAATGCCAGAGGTGGGGGGGAGCTGATGTAGGCGATGGCTATGTTGACAGCACAAAATGGACACAATAGACTGGAGATCTGAACCTAAGTCTAACATACAGAAGAAAGTATCAAGGATTTAGTAAGTACCTGTGGACCCCTGTTAATTTGAATGGTCTGAGAAACAGGCATGTTCTCCCATCTCCTCTGTGTCATTTCTTCAGACAACCGTCTATAGAACTGCATATATTTAAAAAAAAAAGGCAATCTAAATTTTGTAGAATATTTTTGAGTATTTTTAACATCTCAGTGATCAACAAAACAAATTCCACTGAATATCAAATGCCATAACGTCACATTTATACTGGACTTTTCATTTTTTAGGATAAAAAAATGTTACAGACCATGCAGTCATATACATTTCAATGGTAGCTGTAACAACTGTTAGTTAAACGTGCATGATTACTTATTTCCATTCTAAACACATTTCCAGACATTCATAACTTTCCAAAACTTTCACTTAATGAGGCTGAAATTTCCAGGCTCAGTATCTGTCCAAAGGTGATTTTTTTTAAATAAAATTGAGCAATCCAGTTATGATAAATAATAGATAATCTCATGATAACAGTTATTTACTGTTATCATGAGATTATGTTAATCCAGCCATGTGGATGGAATTGCAATGGAGTAATTCCATTCATTTAGTTTGGTTAATGCTAGCTGGTTGTGATGGTTTATTAATTGACAAACAGGGCCTCCTACACACAAATTTCCACAGCAAATACTGCAGGATTAATAGTATCACTAATACTGGGAGAGCAGAAATATTTGAGACAAAACATCCCACCTATATGGTTGCACTGTATGTACACATACCTCAATCTGACCATGTTCTTTGAAAGAAAGTTTGATGTAGGAACATTTGCTGCTCTGGAACGGGCCAGGCTCTTTGTTTGAAGGAGCTGGATGAAGATGAACAACTATTTTGGCACTAAGGAAAGTTGTAGGGAGAGAGCAAGGAGGGGGAAAAAAGATATATCCCTTATTTATAAAATAATATTTCTTAATTGTGTAAATCAGGTTTAAAAGCTTAACCTAGTTCTATATTACCTAAGCCCCCAAAAAACTGATGGTTATTTTACATTCAGAACATTTCAGATAATCCTTCAGGATTTTCATAAAAGTCAAGTACATTAAATAACATTAATAATAGAATCATATAATATAAAAAAGAATATTTTATCTCTATACTAGAATTTTCATATTAAAAATACTGTAACCCCTAAAAAAACGTAAAACCTCACTAATAATAAAACACATGTACAATCAACTCTCAGAAAGGTGATCCAGCATAAATATTAGAAGTTCAAACAAAGATTTCTGAAAAAGAAATTGAACTACAAACTGTCAAGTGGTACCTTTGATTAAGGCGTCCAACCTGCAACATAACCCCCAAAGGCTCTACAGTGATTCATAGCTGCTGCCAAAACACACTACCTTTCTCATGGAAATAAAAAGGTCTCGATATTATGTTTAACCTATCTCACCATGTGTGCCAGCAGAAGAATTTGCATATGAATTCATCCAAAACCAACATCTTAGGCCAGGGGTCGGCAACCTTTCAGAAGTGGTGTACCGAGTCTTCATTTATTCACTGTAATTTAAGGTTTCATGTGCCAGTAATACATTTTAACGTTTTTAGAAGGTCTCTTTCTATAAGTCTATAATATATAACTAAACTATTGTTGTATGTAAAGTAAATAAGTTTTTTAAAATGTTTAAGAAGCTTCATTTAAAATTAAATTAAAATGCAGAGTCCCCCGGACCAGTGGCCAGGACCCGGGCAGTGTGAGTGCCACTGAAAATTAGCTAGCATGCCGCCTTTGGCACGCGTGCTATAAGTTGCCTACCCCTGTCCTAGGCTAACATATGCATGAAAGCAACATGGTCTAGAATGAAGCCCAACAGCAAAACAACTCATGAACGAGCAGTTTCAGCAAATATAATAGCCCCATCTCACTTCATCACAATAATTCTATTATTATTGTCCAGCTTTAATAATATATCTATTTTGTCAATACTCTTATTTAGTCACATCCTCTAGCACGAGATCTCACAAGCCCCAGTGTATGGTTCTACTGGGATAATGTCTCCCTGCAGGCTGAAGCAATTTCCTTCGGTGTTAACTTCTCTCTTGTTGCATACATATCATACTGCTCTAATTATCTGTCAAGTGGGAGTGCCCCAGTTATTGGTCTCTCCTTCAGAATCAGTTAGATGGTGGTGTAAGTTACATCTGCTGAGAACTGAGCAGTATGCTCCTCTGCTGGGTTCCTACCCCCAACCAGCCTTGCAGAGCACGGGACCTGGTCTGAGACCTAAATTTGAACACTAGCCTATCACCACGACAGTGCTGATTAAGTGAGATAAAACCAATTATTCATTGCTACAAAGCAGAAGACTGAATCACAAACTTAATCACTGATTACAGGGCAATTTAGCAAATCAAGTAACACATATACAATTTTTCATAATGACCCTCTCCCCTATTTCAGTGTTTCCCAAACTTGGGACGCCGCTTGTGTAGGGAAAGCCCCTGGCGGGTCGTGCCGGTTTGTTTACCTGCCGCGTCCGCAGGTCCGGCTGATCGCGGTTCCCACTGGCCGCAGTTCGCTGCTCCAGGCCAATGGGAGCTGCTGGAAGCAGTGGCCAGTACGTCCCTCGGCCCGCGCCACTGCCAGCAGCTCCCATTGGCCTGGAGCAGCGAACCGCGGCCAGTGGGAGCCACGATCGGCCGGACCTGCGGCCGCGGCCGGTAAACAAACCGGCCCGGCCCGCCAGGGGCTTTCCCTACACAAGCGGTGTCCCAAGTTTGGGAAACACTACCCTATTTGATCCTTGTATCTTATTGTAAGAGAGGAAGAATGGTCTCATGGATTGTGAATCAGGACATCTGTGTTACATTCCTGGGTTCTACCACAGACTTCTTGTGTCATCTTGAGAATGGCACATAACCTATGTGCCTAAGCTTCCAAAGTGAAAGAGACACACACCTTACCTTTTTCCTATCCCAGCTGCTTGCTCTTCAATGAAGACAATCTGAGAAAGAGGGATAGCAATGCAGCATTCCTAGAATAAGCAACACAAAATAACTAGAAATTAAAAGCTATTTTCTTGAATGGTTTGTAAAAAAAACAAAACACATTTTTGTCCTCTTTTAATAAATAACAAAAGTCAACAGCGCTAATATTTGTAGGAGGTTCTCCCAAAAGCCATTTCATATAGAAGATGATGCTGGTTGCAATAGAAAATTATCCTTACACTACTATTTAAAAAGGAATTTAAACTGAAAACTAAAAAGTGAACATGAAGTTATAATTGTTAGATAATCAGACAAGGAAGGGACTTAGGACTGACACAATGTCCTTAACTCAGCCACTGGGTTTCTAGGCATTTTAGGTGGTATACAAATTTATTATTATTTGTTGAGTGGTCGGAAAGGATTAGATGCTTCACATACAGGTAAGTCAAGGACCCAACTACAAAGATCTTACACGCTGCCATCATGCAGGCAAAGACAATGACAAAAGGTAACAATTGCTTCTTGTAGATACCCCATTTTTTAACTTCCTAAATCCGAAAACAGTTGAACTGACTAGAAGTGTAACGGTCTCCTTGCAGGTTACACCCCACTGATAAGATGTTCTGATAAAGAAGCACAAGGAGGCGACACAGACAGACAGTTGGGTTAAGCGTGCAGTGGGAGTCTGAGATCACAAAATTTATTTGTATTTATTTTCTAATGCCCAACATTCTCATTAACACCAGCTTAGAACAACACAGCTATGCACCAAACTAGGAAGAATTCAGTATTTAGGAAATCACAGCGTTTTCCTGTACTGACCAAATACATATGGTACGTGACCATATAGCAGCTATAAAACGCTGCTGCTGTTTGTCACAGTTTTGTTTTCACAGAAGATGCAGTATCTAAAAATAATGATCTGTGGGGCTATTACTAAAGTAGCCTGACATTTCCCATTATGAGACCCTGTTTTCTGCTTATAACTTTGCCAAACTTTAACCATTTGGGCTGAAATGTTCTGTGCTGTCTCCCTCAGGTTGAATTACTTTGGAAAATTTCAGCCAAAACAGTTTGGCTGTTTCTTAGAACAAGGTTATGGGGAAAAAAAATATTGTTTTGCCCATGTTAAAAAATTCTGGAACCTTTCCTTTAAACAGCTCTAGGATCCCTATCTTGTGGAACAGAGACTTGAAATTTGGGTCAGAGACTTGAAATTTGGGTCAGAGATATGCTGTTTGCCATCCTTGTGAAAATCAGTTAAGTGACAAGCTTTTGAAGAATCGCAGTTTGCAGATGCTTAGTAGAGACTGTGGAAAAAATAGTATGTCATCATGTATTTAAAGACTATCATAATGCATACCCACAAAGGGGTCAAATTAAGACTACACAGGCAACCTTAATTCTGGCTTTCCTAACTGAGTGCTTCACTTTGTAACCTTAATAATGTTCTTTTGACATAGTTATTTTTGTGGGTAATACTTGTATAAATTTTACAAGTAACATTACTTTGATACCATGTGAAAAAGAAACAACAGAGACAGGGCATGAACAGAACTCAGGACTTCATCAGCTCTGTTTAACTTTCATTTCTGTCAGCATTTTGACTAGTTTTAGGGAGTTTTGTTGCTCCATCCCTCATTGTTCTCATGCTTTTTAAGGTGAGAAAAAGGAAATGGGAAAGGAATTTATGGCATAAGACCCCCTCCTCGATAGTACCCTGCTCTCAGGGACATTTCAAGGCTGTGACCCAAAGCCTTGCAAACTTGTATGGTTTACAACAGAATTCTAGTCACAACTCCAAAATAAGGATTTATTTTTTTTTTGGTGGCCTCAGAACTTGTTGTTATCCTGTCTTCTAGGGCTTTGTTAAAGAAGATGCTTCCAGTGACAATGGGCTTTTGGGAAAGGGATTTCCATCATGATGCTTCTGTTTGATTTTGATCTTTAGGAGTTGTGGATTTCTACCTACTTGAACAATTGGGGATCAGTCTCAAGGATAACAGTTTCTAGTACACAGCCTCAGATTCTCTCTTGCTTTGTATGCTGGGGAAGAGAATAAATCTTAATACCCATGCCTGCCCTTTTTCAGCCGTGAGAGTTGATAGTAGAAAAGCAGAATGTGCTTGAACAATAAGAGTATAGCAGTAGGTATATACCACTGACCACCTGACCAGGATGGTGATTGTGAAATGCTCAGGGAGAAAAAACAATAGTAATGAGAGATTTCAACTATCCCCATACTGACTGGGTGGGTATATGGCACCTCAGAAAATGATACAGATATAAAATTTCTAGAAACATTAAATGACAGCATCTTGGAGTAGCTTGTCCTGAAACCCACAAGGGAAGAGGAAATTCTTGATTTAGTCCTAAGTTGGAATGCAGGATTTGGTCCAAGAGGTGAAGACAGCTGAACCGCTCAGTAATAGCGACCATAACGTAATTGAATTTAACATTCTTGTAGGGGGGAAAATGCCAAAGAAACCCAACTTCTAAAAGGGGAACTACACAAAAATGAGGAAGCTAGTCAAACAGAAATGAAAAGGAACAGTCACAAGAGGCAAATGCCTGCAACCAGCATGGAGACTATTAAAAACACCATAATAGAGGCTCAAAGTAAATGTACACAGCAAATCAATAAAACAGAAAGAGGACCAAAAAATGCCACCATGGCTAAACATCAGTGTGAAAAAAGGTGGTTAGAGGCAAAAAGGTGTCCTTTAACAACTGGAAGTCAAATCCTAATGAGGAAAATAGAAAGGAGCATAAACTATGGCAACTCAAGCGTAAAAGTATAATAAAACAGGCCAAGAAAGAATTTGAAGAGCAACTAGCTAAGGACACAAAAACTAGCAACAAAAATGTTTTTAAGTACATCAGAAGCTGGAAGCCTGCCAAATAATCAGTGGGGCCACTGGATAGTTGAGGTACTAAAGGAGCACTCAAGGAGGACAAGTCCATTATGGAGAAGCTAAATTAATTCTTTGCATTGGTCTTCACTGCAGAGAATATGGGGGAGCTCCCCACACCTGAGCCATTCTTTTTAGATGACAAATCTGAGGAACTGTCCCAGATTGAGGTGTCAATAGATGAGGTTTTGAAACATACTGATATTACTGTTTAATTTATGTCACCAGGACCAGATGGTATTCACCCAAGCGGTCTAAAGAATTCAAATAAAAATTGAAGAACTACGAATTGTGGTATGTAACCTATTGTTTAAATCAGCCTCTGTACCAGATGACTAAAGGGTAGTTAATGTAACACTGATTTTTGAAAAGGCACCAGAGGTGCTCTTGACAATTACAGGCTGTCAAACCTAACTTGAGTACCAGGCAAATTGGTTGAAACCACAGTAAAGAACCAAATTATCAGACACATAGATAAACACAATATGTTGGAAGAGTCAATATGGCTTTTGCAAAGGGCAATATGGCTTTTGCAAAGGGAAATCATGCCTCACCAACCTATTAGAATTCTCTGAGGACATCAACAAGCATGTGGACAAAGGTGATCCAATCGTATAGTATAATCTGAACTTTCAGAAAGTCTTTGACAAGGTCTCTTACCAAAGGCTCTTAAGCAAAGTAAGGGAGTCACGGGCTAAGAGGGAAGGGCCTCTCATGGATCAACAACTGGTTGAAACAAACAAACAAAGGTTAGGCATAAATGATCAGTTTTCATAATGGAGAGAGGTAAATAGTGGGGTCCCTCAGTAATCTGTACTGGGGCCTGTGCTATTTTACATATTCATAAGTGATCTGGAAAAGATAACAAAATTTGCAGACAATACAAAATTACTGAAGATAGTTAAGTCCAAAGATGACTGCAAAGAGTTACAAAAGGATCTCACTAAACTGGGTGACAAAATGGCAGAGGATATTCAATGTTGATAAGTGCAAAGTAATGCATGTTGGAAAAAATAAACCCAGCTATACATACTAAATGATAGGGTCTAAATTAGCTGTTACCGGTCAAGAAAGAGTTCTTAAGAGTCATCATGGACAGTTCCCTGAAAACATCTGCTCAATGTGCAGCAACAGTAAAAAAAAATCCTAACAGAATGTTAGGAACTATTAGGAAAGGGATAGAGAAGACACAAACTATCATAATAGCATGATATAAATCTATATGCCCATACCTTGAATACTGCATGCAGTTTTGGTTGCCTCATCTCAAAAAAGATATATTAGAGTTGGAAAAGATGCAGAGAAGGGCAACAAAAATGATTAAGGGTAAGGAACAGCATCCATATCAGGAGAGATTAAAAAGACTCAGACCATTCATCTTAAAAAAAGAGATAACTAAGGGGATATGATAGAGGTCTATAAAATCATGAATGGTGTGGAGAAAGAGTGTAAGGAAGTGTTATTTACCCCTTCACATAACAAAAGAACCAGGTGTCACCCGATGAAATTAACAGGCAACAGGTTTAAAACAAACATAAGGAAGTACTTGTTCACACAAGGCACAGTCAACCTGTGGAATGCCATGGGATGTTGTGAAGGCCAAAAGTATAACTATGTTCAAAAAAGTATTAACTAAGTTCATGGAGGATAAGTCCATCAATGGTTATTAGCCATGATGGTCAGGGATGCAACCCCATGCTCCAGGTGTCCCTAAACTTCCTACTGCCAGAAGCTGGGATTGGACGACTCGAAATTGCCCTATTCTGTTCATTCCATTTGAAGCATCTGGCACTGGCCACTGTTAAAGACAGGATACTGGGCTAGATGGACCATTGGTCTGACCCAGTACGGATGTTCTTATATGGGTTCTTTTTTGTCTTTTCTGTGTTGGTTTTTTTTGGTCTGTATGAATGGTTGGGGGAAGAGGGAAAAAGAAATGAATTACTAAGTGGGCTATGAACATGTTGGTAAATTATCTTAAAATTTCCAACCCCAGTTGATCATACAGTGGAGTCGCATCATACGCGCATTTAACTTATGCAAATTTAACTATACGCACTCGGCAAAAGAAAAAAAAAATATATATATAACAATTTAAATACAGTAGTGCAGGCGATTCCGCCCACCATTCCACTCAATGAGCGTATGCCCCGGAGTGAGCGTGAGATGGGAGACGTGAATCTGCTGTTCCCTCAGTCAGTCTCAGTTCCTGCGTGCCTCTCATAGTGTGAGCATCTCGCCACGCTGAGTGTGATTCTAGTGTTTAAAGATACGTATTTTTCACACAACATGGCCCCTAAACGCAAGCCAACTACTTCATCTGGTGCTCAACTGAAGAAACAGCGATCTGTTCCAATGCTGGAGGAAAAACTGACTGTGTTGGACTTATTGACAGACGGTATATCGGTCTCCAACGTGGCGCGTAAATATGCNTCATACAGTGGAGTCGCATCATACGCGCATTTAACTTATGCAAATTTAACTATACGCACTCGGCAAAAGAAAAAAAAAATATATATATAACAATTTAAATACAGTAGTGCAGGCGATTCCGCCCACCATTCCACTCAATGAGCGTATGCCCCGGAGTGAGCGTGAGATGGGAGACGTGAATCTGCTGTTCCCTCAGTCAGTCTCAGTTCCTGCGTGCCTCTCATAGTGTGAGCATCTCGCCACGCTGAGTGTGATTCTAGTGTTTAAAGATACGTATTTTTCACACAACATGGCCCCTAAACGCAAGCCAACTACTTCATCTGGTGCTCAACTGAAGAAACAGCGATCTGTTCCAATGCTGGAGGAAAAACTGACTGTGTTGGACTTATTGACAGACGGTATATCGGTCTCCAACGTGGCGCGTAAATATGCCCGCAACGAATCTAGCATCCGTGCCATCAAGATTCGAGAGAGAGAAATTCGTCAAGCCGTGGCATCAAGTGCTCCAATAACTGCTAAGGTGACGAGCCAGGTGCGTGATAAGACTTTAGTGAAGACTGAAAAGGCATTAAACTTATGGCTGGAAGACATGAACCGTAAACATGTGCCGATCGATGGCAACATGTTGCGAGAAAAGGCTCTTAGCCTCTACGCGCTGTTCAAACCTCCCGCTGAAGAGGGACAGCCTTATGATGAGAAGGAATTCAAAGCCAGCCAAGGTTGGCTTAACAGTTTTAAGAACCGCTTCAACCTCAAAAACGTGCTGGTGAAGCTGCATCTGCCAATGAAGAGGCAGCAAAAGCCTACCCCGAACAATTAAAGAAAATCAAAGAAGAAAAGGGCTATCTTCCGGAACAAGTTTTTAATGCTGACGAGACTCGGCTCTTCTGGAAAAAAATGCCCAACCGCACTTACGCTTCGAAATCAGAAAGACAAGCCCCTGGCTTCAAAGCAGCTAAAGACCACGTGACTGTGTTGTTTTGTGGCAATGCGGCTGGGCATTTAATAAAGCCGGGCTTGCTCTAGAGGGCTGCGAATCCCCGTGCCCTAAAAGGCAAGAACAAAAATCTCCTGCCTGTGTTCTGGCAATCAAATAAAAAGGCTTGGGTGACGGTAGCATTATTTCTGGATTGGTTCCACAAGTGTTTCATTCCGGAGGTCAAGCGGTACCTCGAAGAGAAAGGACTTGACTTTAAAGTGTTGCTGATCGTAGACAATGCTCCTGGCCACCCTGAGGCACTCTGGTTTGCGCATAACAAAGTTGAAGTCGTCTTTCTCCCTCCCAGTACCACCTCCAACCTCTCGACCAAGGCGTGATTCGCTGTTTCAAGGCCACATACACGAGGCTTACATTCTCACGGATATGTAGCACTATGGATGCTGATCCCAATCTTAATGTGATGGAGTGTTGGAAGTCCTTTAACATTGCCGGTTGCATCACTTATATTAAACAGGCAATGGATGCAATCAAGCCTGAAACAGTCAATGCATGTTGGCGAAACCTATGGAAAGAATATGTGAATGATTTTAAGGGTTTCCCGACCATTGACAAAGAAGTGAAACGCATTGTTCAGGTGGCTACGCAAGTGGGCGGTGATGGCTTCGTCGACATCCTTGAGGAAGAAATTGAAGAATTAATTGAGGGCCATAGAGAAACATTGACTAACGAAGAGTTAGAGGAACTGATAAAATTGTCTACAGAAGACGAAGATGATGACGACGAACAGGAAGAGCCAGCAAGTTGGAACCTTCATAAATTTGCTGAAGTGTTCCAAGCAGCGAAACACTTGAATGATTTAATTTCTGAATATGATTCCTCTATGGAACGAAGCCTCAAAATCACACATAGTATTACGAACAATTTGAGACCATATCAAGAAAAGTTTGAGCAGCTCAAGAGACAACAGCAACAGTTGCCGATCACCATGTTTTTCAAGAAAAAACAACCAGCAGCAGCGCCATCAACTTCTCGAGCTGAACCAGAGCCAACCACTTCGTCTACGACTCACTCTCCGTCACCCATGCTCTCCGTCACCTCCATCTCCTAGATCGACATCAAGCCCTGACGACCCCCCCAATAGTGTTGTCAGGGGAAGAGGAAGACTAGTCATCGGAGCGTGTACAGCGCCCATCTTAATCGTCTCATCGTTCATCATACGGGCGCTGTACTAATCATCATCGTCGTCGTAGACTAGCAAGAATATCCAGGATGAATGGTGAGTGGTTAGGTTTACTGTTTTCCTTTTTTATTCTTTCATTCTTCCGTCTCTCTCTCTCTCATGTAATTAAAAATTCTGTAAAATTATATTTTGCATATGTACTCTTTATTATATGCTGTACATTACTGTATACATTTATATATATTACTGTACAGGGTTGTATACACAAAACCATGTACAGTATACTGTACTTTATGGGCGATTTAAGGGATTTTCAAGGGTAATTTTCACTATACGCGATTTTTGCCTTACGCGCTGACTTTTGAACCTAACCCCCACGTAAGATGCGACTCCCCTGTATTGCCTCTCCATGTTGTGAGCATAAGGCACTTACACAGGGAGGAAAAAAGTTTAGTCTCAGAAAAATTAGTTCTTTCTTGCACAGTCGCATCACTAAAAGTTACCTATGGTTTATTATGGAATTTATAGCCAACCCATGTACAAGAACGGATGGGGGTACTTACATGATTTTTCAGATCTCTCCAGATCAGTCGGTGTGTGCTAAGTAGCAATACCCCAGTATCAAACTTTACCTAGACCAGAAAAAACAGATACTAAATTAACAACAAATTTAACAAACAAGCTGGGTAAACATTGATTTTTGAAGCATTATACATTGTCATAATATATCACCCTGATTAATCAAATATTTTGAGAACACCCTGTTTTTGCTGGTAGCACAGCGAGCCAAGCTGATGAAGCAACAAAAAGAATTATTACAAAAAAATAACACTGATATGGACAAACTTCCTTTTCAGCTGTATAAACTTTCCCCCAGGAAACCCAGCAGGATCCTCCCTTCCCTATGGTACCAACGCCCTAGAATATCATTACGTTTCTAACAAGGTTATTGGTGTTTCAGGGTTTTTTGCCCCGCTGGGAGGGCAGACATGCAGCATGCGACAGAGGACTAACGTGGGGTCCCTTCCTGCCCTACATTTCTGTGATTAGGGAAAGGAGTTAAAAACTAAAGCAGCACGTTGGGTGTCCAGTCCGAACCCCTCCCTGACCCACCAGGTGGTTCCATTTCTTCTAGGCACTTTACAGGCTAAAGGAAGAGGGTGTTTGTTCCTGGTCTACCACAAAGCAACCCTCGCATCAAAAACACCCGGCAGGACCTAGCTTCCTGCCTGTAAAAGCGGTGCAGGTACCGCCAGCTCCATCCACCGGGCACTGAGCCAGTTGCCGCCGCTGGGGCTGGAAGGGGGCAGGCGCTGACAGCCCGACCGGCAGAGAGAGGAGCACCGGGGCGGCCAGGGCTGGCTCAGGGCGCCGCGGCCGGGGCACTCGGCCCACCCCAGAGGCCCTGCGCAGCCAGCGCCAGAGCGGCGTCCAGCTGAGCGGCGGGGGGTTCCTGGGCGGGGTACCGCGGCTGCCCCTCCCCGGGGTACCGGTGGTGATCGCTGGGCCAGGGGGGGTGTCAGGATTTGGCCGCCGCCGCTAGGCCCGAGCCGGGCGCTCCCTTTACCTTCTCCTCCCCGTCGTAGAGCCGCACCCCGCGCTGCTGGATCACCAGGGTCTCGTTCATCTCCAGCAGGCCGCTGGCCCACGCGAACCGGTCCATGGCGGCGCCTCAGAGCGGCCGGGGAGCCCCCGCCACCACCAGGCCACAGCCACCGCCTCCCCGCCCCTCTAGTCCGGCTGCAGCTTCCTCCGGAGTCCTAACCCAGCGCGCTGCGCCCTCTGCTGGCCGCCATCCGCCCCGCCAGGACTCGGCGCGTGGGGCCCCAAACCACCCTGCCGCCCCCGCGGCCCAGTGCGGGTGAGACTGTCAGAGCCGCCCCCGAGAGCCGGGCAGCGAGGAGACCATGGGAGAGATGGGCCCGGGAGCCAAGCCAGGCCCCGCAGCTGGATAGGCACTTCCCTAATGCGGGGGGAGGGAATCTGAGGCGTGTCCCGTCCCCCACCACACACACACACACACACCCTTGAGAGAGGCTGGGTGCCACAATGCCGCTCTGGGTCTGAATGTGCCCAAAATTCAGGCACTTGGGATCCAGGGTCCTGGCTCAATTTTTAGTCCAAGAGCTGTAGATATTAATTAGAGATTGGGCCAGACCAGCCACCTGGAGTCAGAATCTGATACCCTAAAGAAGTTCAGACCCAGATCCAAAATATTTGGCTGGGCCTATTCTCCATCACACTCCCTCAACTGTGTAGAAATCAACATACAAATCTAAACTTAGCAGCTGGTGAAAGGAATGGACCAACCATTGAAGCAGCTGCTGGACACCCCAAACTCTGGGGAAGATCAAATCTAGGTCCAGGTCTATTTTATAAGAAAATGATATGTATGGATACATGAATGAATATGGTGAGTAGTAGGGCATAGGTGTGGAGCATAAAAGTTTTTTTTTTCCTCCACAAACAACAGTTCATATTGCCCATTTAATCTTCAAAGCATTTTACAATAAATAAATATGATCCAACTGTGACATTGTGATCTGTATATGCAGACTACTGTGCCTATATACCACACCAGGAAAGACAATGGGGTTGCACGTGGGCATAGCAGTTTGCAGAATTGGAGCCTATCAGGTAAACATTCCAACAAAATATGGCCCTGATCCTGCAAACACTTACACCATCCTTAAACTTTACTCCTATGACTACTCCAATCCAATCCCCAGTGTAAAAGTGTCCACAACACACAAAGCAAAACAGAATTGTCACTGTTTGAATGGTCCCCTTTAAAGGGAAATAGGACCAGCCCTATCTCTACCATAATTAGTTAGAATGAACACCTGGACCTCATCATAAAACAACTGAAGCGCTCAGCAGATGGAGTAGAATGACAGGGAATGAGTATGCAGGCTTGTTTCTGTGGAAGGTATTAGATTGAGATTTGCTTACTCAGCAAATTAGTCTAACAAATCTTTATTACAAGGCAAAATACTCAGCAAGTAGTGATGAATTACACACAAATGGAAAACTCATCTGGACAATCTCATCATAGTCGCCTCCAGCACTGGACAATACAGCTTCAACCTCCCTTCGTTACACAAACTTATTTACAACTGCTGTAGGAAACTTTGCTGTGCCAAGTGGCAATTACTTCTGCAGAGACCAAAGCAACACCCAGGAGAGCAGCATACAGACCCGGTCTGAAGCCACACGCATGCAGGAGATGCAGCCTTGCAGCTTGAGTTACCCTTAGGAGTGAGATATCAGGTTCAATTACCCCTAGCCTGTGGAAAGGGGTGCCAACATTCAGAATACCCTCCTTAGGTGCATGTAGTGACCCTCTTCGCAAACCACCCAGACCCTTTGTCTCTTCTTACCCATCCTCCCTTCCCAGCTCCCCCGCCCCACCGCTCTCACCCTATTTGGGACTCTTGCCTAGCTATATGCTAGCAAAGGGATAGTGAGAAAGAGGTGTATGTGACTTTTGTGATTCATGGCTTTGAGTGCACTCAATACTGTCTCTGTTCATTGTTTCTTTGGCTTCTGCAGAGGAGTCCTTGAGGACCAACCCCTATACACTGGCAGAGCACTTCTGTCAAATAAGGAGGCGAACCAGGAGGATATGTTTAGAGAAGTGTTGCAGTCAACAGATGCAGCACATAGCTAAACAAGAGCATAGAGGGAGACAATTAATGAAAAACTCAAGCTGGATGGCCTGGAAAGGAGACATGGGCAGGAGTGGATGATAAAGCTACTGGAGGGACAGCTAGAGATGCTCAAGTCCCTCATAGCGCTGCAGTCTAAGCATGTGTGCATGACTCCCACTGCAGCCCATACAGAATGCTGTTCCATGCCTTCCCCAAACTCCCCCAACACATTCCTCACCTGTTCCCACCCCTTTCAATCCATCCCTAGAGACCAGTTTTCATCATGAAACCAGTGTTATACACATCTGTAAGAGCCTGAACCAAGAGACTGCTCCTCATTGCCATGTCCCCCTTTTTGGGGGTGGGGGGGGTGGGGTGGAGGGAGTGTTTTATTCTTTAGTTAAAATCTGGTATTTGAAACAAAATGAGTCTTTATTTGTGTCATGCACATGGTAGTTGCTGCTAAAATTCAAACAGTGGCTAGCTAGAGGCAGGAACTTTTGCTCACTACAATTAAAACTCAGGAAGCAAGCACAACAGGGGTCATTTACGCAGCAAGTAAACATTGCCTGACCAAATGCATCAGATAAAGATGCATTACCAGTGCTTGTTATCAAAATGCTCCTTCAGACCCTCCCTGATTCCAATAGCCTCCCACTGAGCCACTCTAATTGCCCTGGTATCTGGCTGTTCAAAAATCAGCAGCCAGATGACCCACCTCAGCGCTCCACCCCTGGGGAAACTTTTCACCCTTCGCTTCACAAGTGTTTTACAGAGCACCACAGGCTGCCATGACCATTGGAATATTTTCCTCATTGAGGTCTAACCTGTTAAAAAGGCAGTGACAGTGACCTATTAATCTGCCAAAGGCACATTCAACAGTCATTCAGCACCTGCTGAGCCTGTTGTTGAAGCACATCTTGCTGCTGTCTAGGTTCCCAATGTAAGGCTTCCTGAGCCACAGGAGGAAGGGGTAGGCCGGGACTCCCAGGATCACTATGGGCATTTGCACATCCCCACTGGAATCATCTGGTCTGGAAAGAAAGTCCCAGCATGCAGCTTTCTGTACAGTCCAGTGTTCTTAAAGATGCATGCATCATGAACTTTCCTTGACCAACCCACATTGATGTCAGTGAAATGGCCCTGGTGATCCACCAGCACCTGCAAGACTATGGAAAAGTAGCCCTTTTGGTTGATGTATTCTGTTGCAAGATGGTCTAGGACCAAAATTGGGATATGCATTCCATCTATTGCCCTGCCATAGTTCGGGAATCCCATTGCTGCAAAACCATCAGTTTTTCTGCACATTACCCAGAGTCACAATCCTTCATAGCAGGAGGCAATTAATGGCCCTGCACACTTGCATCACTGCAACCCCCACAGTGGACTTTCCAACTCCAAACTGATAGCGGTCTGGATTTGCCAGTTTCCACACAGCAATCGCCACTCGCTTTTTCACAGTGAGGACAGCTCTCATTCTGGTGTCCTTGCACCTCAGAGCAACGGCAAGCTCTGCACACAGTTCTAGGAAGATGGTTTTGCACTTCCGAAAGTTCTGCAGCCACTGTTCATCATTCCATATATGCATCACAATGCAATCCCATCACTCAGTGCTTGTTTCCCGAGCCCAGTACCAACCATCCACCATGTGCAGCTGCTCCATGAATGCCAGCAGCAATCTTGAATTGTTTCTTTCCATTGCACACAGCAGGGCAGGCACCACAGATTTAGTTTCTGTTTCCCAGCTCATGAAATACTGCAGGACCGGCCGTGTTGTGTTCATAAGGCTCATCCACAGACTGGTCAGCAGTCCAGGATCCCTGCTTTAAGGCAGAGATGGTGGGCACACAGTTTAGAAGGGCACAAAAAACAGCACAAAATGAAGTCAGAAACCCATGGAATGATGGGACAGAAAGAACTGCATCATGGGATAGTGATCATAGGGGTATGCTCACCATGATCCATTCCCAGATCTCCCAGCAGCAGAGGGTGGTGAGTTGCACAGTGGGCTAGTTACCCATGATGCTTTCTCTGTGGATGCAAAAGCACCGACTGTGGACGTGCTTTGCCGATACAAGGAGCATTGTGTGGACATGCATAAGCAATGTAATTAAAAAGAACAGGAGTACTTGTGGCACCTTAGAGACTAACAAATTTATTTGAGCATAAGCTTTTGTGGGCTACAGCCCACTTCATCAGATGCATAGAATGGAACATATAGTAAGAAGAGAACATGAAAAGGTAGAAGTTGCCATACCAACTCTAAGAGGCTAATTAATTAAGATGAGCTATTATCAGCAGGAGAAAAAAAAAACTTTTGTAGTGATAATCAAGGTGGCCCATTCCAGACAGTTGACAAGAAGGTGTGAGGATACTTAACATGGGGAAATAGATTCAATTTGTGTAATGACCCAGCCACTCCCAGTCTCTATTCAAGCCCAAGTTAATGGTATCTAGTTTGCAAATTAATTCTAGTTCAGCAGTTTCTCATTGGAGTCTGTTTTTGAAGCTTTTCTGTTGCAAAATTGCCACCTTTAAGTCTGTTACTGAGTGACCAGAGAGGTTGAAGTGTTCTCCTACTGGTTTTTGAATGTTATGATTCCTGATGTCAGATTTGTGTCCATTTATTCTTTTGCGTAGAGACTGTCCGGTTTGGCCAATGTACATGGCAGAGGGGCATTGCTGGCACATGATGGCATATATCACATTGGTAGATGTGCAGGTGAACAAGCCCCTGATGGCGTGGCTGATGTGATTAGGTCCTATGATGGTGTCACTTGAATAGATATGTGGACAGAGTTGGCATCGGGCTTTGTTGCAAGGATAGGTTCCTGGGTTAGTGTTTTTGGTGTGTGGTTGCTGGTGAGTATTTGCTTCAGATTGGGCCCCCAACACCATCATTGGGCCAAATCGCTGTAAATCTTGAAATCTGTCAGAAAATTCTGATTCCAGTTCTCGCATGTACATTCTAATCTCAACGTCAAATGCAGTGCGCTGTTCCATGTGGCATGATAGTGCTGTAAGCAGCAAATCATTACTTAAAAATATCCCAGAACAGTGACGCTGGAACAATTTTTAAGGTGGAGGTGCTGAGCTGCGCCCCCTCTTGCCCCTGTCTGCACCCCTCACTGCCCCAGGCTGGGGCCAGTGGGCCACAGCTGGGGTGGCTGCAGAGCCCCAGGCTGGCAGCCGGGACCCCAGGCCGGCAGCGGAGCCCCCGGGACCGGTGGCCGGGACCTGGGGCCGGCAGCAGGCTGAGCGGGGCTGGCAGACAGAACCCCAGCTGGCAGGGGGCCGCCGTCTGGTACCCTAGGCCAGCAACAGAGCCCCCGGAACCAGTGGCCAGGACCCGGGCAGTGTGAGTGCCACTGAAAATCAGCTCGCGTGCCGCCTTTGGCACGCGTCCCATAGGTTGCCTACCCCTGGTGTAGACAAAGTGTAAGCGTGTAGGGCTCTCCCTCACTCTCAGTGTCTGAGGAAGGCCACACCCCTTTGCTGACATGCTCCTGAAACAGTCTAAGGCCTTGGCTACACTTGCGAGTTACAGCGCAATAAAGCAGCCCCGGGCGCACTAGCTCATTCCCCGTCCATGTTGGCAAGGCACGTAGAGCGCTCTGACTCCGCAGCTACAGAGCTGCTGGTACTCCACCTTGGCGAGTGGAATAACGTTTGCTGCGCCCCCACTGGAGCGCCACGGCACCAGTGTGAACGAGGTGTTGCGTTACTGCGCTGTGATCAGCCTCCGGAAACGTCCCACAATCCCCTTAAGTCGAGTGGCCACTCTTGTCATTGTTGTGAAATCGGCTGCAGGAATGTGGAAATGCCCTTTCAAAGCTCTGTTTCGTAGAAGTCGTCTGCTCATCAGCTCCGAGAAAAAGCAAACATTTACTGTACTGTTTGCTTTGAGTGAGTGAGAGAGGCGGTGGGGGAGAGGGGGGTCCGAACTTACAAGACAGCATGCTGACACACTCTCAGCACCCCAAAACCCCACTCTCTCTCCCCCCACATACACACAACACACTCCCTGTCACACTCCACCCCGCCACCCCCCATTTGAAAAGCACGTGGCAGTCACTTGCATGCTGGGAGAGCTGCCCATAATGCACCGCTCCCAATGCCACTGCAAGTGCTGCAAATGTGGCCACGCCAGTGCGCTTGAAGCTATCAGTGTGGACAGACTGCAGCGCTTTCCCTACCGCACTCTACGAAGGCAGCGCTCTACATCTGCAAGTGTAGCCATGCCCTAAGTAAAGGGGGAAATTAGCAGTCTCTGGCTCCAACCCTTAGGCAGGGTAGAGCCATGAATAGTTCAGGGGCCCAGGCCCTCAGCCAGGGCAGGGCACCCAGCAAACAGTCTAGGGGGCTCAGGCAGGGGTTGAGCACCCAGCAAACAGTCTAGCATCCAAGCTCAGTGGGCGGTAGACTCACACAGGCCTCCTGGCCAAAGGTGGGGAAGCTGCCACCCCAGGGGTGGGGTGGCAGGGGATAGGGGGACACCGGCCTACCCAATTCCACCACATCCCAGCCCAGTGCCTTAACAGTGGCAGAGTGGTCTGCCACTGGGTCAGCAGGGATCTAACCACAACACACTGACCCAGACTCAGGCAGCAACCCAGCCAGACTGTAGTCAGCTGTCCCTGGGCCACTTCCTACCCTTGCCTGGGGTTGTACCTGGATCTCAGGGTTGTCCTCCGTCTCCCCTGGGTACACTGCAAGCAGTAATCCCAGCTGCTCTTCAGCATCAGGCACATCTGGTAACTCGGACAGTTCAGAGAAGTCCTCAACAGGCTTCAGCTCCGGTAGCAGGGTGAAAGCATCTACCTCCCTTAGCAACTTCAGCCCAACTGAGCCTTTTATATTCCTGTTCCTGTCCCACCCACTCTGCGTCCAGGCATGGCTTTCCTGGTTCCCCCCACCAGGGGGCATCTGGCCCTCCCTCACTCTCAATCTCCAAGGGAGGCCATGCCCCTTTGTTACACAAGGCCTAAGGCTTCATCAAACCCTGTATTTCCTATATATCTCTTCTCTTTCCCAATTTCCTAACCAAGTTCCTAACCTTCCAAATTAATGCAATTAACACCACTAGTAGTATGGCTTGCACAGTTACAAAGCCCATTGATATCAGGCTTATCTGTGGATGTTCCCCAATATTGCATGCCAATTCCTACCGTGGGACATTGTACCTATGTTGCTTTGAATATTTCGACTCTCCTATCTTAAGTTCAACAAATATTCTGGATGTCTGCTCATTAAGGCCTGTGCATTTAAATGTAATGGTTGTATGACTCAGCTTAGCTATACCACACAATCTAGGGCAGCGCCAAACATAGGGGCATCAGCTGATATATTGTGGCTCTCATGCTTGGGAACTTGAAAAATTACTTTATCCCCTATTTGGGTAATCTTTCTTGGAACCAAGCAGAACACTGGCCAGTTATAACAACATGTCTGTGTTCCATATTAGAAGTGTCTGCTCCATGAGGTTACACAATATTTGTCTTCTCCAGCCTTTGCAACCTTGGCTTGACCATAGCCTGATTGCCTCAGCTGTATTGTGCAATTTCAGGTTTCTTCATCCAAGGTGGACCCACATGCAAGCAATGCACTCTGCAGTATATCACAATGACATAACCAGGTACCATGCCTCTTGGAACAACGTGAGATATCTGGGGCTTTTCAGACTCCCCCACCCTCCTTACCAGTATCTGAGGATGAATGACATATTCCTCTAAGATGTAACCTGCCATGGTAGGTTCCAATGTACCTATGGACTGGACACTATACACTCTTAATGCCTCACTTAGTCCTGTGGCCATTGGTACTGCTAGTACCACAGGGAGGATCCATGTTTCATCAAGCATACACCTTTTCTCAGCATAATAGACACTCAAGTAGTGCCTAAACCTCAGGGCCGGCGCAACCCATTAGGCAACCTAGGCGGTCGCCTAGGGCACAAACATTTGAGAGGCACTGGCGCCCCGGCCGGCCGTGGAAATTTGGGGGCGGGACCTGGCTGGCAGCCGGGACCCCAGGCCGGCAGCAGAGCCCCCAGGACTGGTGGCTGGGACCCGGGGCCGGCAGCAGGCTGAGCGGGGCGGGCGGCCGGAACCCCGGGCACGGAGCCGGCAGCCAGTACCCCCGGCCAGAGCACGTCTTTTGGAAAGGCATCCACATGCATTAGAGCCAGATGGCTAACAGAAAATCTTGTTTCTGTAATGATGTGGAGTTAAGGGTCACGGAGAAGAAGAAAACCTCTAGTTGGGCTGAGACTAAAGTTAGAACAGAGAGGTCAGGATAATCAGAGCTAGGACCCAAGAGTGACAATCAGAAGACCTGCTGTTTTCTATTCCCGGCTTTCTGACTGTGAGAAAGTCTCTTCACCTCTGTGTGCCTCTGTTTCCCCAACTATAAAATAGAGATAATCAAGGTTTCATTTATTATCCTCATTTTACAGGGTGGGAAACTGAGACACACTTGGGGCCTGTCTACACTACAGGACTGTAGTGCATTTGTAAGCTGCTGAGCCCCACGTGTTGTTCAGATCCCACGGATAAAACAGCTCCTAAGCATGTGTTTGTTCTGTGCTTATCCCCTATATAACACCAAGGTTGGATGGCCTTTTCCGGCTGTGCTGTAGGGAGCGGGTACTTGTACTAGGGGTCTGAAGAGGCTCTCAAGAACTAATTTTTTAAAATAATTTTTATCAGTGAACTGGAAGAAAATATAAAATCACTGCTGATAAAATTTGTGGGTGACAAAATGCTGGCCGAGTAGTAAATAATGATGAGGATGGGGCAGTCATACAGAGCAATCTGGATCACTTGGTAAACTGGTCCCATTCAAACAAAACAAGTTTTAACAGAGCCAAATGCAATGTCTTATACCTAGCAACAAAACATGCAGGCCACACCTACAGAAGGGGGAACTGTACCCAGGAAAGCAGTGACTCTGAAAAGGATTTAGGGACCATACTGGGCAAGCCACTCAACATGAGCTCCCAGTGTGATGCTGTGATGAGCAGGCTAACGTCATCATTAGACATATGAGCAGAGTAGTGAGTAGCATAGGGAGGTGACACAGCATCAATGAGACTGAGATTGGAATACTGCAGACAGTTTTGGTGTCCACATTTTAAAAAGATGTTGAAAAATTGGAGATGGTGCAGCAAAGAGCCATAAAATGTTTTGAGGGCTGGAGAAAAATGCCTTCTTCTGAGCTATTGAAAGAGTTCAATCTGTTTAGCTTACAAAAAAGAAGGTTGAGACGTGACTTCATTGAACTGTCTAAGTGCCTTCATGGAGAGAAAATGTCAGGTATTAAAGGGCTCTTTAATCTCGCAGAGAAAGGCATAACAAGGCCCAGTGGCTGGAAGGTGAAAACAGACAAATATTCATATTTCATGTTTTGCCAGAAGCTGGGAGTGGGCAACAGGGGATGGGTCACTTGATGATTACCTTTTCTGTTCCTTCCCTCTGAAGCACCTGGCATTGGCCACTGTTGGAAGACAGGATATCAGGCTAGATGGACCTTTGGTCTGACCCAGTATGGCCGTTCTTATGTTCTTATATTCTTATATTAGAAATAAGGCACAAATATTTAACAGTGAGGATGATACACCATTGGAACAAACTACCAAAGAAAGTGGTGGATTCTCCATCTCCTGATGTCTTCTAATGAAGACTAGATGCCTTTCTGGTACGTGCTTTGTTCAAAACCTAGCTATTGTGATATACAGGGAGGGCTGGGATATGCCGGGAGTCAGATTAGATGCTCTAATGCAGGGGTAGGCAACCTATGGCACGCATGCCAAAGGCGGCACACAAGCTGATTTTCAGTGGCGCTCACACTGCCCAGGTCCTGGCCACCGGTCCGGGGGCTTTGCATTTTAATATAATTTTAAATGAAGCTTCTTAAACATTTTAAAAACCTTATTTACTTTACATACAACACTAGTTTAGTTATATATTATAGACTTATAGAAAGAGACCTTCTAAAAACGTTAAAATGTATTACTGGCACGCGAAACCTTGACTCAGAGTGAATAAATGAAGACTTGGCACACCACTTCTGAAAGGTTGCCGACCCCTGCTCTAATGTTCCCTTCTGGCCATACAGTCTACTAATTTATCAAAAACTGACTGTGGCATGGGGAGCAGCCTCTGGTGCTTTACTGTGTAGCCAGCTTGATCTCCAGACTCAATAGTCATTGAGGGGAGTGATCCAGGGGAAAATAAAAATAAATATATGGAGATATACCTATCTCATAGAACTGGAAGGGACCTTGAAAGGTCATTGAGTCCAACCCCCTGCCTTCACTAGTAGGACCAAGTATTGATTTTGCCCCAGATCCCTAAGTGACCCCCTTAACGATTGAACTCATAACCCTGGGTTTAGGAGGCCAATGCTCAAACCACTGAGCTATTCCTCCCCCCTCAGCCTATTGGGCAAAGGTGGTGGGGAGGTGGTGACCTCAGAGAGAGACCCTGACATCAGCCAGGCAGGACAGAGGTGCAGGGCAGGGGCAACCTCAGAGACCTCTGTGGCTTTGCTGCAGCAAGTCTCCTTCTCGAGGTCTCTCTTGAGGACTGAGAGAGAATTAGGATTCATGTACTAGAGCGTCAGGAGGGACCTCTTCGGAGTTTTCTCCTTTCCTACTACTCATTTTGTAGTCTCCTTTTAGAAGGTAAGAGCTTCAGAGAGTTTTAGAACCTGTTCCGTCTAATCTACCTGTTGCTGGCTGAATTTTAGGCATAGAAATCACTGTGTTAAGGTGGCAGAATTTGATTTCCTGCCAAAGACTTTGTCCCTTAGAATCAGTAGGGACATAGGGGTTTGTCCTTTTAGGTTTCCCTTTTCCTCTTTCTCTTCTTCTATTGCTTCTTTTTTCCCTTTTCCCTGCTTCCCTCCCGCCATCAATGAGGGGTGTGTGTGTGTGTGCTCTCATTGTGGGAGGCCCTGACAAAGAGGTGGGGCTGGACTAATGCTCTGAGAGTGATCCCCTCCGGTGGTGACTTGGGCCATCCTTTTGGGACATCTGGTGACACTCCTTAGCCTTCCAGCTCTCAGAGTTTCAATGCTGATTGGCCGAGCAGGGGGCTATTGACAGGGAGGACTCAGGTCCTTTTGTTCTCTTTTACGACCAAGCAAATAAGTCATAATAACCAATCATGTATTTGATTAATCTTGCTGCTTCTCTCCAATAATTGTCTCTGAGCAGTTCATGATTCTCTCTAATGTTCTAGTTCTTCTAAAATACTTGCTAAATAATGACTATGAACAATTGTTGGATTGTAGCTCATTTGAGAGCACTTTATTCTGATCAGTCGTTGTATCCAAAGGGGCTGGCCAGGGGCAGGACATCAGCCTTGCAGGGGAGGGGTGGGTGTGATAGTGACATCACAAAGGCCTTTTGCAGGACCTCAGCCTATTGGGCAAAGGTGGTGTGGAGGCAGTGACCTCACAGAGAGACCCTGACATCAATCAGGCAGGGCAGTGGCAACCTCAGAGACTCCTGTGGCTTTGCTGTAACAAGTCTCCTTTTCAGGGTCTTCTCTCTTGAGGACTGAGAGAGAATTAAGATTCATGTACATGAGCGTGAGGAGGAACTTCTTTGGAGTTTTCTCCTTTCCTACTACTCCTTTTGCTAGAAAACGAACATCCCTTTTTAGAAGGTAAGAGCCTCAGAGAAGTTTGGAATCTGTTCAGTCTGATCCACCTGGTGCTGGCTGAATTCTAGGCATAGGAATCACTAGGTTAAGGTGGCAGAAATTGATTTCGTACCTAGGACTTTGTCCCGTAGAATCACTGGGGACATGGGGGTTTATCCCCTTAGGTTTCCCTTTTCCTCCCTCCTTTCTCTTCTTCTCTTGCTTCTTTTTTCCCTTTTCTGTGCTTCCCTCCCTCCACCAAGGAGGTGTGTGTGTTTGCTTTCATTGTGGGAGGCCCTGACAAACTGGTGGGGCTGGACTAGTGCTCTGAGAGTTATCCCCTCCAGTGGTGACCTGGGACATCCTTTGGGACATCTGCTGAGACCCTTCAGCCTCCCACCTCTAAGGGTCTGAATGCTGATTGGCCAAGGACAGGGCGGGCTCTAGGTTTTTTGCTGCCCCAAGCAAAAACATTTTTGGCTGCCCCCCACCCCAGCCCTGGGCTCCCACCCACACCCCCTGCTGCCCCAGCGCTGGGCTCCCCCCTCACCTACCCACCCACCCCCCTGCTGCCCCAGCCCTGGGCTCTCCCCCCCCAACCTGCACCCTCCTGCTGTCCCAGCCCTGGGTCACTGGTAACTCGCTCCCAGGGCGGGTCATTCAGCAGGAATTTTGGATGTGCACAGAACACAGACAGGATTGGTTCCCATATAGTTACAGAACTGCAGTAAAGTGAAACAATTTTCAGCTTGTGTGATTGGAGGATATCTGGATGCATATTATAAGACAGTCCTACATAAATGAGGAACAGTTGAGGTGCCTTTATTATTCTTTTGCTCCACTCTTTGTTTCTATGGGGAATTTGCCAATGCAATATCACTGTCTTCCTTTTAAACAAATAAAACTAAAAAAAAAAAAAGCAATGGCTGTTGAAAATAGCAATTCCAGTCCTAATAACCACTGGGAAGCGTTTCTTGCTCAATTTTATCCTACTTTATCTACAGCAAGTTACAGTGGATCAGTATATTTGATTTGGGAGAAATGAAGTAACAGCTGCCCAAATTGAGCGTGAGCACTCCTGAATTTTGAGGGTGTTCAAATCTGGAGGGCAGGTGCTAGATTCCCTTTCTGAATATTAGCTAAATCTAGAAAGGAAAAGCCAATTTCTGCTTCCATGGTTCAGAAGTGGAAATCCTCCTACGTGCCTGGTACTGTATCTAAAGCTGCCCAAGTCCTCTAGTAGAGCTTCCCCTCTTTCAGTTTTCATTTTAAATTCTAGTGGGATCCACGTACCTCCCTTGCTAGGCTTCAGATACAGAGGTACATTGTCCATTTAGTCCACCCAGTTCCTTCTTTGGGGGCTGCAAGGTGAGGTTACACCAGTATCCCTAATCCAGTCTGGGGAAGTCTTCTGAAGGGGATCTCTGCACCAAAGCCGCCTACCCCTTGGGCTGGGCACACTTGTTCCCCATTCACAGGGCCACCCCTTTCAACTCACAGCAAGCTACAGCATGGCTCAGCTACGTCACTCCTTCCCCCTCCCTTTCCTGTTGATAGCGGCCAAGGGATTGCTGGGAAATGTAGTTCTTTCCCTGCTCCAGGGCTGGCTCTCTAGGCAGGGAGCTAGCCAAGGAACTACAGCTCCCAGGGTCCCGTGGGTTCTCAGCTCCCATGCTGGATCCCCAGCTGCTCCGTGGCTCCGCTTCTGCAGGGTTGTGAGAGGGGAAGAAGTGAGTTAAAAAAACAAACAAACAAGGATGGCCCGAATGCCGCCCCCTGCAAATGTGCTGCCCCAAGCAGCTGCTTGGTTTGCTGGTGCCTAGAGCCGGCCCTGGCCAAGGAGGCGGTTATTGACAGGGAGGAGACGTTTCCCTAAATAACCCATGGCTTTCCCTTCTGTTGCAGTCTCTGCACAAGGTCTTGGCAGACCTCCTGGATGCCATGCTGGGGAACCTGCTGGCAGAATCCCCAGACACAGGCTGCAATACATCTTGGAGGTGAGCATGACGAGGAGGGGCAAGGGAGCAATTTTACCTTAGTGCTGGGGAGTACTGGCAAGGAGAGACTGGAAGATCCATTTTCCAATCTGTCCTCCTAGCCTGCACCCCAGTGGTCCATCCTTGGTCAGGGCAGTCAGTGCAATGCTATGTTGGGTGCTTCCTACTTCAGGGACAGGGGAAGGCATTTGGACTTCAAGCCAGGGCTCTGTCTGGTACTATTGATCAGTAACCACAGGGCCCCTGGCTGGCTTGGGGAGTGAGAGCCTCAAACCCCCCTTCCTCCCTGTGAGATCCAGGAGATGGTCTTCACAGAAAAGTCACAGGCTCCTTCCTAGAGAACCAGGAGGGCCCCAGGGAATCAGCCCACCTCTCCTACAGGCACTGAGAGGGGGGTGGGGGGCTTGTCCTCACAGTCACCCCCTTCATCTGACCAAGGATTTTAGAGCCTGGGAGTGGCAAGGAGTCTGTCTCCATTCGGATGAGCTGTTCATGAAACAGGAGTATGGAGAGGATGGGACACAGCATGTCAACTTCTGCATCAGGTCCAGAGTGTCCCAGGAGAGAACCAGTGCCATAAGGAGCAGCACAGCCCCGCTCTGATTCACCATCACCCTCCATGAATTTGATGTGAGTGACCTCTGACTGTAGCTTCCTGACTCCAGGCATAGGTGGGCTGGCTCTGATATGCTGTAGGATCAGCTGCCACAGGGGTTGGGAGTGTTCTCCTTGGGAAGGCAGAATCAGAGCAGGGAATGAGTTTGAACTTAACTTAAGCCTTCTTCTCCTGGTTCAGTGGTGACCCTGGGCCTTTAAGGGGACTATGCTCCAGACCCTGCTCCAGCGAGGTTCGTGCCTGGCCTTGGGCCCCTTTTTGTAATCCTGGAGCAGCTGGTGGTGCAAATCGTCATGGAGGGCCCTGCCCACATCCCTTTGCTCTAGGATCCCTTGAGGGCAGAAGGAAGTAAGGGGCTAGCTCTAGCTGCTCTCCTGCAGAGGGACTTGGGGGAGAGAGACTCCTGGCCCAGGGGAAACTGGGAGCTGATGGTAGAATGCTGATGGAGCCCCCTCTCATTCCCTTCCATTAGAACTTAACACAGTCCCCTAAAATAGGGAACCTTGTGACTCAGCTGGGTGTGTACATCAGTGACCCAGCCAAGGACATCAGCCGGCAGGCCACGGAGGGTATTTACCAGCTCTATGAACTGCTGCTACACCAGAGAGGTAAATAAAACCATCTGGAAATGGGACTCAATAGAAGAGTGACACTGACAGAGAAGCTGGGTGACAGGACCCCTGAAGAAATGAGCCCCATCCCATCTGAGACTGATGCCCGCTGGGCAATGGGACCCCAGCCGAAACCCACCGAATCCTCTGAGATTGACCCCAACTGGATGATGAGTCTGTCTCTCTCCTTCTCCCTCTACCCAATTTAGGATCAACACCCTGTGACAGCGCCCCCCATAAGGCTTTATGGAAATATGCTTATGAATATATATGACATAACTGGAATATGTTCTGTGCTACATATGCCATGTAAACATATCTATGTAAAGGATATGATCTACTGAATCTATTAATCCTATTTGTATGCATGTATCATTTTTGTACTCAAAGTTATGAATATTGGCCATGTACTGGCTTGATTTCTAAATAACCTTAGTAGAGCATTTGGTCAGTTCCTGGAGAAAGGAATTCACAAAGTTAAGTGCCCAATCAGGAAGCACGTAAGGAACAATGCATCTTGGAATGCTCCAATCCACATAAGAAGTCTTCCTGGAGACATACAAGATACCATGTGGGCAAGGGCCTCTGCCTGTAAAAACTGTGAGTCATGCATGGACATGTGACTTGCCCAGATGACTCCAGAACTCCATCTTGGAGCTGGACTTTGCATAGGAGAGAGGAGGGGGTCTTCACCCACAACAGAAAGTCTATTTAAGCCCGTGGGAGACCCCTCCATTTTGTCTTCAGTTGGCTAAAGAGAGAGCCTCTCCACCCCAAAGATACCTGAAAGAAACTGGAACAAAGGACAGTGACTGCAAAGGGTGTGAGTGATTGCTGGACCCAGACTAAAAGGAGATTAGTCTGTAAAAGGAAGCATTCTGGAACTGGTGAGGATCCTATCTGTATTCAGTTTCTTACTGTATTAGACATAGACTTGCGTGTTTATTTTATTTTGCTTGTNGGGGGGCAAACAGCTGTGCATATCTCTCTATCAGTGTTATAGAGGGCGAACAATTTATGAGTTTACCCTATATAAGCTTTATACAGGGTAAAACGGATTTATTTGAGTTTAGACCCCACTGGGAGTTGGGCATCTGAGTGTTAAAGACAAGAACACTTCTGTAAGCTGCTTTCAGGCAAGCCTACAGCTGTTAGGGGATGTGATTCAGACCTTGGTCTGGGTTTGCAGCAGGCTAGCAAGTCTGGCTCAAACCAGGCAGGGCAATGAAGTCCTAAGCTGACAGAGCAGGAAAGCAGGGACAGAAGTAGTCTTGGCACATCAGGTGGCAGCTCTCAAGAGGGTTTCTGTGATCCATATATATTCATAAGCATATTTCCATAAAGCCTTAGGGGGGGCGCCGTCACCCCCCCTCCCCAAGCACCCACGATACTCCACCCACTGGAGGGAGCCCTGCTATTCTATTGGGCCAGGGATGCAGCGAGGGCTCCTCCCACTGTGTAGCCACCAATGGAAATGGAAGAATACAGGCACCAAAACCGGAAAGAGAAATCTGAGAAAGAAAAGCTGCCAACGAACATCTGTCATAGGAAGACTGAGGGAATGGAGGCAGGAGCTCACCCTCCAATGGGGTGGGGAGTGTTTGGCACTGGCTGCTATCACTAGAGAGGAAGACAAGAGTCCATCCCAGGTTCCAGTTGCCATTAATCCCCCCTGATTCCTGGGGGCATTCAAGTCTCTGACAGGTTCTTGTTCTCTTGAGACAGGAGGACATCACAGCCAAGGTGATGCACCAGCTCCACACCGTCTGATCCTTTCACCAGGTGGCCAAGGCTCTGCAAGGGCTATGACTTTTAGGATGGTGTGTATAACCCCACACTGTACCAGGAGGGGTCAGAGAGCAGTCCTGGGCTGTTGTGATCCTGCCCCACCGCACCTGCAGAACCTGCTCAAGCTGGAGGAAGGGTTTAAAACGGAGCCTGTCATGGGGTGTATGTACCCCCATGCTATCCCAGCGACCAAAAGGTTAATACAGGCACGGCCAGCCACTGCTGATTGGCAGGCTAACAGCAGCTGGGAGGACAAAAGGGCTGAGAAGCAGAGGAGTGAGCAGGCAGGAGAAAGGAACTCTGATCAGCAGACTGCTAGAGAGCCGCCCAGGGACAACACTCCAGAAAGGGGTGAAACAGGCCAACAGGCTGAAGAGCCTACAGAAGCCTGAGGGAAGATAAGAAAGAGCTCAGGGCACTGTCAGAGTCAGCAAACCCTTGAGGACCCTGAGCTGGAACCCGGTGGAGAGGGCAGGCCTGGGTTCCCCTACCAACCCCCCTGATGGACCGGAGAACAGAGAGGATGTCCAGATTATTGGACACCAGGAGTGGACTGATAGCCCCACTGAGCTGAATGAGCCGCAGCCATGCCCCTCCCCCTCCCCCATTTGGCTAGGAGAGGAACCTTTGCACTGACGCACCACCTCACAGAGCCATATAGCTCAGAAGGGGGAGAGACAGCAGAGAACAAGAGACTTAACTGGGGAGATCTGCAGCAGGAGTCCGAGCTGCAGAAGAGATTCTGCTAGCAGTAGCTACCCCAGGCCTGAGAGGAGAGGATAGCCTTTCCCTAAGACTACAGAACCCTTTGATCTAACTTCTGGAGGATCATGGGTGAGGCATGGGGAGGGCCCAGTCTCCCGTACTAAGCACCCATTCCATGGAATGGATATAGACTCCTTTTCCTTCCCATGGAGAGGAGGAGAGGGTAGAGAGAGACATTATAAACCATGAGCCAAAGGTGTGCCACTCACAGGCATCCAGAGGTGCGCTGAAGACACTTTCTTTGTGAGGACGTTGGACTGTATACATCTTGCTGGACTCTGTTAACCCGGAAATCAATTGGTGAACCAGCCAGACGGCCAAGGGCACAGATCCCCATCACTGACCCTGGTTGATCCCACGCCTACTATTATCCCCATTTGAGCTACTATATGGGAGGTAGCCCCACAGGATCCTAGATCTGCTCCACAAGACATGGGAGGAACCAGACCCAGGAACAACCAACATGATACAATACGTGTCCTGTCTGAGGGAAAACTTGGAGACACTGAGGGCTTTCTTGAGAGAGAACCTGCTGTAATCTCAGCAGAACCAGGAATGGACCTACAATAATGGGGCCAGGAAGTGAAAATTTAAGCCCAGTGGTAGGGTTTGTTGTTGCTGTCAACCTTGAAGTCAAAACTGCTGGCCAAGTGGCAAGTGTGATGGGTTCCCCACAGGGTGCCACCTGGAACTGGGCCCCCCTGACCCACCAGCCTGGGCTCCCTTTACACTATACTGCTGTGACCAGCCTGCCAAGCCCTCTCCTAGGCTTGAGGGTGAGCATGTAGTGTCATAGCAGCCTTCAGGAAGGCTCCCTGGTGGAAGATAAGCTCCTTCAAAGGCCTATTGTTTTCTCCTAATGGTTCATTAACCTGAATGGGCCCTTCCCAGTCAGCCATCTAGACAGAGACTTTTGCCTAGTGGGCATTCCCCAGGTGTAAACATATTTGTAATACTGATATATAGTTCATATTCCTAACTTCAGATACAAATATCATACATGCATACAAATAAGATAATCATATTCAGTAAATCATAACCTTTTCAATGACACCTCACATGACTTATCTTGCATAAAATACATTATAATGATGCCATAATCATATCATAAGAATATCATTGAAGAATATGGGGTGCAGTATCACAGCAAGGATCATTCAAGGTCGTAAAAAGGGCAAAGGCAGTTAATTATGAAATCCACCACATAGGGAAGAGAAAAGAGACAAAGAGTGTACCATCTGAACCTATTGAAGGCTTGGAAGGACCAAGAGGGCCTCCTCATAATTCTTTTTCCATCAGAACCTGAGCTCGACCCACAAGCGCCCTTAATCCATGATTCTGGCCTGAATAGAAACAGCAAATACAACGAACTCCACTTGGTGTTCTTAGCATTGCCAGAACAAACCTACCTAGCCTACAATCAAGTGGATACCAACCTGGGGGAAAAGGTTCCTGAAAATCTACAACCTATTCGGCAGAATTTGTGGGAAACAGTCCGCCAGAAACTTTTGGCTGTGTTGGACCTCAGGGTCATTGGGGAATCCCCTAATGCAGCCTTTCTCAAACTTGGGGTCCAAACCCAAAAGGGGGTCACAAGCCTAGTTTGGGAGTTTGCAAATAGGGTCACCACAGGTCCAGGTTTTCCCAGACATGACCTCTTTTTTGTTCCTCCGATCTCCCTCTGGGCAGATTTTGGAAATATGAAAAAATGTCTGATTTTTCCTTGCCTTCCAAGCTGGGCAGCAGGAGAGTGGCGGCTGCTGGCCGGGTGCCCAGGTCGTACGGCAGTGTGACCACCAGCAGCAGTGTAGAAAGAAGGGTGGCATGGTATGGTATTACCAGTCTTCCTTCCGCACCACATAGGCGCCGACTCCGTGGGTGCTCCGGGGCTGGAGCACCCACGGGGAAAAATTAGTGGGTGCTCAGCACCCACTGGCACCAGTCAACTGTTTATAGGGCCCGTGGGGGCCCATGGGCCTCATCAGCTGTTCTGTGAGGCTGTCGGGGGGCCGATCAGCAGTTTTTTGCAGAGCCGGGAGCCGCTGCCGATCAGCTGTTTCTGGCTCTGAGCTGCTGCACTGATCAGCGTGGCCAAAACAGCTCTTTCCAGCAGGGCTGTTTAGCTGTTTTTTGGCCCCCAGCCAATCAGTGAAGGGGACTCTCCTCCTGGGGCAGGGTCTGAGTGACCCCACCACCACCAGTGCCGCCCCGCCTCCTTCTCCTAGCTGCTTCTTGTGGGCAGCAGGCTACTTTCTGTGGCTCTGCAGCTGAGCAGCTCCCAGCCTCCCTTCAACCTCTCACCCAACCAAAGGCAGTAGCAGCAGCAGCAGGTAAGTGTATTTCAAAGGGGGCCTTGGGGTGAGGGTGGCTCGGGGGGGAGGACTGAAACTCCTTCCCAGGTGGCTGTGCTGAGAGCCGGCGCCTGGCTGCTGGCGAGGTGGCCGTCTGCATGGTGGTGGTGGTGGGGCACCGGCTGCCGCCCAGCTCTTTGCATCTGGCAGGGGGCTCAGTCAGAGGTGTCTCCAAAAACATCCCCCGGAGCACAGAGAGACTGAGAGTACCAGCCCCCGCTGGGCAGCTGGACCGGAACAGGCATGGGGGGAGGAGGGGGACGTCTCCTGGGCTCCTGCAGGGTGCGGTGCCCCCCTGCTTGCCCTCCCTGCCCAGGCAGAGCCGCCCGCCTCTCGGAGACAGTGTCCATGTCCATGCAGTGCGCTTGGTCCCCCTCCCTGGCATCTGGGTGACTGCCTCTTATGGGGGTGGGGGTGTGGAAAAGAAGAGGCAGTGGGGAAGGGATAGGACGGGCGCGGGGGAGAGAAAGAGGGAAACTCAAGCTATCAGGGGAAACCTTCCTCGCAGTGCAATCTCTGCCTTGGGGTGTGGATGGAATAGTCTCCCAAGGGAAGGGCTAGTGTGTGACCCCTGGGGTACAACCTGGGCTGGAACTATCTCCTGTTTAGTCCATGTGGTCTGGAAAACACAAGCATCATGTTGGCGGGAGGGGGGCATTGCTGAGTCCCAGGGTTGAGTAATTCTCTGGTGATGGTCATTGAATTTCTAATTGTCATTCATTTGCTGCACAATGGCTGGTGATAGTTGTGTAACATCCACCCAGCCATTTGGTCAAGTGCCTTGTTGTTTCTGGGGAGTTGCCTTCTGGGCTACTCCCAAATTTTTCATCGGGCCCCTACCCCGTGGACCCAACTGGCCCCCCCGCCCCTTCTCCGTGAGCCGGCTGCATGATCTGCAGCCGGTCCGCTTCCAGACTGCGCCAAGGAAACACCTATACAAGCTCGTGCTCCACACACTTCACCTTCTCACCCTCGTGTCCCGCCCCGGCACAAAGTGGCGGGACCTCCTGCCACCTCTGGAGGGTGAGAAGCCCCGGTGGGCCAGCCTATATTCCACCCTGGTCCCGAGGCCCACCGGGGATGTCAGCTGGTGGCGCCTTCATGGGGCCGTGAGCACGGGCGTGTATTTGGCGCGGTTCCCTCCTGTCCCTGATACCTGCCCCTTCTGCGGCGTGAGGGAGACCCTGGCGCACATTTACCTGGAGTGTGCCAGGTTGCAGCCCCTATACCGGCTCCTCACGAACATGGCTGCACTTTCTGGCTGCACTTCTGGCTGCACTTTTCTCCTCACCTTCTTCTCTATGCACTCCCTATCCGTGGCCCCACGAAGTCATGGGACCTCCTGGTCAACTTCCTCCTGGCCCTGGCTAAAATGGCCATCTACGCAACCAGGGAGAGGAGGTTGGCCAATGGAGACTCCTGTGACTGTGGGGCCTGTTTCCGATCCTCTGTCCGTTCATGTATCCGGGCAGAGTTCCTCTGGGCGGCGTCCACTGGCTCCCTTGACGCCTTTGAGGAGCAGTGCTGTCCGGGGTTCTCTGCTCGGTGTCCCCGTCAGGTTCCCTTCTTTTGACCCTTTGACCTCACTCCTGTTCCTGTTTTCATTAGTTGTCCCCCGGAATCATTTGGGTTCCTGGTCCTGTGGGTCCTCCCCTTAGGCTGGGGGGGGGGAAATCCTTTAGCAGTGGGTGGGCTCTGCCCGCCCACTTCCCGGAAACCCAATAGGTACTCCCAAATTTGCAGCATATTTCATTAACACGATATAGCAGAATCTCATAACTTTATACACTTTAATTATATACATATTTTGACAGAACGGTGGGTTTCAGCAAATCATAACCTTTCCCATGATACCTTACATGGCATGTTTTATATGAAATATAAAGAATATATACAAATTATGAATATGGGACTTACAGAGTACAGCACGCCACTCCCCCGAGGTATAGAGCAGTGGCTCTCAAACTTTTGTACTGGTGACCTCTTTCACATAGCAAGCCTCTGAGTACGACCCCCCTTATAAATTAAAAACACGTTTTATATATTTAACACCATGCATCTGATGAAGTGGGCTGTACCCCACGAAAGCTTATGCTCAAATTTGTTAGCCTCTAAGGTGCCACAAGCACTCCTGTTCTTTTTTATCTTGTGGATCTGGGAGCAACCCACGACCCAGCAGCTGTTTAGTTTCAAACCTCTCTCAAGTACCCCCCCCCCCCCNGCCCCCCCCCCCCCCCCCCCATCTCCCTGCGCCCGCTGGCCGTGGTACTGCCCATGCGCGCTGCGTCCGGCGGCGCGGCCCCGCCTCTCCCAGGGAGCTAGCCCATTGGCCAGTTCAAGTCTCGCGGCCGGGCCAATCCAGGAGGCGGTACCGTACCGGCCGCCTAATTCAAACGGCGGAGCGGGTGGTTGCCGCGGCGTCGCAGCGGTTCTGTGGCTCCCTCCCTTTATATCGTCCGCGGCTATGAGCGGCCGCCTCCCTCCGCAACTCCCGGCCACCCGGAGAGCCGAGCCGGCCTACAGAGGTAAGCGCTGCGCCCCCGGGCCCTTCTCACGGGACGCAGCTGGAAGGCGCCCGGCAGGGCCCGTGGAGCCGCCCCTGAGCCGGGCTCGCCCGCCGGAGCTGCTGGCCCAGGGCCCCCCGCCAGCGGGAGGGAGCCCCAGCCATTCCCTCGCCCCCTGCTCGGGGACCCGTCCCGCTCTGCCCAGCCCTGCTGCGGAGGCGGCCCTGAAACCCCTCCAGCTTCGAGCAGCCGGTGTGTCGCATAGCGGTCGGGGGGAGACGGGCCAGCGGGCGAATCCGGGTCTGAAATCCGCGCAGCTGCCGAGGCGAGACAAGGTGGGTGAGACGCGCCAAGCCTACAGTCCCGCAAGATCCCACAACCCAGAGAAACGAGCCACGGGGGAAGGGGCAGGGTCCGTGTTCACATGAAAACATCTGGTTAGTTTACACTGAATCAACTTCTTAACACTCTTTTCTAGCAAGTATGAACGTGTGACAGTTCCAGGGACAGCACAATTCGACTTGTCTTTAATATACACAACTATCACTACTGTTGTGCCTTAAAGATACTTTGTTAAAGAAACTGATTCTGCAACCCTTGATGAAAAAATAGCTAAATTCATCCCAGTTGCTTCCTCCTTTTAATCAAAAAGGGCCTTGAGAAAGTATGCCTTGAAGATGATCTAATTTGGGGTACTGTCAGATTTAAGTGGGGGAAGCAAATTCTACAGTAAGGATGCTCTGAGATCAGTCTGCTGCAAACTTCTGCTTTCCAAGTCTGTGGACTGTACCAGATTATTTCACCTGTCTGGCTAGGAGAGGCTTTTTCTTGGTTTCCTGGGAGCCCTGCATATTGGGCTTTATGTAACAAAACCAACAACCTGAATAGCACCTGTCAGCAAAGTGGGATCCAGTACAGTCTCTGGAGTAAAAGTATAATGTGCTCTTGTATAAAATCCTATTAAGTGACTGATCAGCTGCAATCATTATCATTAGCTGATGTTTCTCTGTCTTCAAGTGTAGCCTCATTTAGAGCAGGTTACAGGAATCCAGTCTAGAGATAAGAGGCATGGATGATATTGGTAAGATCAGTATCCGAAAGGAAAGATCAGAACTTGTTAAGCAGGAAGATACAAAATTGCTCTTGACCAATGCTGCTATCTGGTCATCGCAGACAGCTCAGGTTTTAAGAGAACCCCAAGATTGGAAACTAGAGTAGCACAAGGAGGGCCTGCTTGGTCAAAAAGGGAAATGTTCTCAATAGGGCAGGTAAAAATGTGACTTAAAAAACCCACACATTTTATAAAACTTAAGTAGAATGTTTTATTTACATGTTGGTAGGGTGTTTTCTTCCCACTTTATAGTCTGTAATTGGATGATTTTTGTACTTGTTTGGTCAATTGTTAATAGAATTTCAGATTTATCTAGAGAATTTTCACATTTAAAATGCTGAAAAAGACAAGTCTGAGGCCTTACTAATGACTTGACTATGAGAATAAAACAAATTCAAATAAAATTGATAAGCAAATAGCCCATTCTGTAATTACAGCGTGTTGCCTTTTGATCTGTTGAGTTTCCACAAGTCAAGACAGCTGAAATGCTTTGATTGGGCTAGGGTCCATCAGGATTTGCACTTTGAGGTTAATGGGACTCTTGCTCCTAAGTCACAAGTGCTTTTGAATATATGACTCCTTTGTACCAAAGGGTTATAAGGAATAGCCAGCATGGATTTGTCAAGAACAAATCATGCCAAACCAACCTAATTTCTTTCTTTTGACAGGCTTACTGGCCTAGTGGATGTGGGGAAGCAGTAGACTTGATATAACTTGATTTTTAGTAAGGCTTTTGACACTGTCCCACATGACAGTCTCATAAGCAAACTAAACTAGAAAGTTTTCCTGCTTTAAAATTTGCAAAAAAAAANGGATTCTTTGCTGCTTTTACAGATCCAGACTAACACGGCTACCCCTCTGATACTTCAAACTAAACTAGAAAGTTTTCCTGCTTTAAAATTTGCAAAAAACNGATTTTACGTGAGTACAAATGAAGAATAAAAGTCAGAAATGGTTACAAGAAAAATAAAGATTAAATGCTTACTGGTGCCCAACTTTAACAAAAGATTGGCTTCAAAGCAAAGCTTTTAACCACATGCTTTCCGCAGTCTTATTAACCAAACTCTCCCCCAGAATCCAATGGCTGCTTCCTTTGTCTTTTCAGGTGCAGTAAATGTGATAGGCAGGGTAGAAAGAGTGGTGCCTTGGGGTGTTTGTCCTTCTTTATTGTTTGTCCCTGTCTTGAAAAATATTTCCAGCTGAGACTCAGGAGACAGTCTGTGGGAGGATATTCCCTGCTGTTTCTCTCCCCCCCCCCACCTGTTTGAACTTCCTTTGTCTTCCCTTCCTGCTTGATGACTTTTATTTACTGCTTAAATGCAAATGAAGGCAAGCACACATTCTTTCCTTTGCTTAGGATAAACCTGTTTGCCACCTTCTGTTTGGGCAGGGCTGTGGGGTTTGCAATGTGTGTTGTAAGATTCCCCTGCATGGGGTTATTAAACTCCAATGTTGCCAAACATATTTTACCAGGACAATACTGACCAGCAAATTGAGTTTTTAAATACATCACTAGGCATACCTTGTACTGTACAAACAATATTACAATGGTGTGAACACAGGGGTAGACTGTCACAATGGGTATAAGGCACCTTTATTCCGATATAAAAGTCCTAGTGTGGACTCAGTTGCAAAAACCTCATACCCCTAACTGCCATAATTACACTGGTATAACTTTTCTAGTGTAGACCAATCCTGGGTCTAATGAAACACCGGCATAGTGTTATCAGCATACTGGTGACAGTGCAATCCCAAATCTTCCTTAATGCCTTTCCTTTCCTCTGTCACAGTACTATTTTCAGTGGACTTTTTAAACACATTGGACAGGAGGTGAGAAGGAAGCAAATAGAAAAGCAGGTGGAGACAGAATGGAACTTTTCTCTGGAGCTTATACCTTAGAACAGGCCTGCACAACTCGTAAAGTGGCAAGGGCCATATTACTCCAAAGAAAACAGCTGAGGGGCGAACCCACCGAACCCCCTCCCCCCCAAGTGCCGCCCACCCTGCGGAAACAAACCCTCCTTCCCCAGCGCCGTCCCACCGAAACAGCAGTATTGAACCTCGCTAATATGTTATAGTGGGCCCCTAAGGTAGTATAATTAAGATAAAATAAAAATGTGTTTTTTGCTAGAAGTAGAATAAGATCTTCCCCGCACTTTGTAATCAGTTGCCTTCTCAGCCACCCCCCCATCCCCAGCTCACCTACTCAGCCCCACACCCACCCGGCCAGTGATGAGCTCCCAAAATCTTAACAACTGGTTCCCTCCTCACCCCACAAGGGGGTCGTGGCCTGCCCCCCCCCNCTGCCCCTGACTGCCCCCCGCCACCCCATCCAACCTCCCCCTCCTTTGTGACGGCCCCCCGGGACCCTTGCCCCCATATCAATCCCCCCACCCCGACCACCCCCCAAACTCCCCTGCCCTCTATCCAACCCCCCCGCTCCCTGCCCCCTTACCGCGCTGCCTGGAGGTGGCTGGCGGTGTTACAGCCGCGCCGCTTGGCTGGAGCCGGGCCATGCTGTCGCCGCACAGCGCCTGGAGCACCAGGTCAGGCTGAGCTCGCAGCCCCCCCGCTTCCCGTGAATCAGCTGTTCGTGCGGGAAGCCTGGGAGGGCTGAGAAGCAGTGCGGCGGCTTCGCGCTCAGGCCCAGGGAGGCGGAGGTGAGCTGGGGTGGGGGGGCGTGAGGGGGGCCGCCCGCGCCGCAGCAGGTAACCCGGGGGGCGCGCAGAGGAACCGCTCCCCGCCCCAGCTCGCCTCCGCCTCCCTGGGCCTGAGCGCGAAGCTGCCACACCGCTTCTCAGCCCTCCCAGGCTTTCCGCGCGAACAGCTGATTCGCGGGAAGCTGGGCGGAGCGTTCAGGGGAGGAGATGGAGCAGCGGTGAGCTGGGACCAGCCGCTGGCTCACCTGCCCCCCCGCCACTGCCCGCCCGCTCGCTTGCTTCCTCAGCCCCCCTCCCCCGCCGCCGGCTCACCTGGCCCCCCGCCACTGCCCGCTCACTCACTTCCTCAGCCCCCCGCCGCTGGCTCACCTGCCCCCCCTCGCCACTGCCCGCCCGCTCGCCGCCTCAGCCCCCCTCCCTCACCCGCCCACGCGGGCCGCATGTTGTGCAGGCCTGCCTTAGAAAAATCTTTGCTAGTTCTGTGAAAAGCAGATTTTTAACCTTTCACCTGAAGTCGCAGTGGGGAACAAGCTGCACCTTCCCTCACATTGCCTCTAACAGCTAGTATCAACCAAAGTCCTCCATTGATAGAGGCAACCAAATAAATGTATATATTATATAGTATAAACATTCTTCCAAAACACAGCACCAAGAGGTGAAATATTAACAGTGAATGTTAGGTTGTTAAAACAGTAATCCTAGATTAAAGGTTTAACACATCACACTGTTGTATAGAATTCAGATTTAAAATCTGAACACTGCATCCTTAACTTCTGACACAGGGACCAAAAAGGGGGCCAGGGAACTACAGCGCAGCAGCGTAGTTGCGTCACCAGCGCTGTAAAAAACCACCTCCACGAGGGGAGTAGCTTTCAGCGCTGGTGCACTATCTACACTGCCACTTTACAGCGCTGAAACTTGCAGCGCTTAGGGGTATGTTTTTCATACCCCTGAACCAGAAAGTTGCAGTGCTGCAAAGTGGCAGTATAGACAAGGCCTAGGTTTGTTCTCCCTCACACTTTATGGTAGATTTTTGAAATGCCTGAAAGGTTTTTAGCGCGCCCCCCCCCCCCCCCCCCAAGAAAAAATTCTACTTGTTTTTGTTCACCTTTCTCTTACTGAATGACTCTGACAATAACTAGAGAACTACTAGTCTTATGACACTAGAAAAACTGTGGAGGTGAAAACTGATTGAGAAAGGAAGTGACTTCCACTGAGACCCTTAATACTGAATTGTGTGTGGAGGGGGGAAGCTTGGCTGAAGATTCAGCACCCTGCCCCTTCAGTTAGGGGACTGAGAGAATTCTCTGTCTACATCAGTTGTCCAACTCCTTCAGTAAAAACAGGGAAATTAAGGCTTCACATTCCTGAGTGTCTCACTGAGGTGTAAAAAACAGGGTTATGGTGTTTTCTTTAATAAATTAAAAAAAAAACAAAAAAACCCCCACAATCCTTTCAGGCCTTTTTACATGGTAAGACTATATCTAAATAAACATTTCTCCATGCTTGTTCTACTGTTGGTTCTGCATCTGGGTGGTGACAATAAAGCACAAATATAAAATGAAGATCGGGTTCCGATGGCTTTTACCAGTGTTGTCTGTCTGTAGACTCAGTGCTGGCATAAGCTCCTCTGTGCCCTTTATGATAGCACTTCATTGTTGCTGCTGCAAGTGGAACTGCACCAATGCTAGACCCACAGTAGAAGAGGTGAGAAGTCCCTGTAGAGGCAGCCACAGAGAACAAAAGAACACCACTGTGACTTGGGGGTTCTTGTTCAATGGTTAATTTAGCAGAACACCAACTGTGGGAAATGTTTAAATAAGCCACACTTGAATATATACAAAGTGTTAAATGAAAATCAAGATAAAATTGCTCAATGTGTGGCTATTAAAATTCTGACTATATATTAAAAATCTTTTCTTAAAATCTCTGTCCAGAGGCTTTATTTATTAATTTGTCTTTTGAGTCTTGATAAAAATAAAATACGTTTAGGACAATTTGATTCTTATAAATTTGTTAGAAATGGGTTGAGCTGGAAATAAGGATTTTGTGTAACACTAAAAAATGTTCAACTTTCTTTTAATCCATTAGAACAAAGAAGACAAAAGGTTGAAGAGTACTTGTTAAGAAAAAAGGCCATTTCTGGATTGCTCTTACAGGAGAAGCGGACAAATATCAGGTGGAGTCAATACCTTTGTTTAATTAAATCTGTCTACCATGAAAGGGCCAGTTTACCCCTTTACACTCTTGCTGTGGGAAACTGAATTATCAATCAATAGCACTTAACCAAATTTTAAATAGTTACATTATTTAAATCTCTTTAGTTTTATATCATGCTCCTGGCTAAAAGCCTCTGAGTAACAAATACTGCTTAACACAACATATTTCCTAGAAGTATAAGTGATAGCAAACCTCTGCAGACCGGAGATAGTGTGGTAAGAAGGACTGAGTAAGAGAACCCTGAGTTCTAATCCTGGCTCTGCTATTGATTTGTTGCATGACCTTTGCAGGTCACTTCACCTCTGTGGCCCCGTCTACACTACCCGCCGAAATCGGCGGGTAGCCATCGAACTATCGGGGAGCGAATTATCGCGTCTTGTCTGGACGCGATAAGTCGCTCCCCGAACGCGCTACTTCGAACTCCGGTACTCCTGCAGGGCGAGCGGAGTTACCAGAGTCGACGTGGGAGCCGCGAACTTCGATCGCGGCGCCGCGCGGACGCGAGGTTAGCGCGCCAAATTCGAACTAAGATACTTCGACTTCAGCTACGCGAATAGCGTAGCTGAAGTCGAAGTATCTTAGTTCGATCCCGCCCCTAGTGTGGACCAGCCCTGTGCCTCAAATTTCCCATCTATAAAACCAGGAATAAGACTTGCTTTCTTCCTTAAGGGTGTTGTGAGAATTAGCATTTGTGCTACACTTTGAATGTATAACATGAGATGTCAAATATTTGCTATATTCCTACAGCTAATTTGTAGCAGGTCAGGATGTTCACTGGAAACATCATGCTATCTTAGTACAATGATTTCTAACCCTAATTATCAATGCAGCGGCAATATTGCTCATCCTAATTGAGTACTTCAATCAGTCCTTTCACTTTCTTACTCTTTTTTGGTTGGGGCTGGGGATGAGGTGTTTGGGGTGCAGGAAGGGGCTCTGGATTTGGGGGGGGGGGGCTTAGGGCAGGGGATTGGGGCGCAGTCTTACCTTGGGCGGCTCCCGGTCAGCGGTGCAGCGAGGGTGCTATGGCAGGCTTCCTGCCTGTCCTGGCACCGCAGACCGTGCTGCGCCCTGGAAGCGGCCAGCAGCAGATCTGGCTTCTAGGTGGAGGTGCACAAGTGGCTCCGTGTGGCTCTCGCCTGCAGGCACCGCCCCCCGTTGGGAAACGGCCAACGGGAGTGTGGAGCTGGTGCTCGAGGCAGAGGCAGCGCGTGGAGCCCCGTGGCCCCCCCACCTAGGAGCCGGACCTGCTGCTGGCTGCTTCCGGGGTGCAGCGTGGTGTCAGAACAGGTAGGGACTAGCCTGCCTTAGCCAGGCAGCACTGCTGACCGGACTTTTAATGGCCCGGTTGGTGGTGCTGACCAGAGCCGCCATGACCCAGTACTGGGTCGCAATCCGCAGTTTGAAAACCACTGTTCTAAAGCAAAAATAATAGCTACTAACTCTGTTTCTCTTCTGTGTTGGCAAGAGGAACTGGTATACGTGTCTTATGCTTGTGGCATGAAATATTTCTATGCAGTGGTTTTGATTTGTAAATTCAAACTGAAATAGATTTCCTTTTGGGACAAAGTTACTATAGTGCTATCTTGTGGAAATCATGAATGCTAGATCTTGGTGGTTTCCCTGCTTAACATACAGAAATGTTACTATAGTGTATATTATGCAAAATATATTTTTAGCTATTCTTAACTCTTTGCTTTTGACTTTTTTTAAAAGCAATAACAGAACTGGGAAAGCAGCTAGTGATAAACCGGAAGACAAAATAAAGATCTTAAAATCTGCTAAGCAGAAAATGGTAAGTTTCTATGAGGGTTTTTTCCTTTACATAACTGATAGACACTGGTAAAACTGCTTGTTTTGAATTTGTAGCTACAAATTCAAATCAGTTTTTGTTGTTTAGCATTAACATAAGTGACTTCCACAACATGGAAAAATTTGTACACATGTAGCAGTAAATGATTAACTGGTTAGTGTGAACGAAATCTTAATCTGTGCTCCTGCAGAGCCTTATGAAGTGCTATCTTTATGAATATACTGTATCCCAATATTTTTTCTCCAGTACAGAATAAGCCTTCTGAACTGACTACTAAGAGACTGAAGGGACTGATTAATGGAATTATTTTACTGTGACACCTATAGTTCAAACTGTGGAATAAATTCCGTTCTGATATCCTGTCTTCACATACTCATAACTTCAGGAAATAATTTTTGGCTGAAATTTTCCATGTTTGGTCTTTGTATTCTTTTTTAAAGTTTGAGAAAAATCTCTTTAGCTGTTAAGGGAATGGAAAGTTCTACTGCAAAACTTCTAATATCACTTTAACAGGACCACAGTAAAAAGCCGTTGATAAAAATCTAATGTGGCATGGGTATAATTGTGAAGTGTGTGCTTCTCAAAGTTATAAGGCACTGACAAACCTCCTGAGTATGTTCGGAAGTAATCTGCTAAAAATCTTAGAGCTTAAACATGCTCTTTCCCCACTTGTAGATCACTACATATGGCCTTTCCAAATCTGATGTGCACAGAGATTGTTGGTAGGACAACTTGTAAGAGGAGATTGAACAATCAAATTGAAATTTCCTCTCCAAAAATCCGCTTGTCAGGAAAAGGGGAAAATATCAGAATATACATCCACAATTTCAGGATTTCCAATTTGAAAGGTGTAAGCCATCAACCACAGAGTATAACTAATATAACAAGAATAAAATTAGAAGTAATAGAATGAAATTAAGAAGGAAGGTTGGAACGGAGTGCTAGGTAGGAAGTTGCCCAATTGGGAGAACTTGAGCTTTAGAAACCACCCAAGGGAAGAGTCGAGGAAACCCTTAGAGTAGATGAAAGGGATCAATATTTCATTGATAAGAGGATGAACAAGATGGGTTTCATAGATATCTACTTCCTGTGCGGAAAGAACACTGTTAACTTGGTTAAGTTCTAAAACTTCCTTTCTAAATCTCATGCAGCATAAAAAGAGCTTTTTAAAAATCAGTGATGCCCTCCACAGCCCATGAGGTTCCAGACAGTTGTGTGAAATCTATAAGGCCTCTTGTGATGCTGCATGGGGCTTGCCTTTCTCAAACAAGGCATGCCTTATGGCTCTAAACTTAGTGTCTCTCTCATTGGTAAAATGAGATCCTAGAAATTAACTTTTTAGTAGTCTATGCTCTCCCACCTGTTTTCCCCCCCCCCCCAAAAAAAACCCACCTAAGAAAAGACCCAGAAAAAAGTTAGTGTCTCAGAAAGAGAAAAAGGCTAGTGTCCCAGAATGAGAGTTGACCTACATCTTAGAGAGCATCTTTATCATCAAACTCATTGGATCTTCCAACTTTCTCTTAGATATGCTGGTTGCTGCACTAAATCATTTGCTGTAGAGCAGGGCTGTCAAACTCATTTGGAGGAGAGGGTTGGATTACATATTTAATAATCTGTGGGCTGGGATATAACTTCATACTCCCCTCAACCTACAAGGAATCTCCTGTTAATGTCAGGAGGTGGCTTGCACAAAGACCAAGGGAAGGAACACAGTATGTAGTAACTAAACTTTTTATTTATTCAGTACCTTATTGTCACGTTCAGTAAGAAACATGTACTCCCCTTTAAGCCACAGCTATTTACTCTTGTTTCTCTCACTCTGTACTTCCCTCCTTGCAGCAACTTCCAATTCCAACTTTTGGAGGCCTTCACTCCCCACCATCTTTTCCATTTCATCTGCTAAAATAGTCAGCAATTAAATAGTTAATGTTGACTTTTAAGTATTCACTGGGCTTCGTATTTGATTCTCCAGTAGGATTACAAAGTGATGGGGTGTTCGCACCCGAGTTGTCATTTTGGGCTGTCTGCTGCCTCAGGGAAAGGATGTGACATTGGTTTATACTCCGTTCATGTCTTTCTCTTGGGGGAATTTTGCGCTACTGCATGTGCACATAATTAATGCATCCGAAGAAGTGGGTATTCACCCACGAAAGCTCATGCTGCAAAACCTCTGTTAGTCTATAAGGTGCCACAGGATTCTTTGCTGCTTTTACAGATCCAGACTAACACGGCTACCCCTCTGATACTTGACACATAATTAATGAGCACTGCAGATTTCTGACTTTTTGCGCAGAAAAAAGCTTCTGCCAAAATGTTGCTGCAGTTCTGACTTTTGCCCACCAGAGGGCGCTGTGGTGATGGAACATAGCTGCAACTCCCTGCCAATGAGGGAAGGGAGAGCTGCCTTCCCAGCAGGCCAGGTCAGGAGACAGGGGCTAGTGGGGGAGGACAAACTGGGGCAGGGGCTGAATGGGAGTGGAGGCACAGGGCCACGGGGGAATGGAAGGGAGGTGAGGAGACACATGGGGAGGGGGTGCAGAGCTACGTAGGGACAGGGGAGTGACTGGTTGGGGGGACAGATGCATGGGGATGGGGGAGGGATACAGGGACAGGTGGCTGGGTGGGGGCACAGACACATGGGGAAGGGGGTACAGGGAGACATAGGGACAGGTGAGTGGCTAGGTGGGGGCACAGACACACATAGGGGTAGATGTGCCTGACTGAATGGGAGAGGCTAGGGGTCAGCCAGGGTCTGCATGGGGGATGCTCCCTAACAATCCATCCCCAACCCACAAAAAACCTGTTTCATACTTTTCCCACTCATACCCAACGACCCTCCAAGTTCACACCCAGGCTCCTTCCCTGCAGTTTACTTCTCTTTCCCTCAGCTCCTGTGTTGCCTCTGACTCCCCCAAGTCTTTGCACTGCTTCTGAGGGGTGTGGGAAATACGGCTCTGTATTGTAGTTTAAATGAATTATTACTAAGAGTTCTGTAATATGCCTAGTAAGGAATCTATTTGTCAAAAAACATTTCCTGAATTTTTTTTGTTTGTGTTACAGACATACTTGCTGACAGGTATTTTGAAATAAATGACCAAAAATAATTGAAACCGGTGTGATTATATTGTTGTTTTGACAAATAAAATATGCAGAATTTTAAAATATTGTGCGCAAAATTTCTATTTTTTTGTTGCAGAATTATTATTTTTTTGGCGCAGAATTCTACCAGGAGTAACATTGTCTGGAAGGCAATCTCTACAGTTGTATGGGCTAGAAATATTTTTTGAGAATCAAAACTTAGGTTCTGCGCAGTCTGAATCTGACCTGCAGGCTGTATGTTTGACAGAATTACTTTAGACCAGTGGCTCTCAACCTTCCCAGACTACTGTACCCCTTTCAAGAGTCTGATTTGTCTTGTATACCCCCAAGTTTCACCTCACTTAAAAACTACTTGCTTACAAAATCAGACCTAAAAATACAAAAGTGTCACAGAACACTATTACTGAAAAATTGCTTACGTTCTCATTTTTACCGTATAATTATAAAATAAATCAATTGGAGTATAAATATTGTACTTGTGTTTCAGTGTATAATATATAGAGAGCAGTATAAAGAAATCATTGTATGAAATTTTAGTTTGTGCTGTATTTGCTAATACTTTTTATGTAGTCTTGTAAAACTAGGCAAGTATCTAGATGAGTTGATGTACCTCCTGGAAGAACTCTTTGTATGCCCGGGGTACATGTGCCCCTCTGTGATGGGATCCCTGGGGTACAGACTGGGACCCCTGTGCCCTCTTAACTCTCCAGCCTGGGCTGTCTCTCTCAATGCTTTGCTAGTGACAAGCAGCAACCCCCTCCAGGCGCTGTTATCACTCAGAACAACTGCATGTGGAGCGCCCCCCCCGCCAGCTAGATTTCATGAATGCTTCCAGAGTCCACTCATGAATCACATGGAGAAAGGCACCAGCCAAATCCCCCCAGCTCCTAGCCTTTTACCTCAGGAATATACCGTCTTGCTTTGCTCAAGACAAGCAGTGCAAGTTTATTAATTGGTTCACCACTTCATCAATGGAAAGTTGATATACACCAGCCTTTGTGAACCTGAGCAGATTTACCAAACACTTCAGGCAAACTCACTGGTAAAGATAAACAGTAAAACAAGTTTGACTACAAAAGAGAGATTTTAAGTGATGGGCAAAAAGTCAGTTAGTTACCAAAATAAAATAAAATATAAGCATTCAGTCTAAACTCTCAACCCTATTAGACTGGGCAACATTCTAGGTTAAGCAGTTTTTCTCACCCCACTGGACATGGCAGTTCATAGTACACAGGTTTCACTCTTGAAATCTGGGCCAGTCTTCTCTGTTGGAGTCTTCTGGATGTCCTTGTTGCTTGCACCATAGATGAGGGGAAAAGGCCAAGCATGAGGCCACTGTGTTCTGTTTTATACCCTCAGTCCATGTGCTTGGAGAACACAAGTCCAGGCATATCTGATGGGCATTGCTGAGTCACCACGCAAGGTTGAGCAATTCCCCTGGTGTGGCTTGTGCAAGTGAGTCATTGCATTGTAGCTTCCTTGCTGGACAATGGTTGTTTGACACCCGCCTGGGCGTTGGTTAGCTCCCTTGTCCTTGTCTCTAGGGATCTAATATCTGGGCAATTCCCCAACTCTCAGCATGTTTTAGTGACAACCATTCAACACAATTTCATAACTTCATATGCACTGATGATATACATATTTAGATAGAACCATGATTTTCAGCGGATCATAACCTTTCCCCTGATACCTCACATGGCATGCTTTATATAAAATATCACAATTGTATATAAATGATGAATATGGGGGTTACAGGGCACTCCCCCTGAGGCATAGTGTGTCACACCTTGGTTGAGAACCACTGCTTTAGATTCTAGATACAGTTGCCTCTCTCATCCTTATTCAATGCTTGGGTGAAGATTTTGCAGTGGCAAGTAGAAATAACAGTTCATATTCCCCTTGTTTGACTCCCTTGTAGGTGTGATGCATCCCCATTTTCTTCAAGGCCAACTTACAGTATTATTAATTTCCCCCAAAGTCTTATAAGCCTACCACTGATTGGAAGGCTTCTGCATTTCATTTCAGCAACTTATATTATTGCCATATGTTACGCATTTTTAATATTTTTCATGTTACTTCCAATTTCAGGAAGATAAAGAAAATGCTAATAGACCTCCATGGACTCAATCAAACAACACTCTGAAAAAAAGCACTGCTTCTTCAAAGGATGAAACCTTGAAAACTACTACCATATTGACAAACTCAACTGTAGGAACAAATTGCAGTCCTGAAGATTTTAGTTCAGCTATTAACACTTCCAAAGATGAAGCTGTTGAAATAAAAACTAATCGTGTGTCATTTAGCCAGTCCTTCCTGCACAAAAGAAACATCAAAGAGCAGCAACTGATTGCAGACAAGCAGAACTCTGATGCCAGCCTGCCAAAGAAACATGTGCCTGGCTCATATTGTGGCAAGGTTATCCCATCGAAGATAAACTCCTTCCGAAAAACATTAGAAAATGAGGATGCAAAGAGTTCTTTGGCAAACAAGAAACCTATAGCTCCTGCCACCAAACCAGCAGTGAGACCATCATCCACCAGCAGCAATAATTCAGTCATAAATAATATTAGAGCCACAAATTTGGCTAGTGCTGCTAAACCTATACATGCCACCCCCTTTCAGAAGAGACCACCTGTGAGGGCTTCTCATAGCACCCACTCAAAGTCCATCCAGAACAAGGAGAAACAAATAGTCACAAGTGTGTCTGTAAATAATATGACTGTACAAAAAAAGCCTGATAGAAGTGGGCCACCATCATTAAAGACAGCTCTTCACAATGCTAAGCCCCCTTCTGTGCCTGGGACAAAGAGAACTGAGGTTCCACTCAGAGATGTCAGATTAGGAACTTCAGCAAAGTCTATTTCTGTAACCTGTGGTACCAAGGCCACCCAGGATTCAAAAGCTGGCAACAGAAAAAATGTTCTGCCAAAAGAGTCAACAGAAGAGAGAAGGTAACTGGATTAATCAAATTCTGTGGGGGCTGTGCGTGTGTATTTTTTTTTTTTTTTTTTTTTAAGGTCACTCTCTCTTTTTCCCCACCCTCCGTGCCCCTCCCCCTCCCCCCTTAAGCAGATCTCAATAGACTTGTTTCAGCTGTGAGTGGATGTGCTCATATTGCTCTTAGGTCCACTAGTAAGTTTATGTATGGAAATTTTTGTGCTCAGAACTGCAAACTACCCTTTTCTGGTTGAAAGCCATCAGACTCTAAAGAAACCAAGATTTAAAACTGAGGAGTAGAATTCAGATATTGCAGCAGCATTTTAGGCTCTCAACTTGTCCTGCTTCGTTGTAGTTTCTGCAGCATCAGAGAAACACATCTCCAGCGTCTCGGGCCTTCTTGTGTTGTGTTGGCCGTGGCAAACCTGACGCTGGCATACATGTAATCAAACCACAGACAAACAGCAACTTACAAAAAATAGCTTAGTGCATGATGTATGTAGAAGTGAATGTAATATTTATTAGAATAGTGTAATGGGGAGGAGAACTAGATTGCTTCATTCACTAATAGAATAGTGTTTTTCAGCTCTAGATCAGAGATCTGAATCCAGTCTAGATAATTAGAGACAGTTGTTACCAGCTTATGGCTGTCTGATGGCCCGTATGAAATTAATTGGTATTCTTGGTGCAGTTATCCCAGTAGATACCTGTCATTTAGCAATAATTGGCAGTTTCAGCATGAAGCCAAAGGATTCAAATGGGGATAGAGTCTGACGTATACTCTTAAGAAATGGCCCTTTTGGAATAGGACCCAGGCCTGCTATGGTAGGGTGCTTGCACTGCCATACCCTATGTTCTACTTGTTCTGTGGATAAAGGGATTCTGTCTTTAGGACTCAGTCTAATGCTTCTCATAAGTATAAACTCAGTTCAAATATTTGTTCTCTAAACTTATGGGGCCATCCCAGTAGTTTAGAAGCAGTTCTCTGCACTATGTAGGAAAAGCAGGGTTGGTGGTGGGTTTTTGTTGGTTTGTTTTGTACCCTCAATTTTTTGCTGCTGTTGGACAAGAGAAGATAGAAGTGTCTCAACTTGCTGATCATAAACATCTCTAGCAGATGGAAGTAGTGGCATCAAGGGTTTCAAATGCTCCCATCCAGGCATAGGTGATATCTGCATGGCTTGATGATTAGAGAGAGGTGATAATTAAGAATTCTCTAAGGACTTTCCTCATCTACCCTCAAAGTATGTTTTTATGTGATTTATGTTGACTGGCCCTAATCTTAATCTTTGTATATACGGTGAAAAATAAGCTATTCTACAACAGATGCTAATATACTGATTTACTTAAATTCAGAATTCGGCTGGCTGAATGGAAGGCAACCAAAGGAAAAGTGATAAAGAGGCCATCATCTACTGTGCTACAAGTAGCCCAGCCTGAGACACAGACATCACAAGAAACTCCAAAAGAACCAGTTGAGTCTTTCTGGGCTACCATAGTAGAAGAGGATGAGCAAGGATTATTCAGTGAAAATGTCAACAAAACTCTTGCGGAATGTCTACATTTAACAGAACAGGTATTCATTTTGTTGTATACGAACATCATGATCCTGTATGCCCTTTCTGGGATCCCATTGACTTAAGTAGTAATTTCATGCTCTGAGGGCTCGTGTGATTCAGCCCCAAGTAACCAACCACCTGATTTAGGAAGCAAGATGCACACTAGAATTGACTTTTATGTGGTGCCCAGTATCAAAGGAAAGGAAGTAATTCCATAGTCCACTTGTTACTTCATTAATTTTATTGAACCTTTTTACAAAAGTTACCTAAAAAGTGACGCTTCTAGAACTTGGAGAAGAGAAATTATCTCCTATTTCCTAACACTCTGTACAGACAATTTCATTTTGAAGACTAGGTGAATGTAAATATTTTTCATTACTACCAATTTATTCAGGGTCACTAGAAAAAACAGAAGCAAATACAAGTTTTTAGTCACAACTGTATAATCACTACCTTGGAATATGTTTATTAGGATTCAGTCTTCCTGTCATTTTATGTAAATATTAGGGTTTTCCTGGGGGTGAAGTACGTGCAATGCTGGAAAAGCTGATTCAGAGTGTTCCAGATGCGAAAAAACTTGCAAAATACTGGGTGTGTCGCATGCGTCTTGAACAGCTGGGCCCAATTGAAAAGATCATTGCTGTTTATGAGGAGGCTATTCTGGCAGGAGCACAGGTGAGAAGTGGAATCTTGGGGTTTTTGCAGTGAAAAGGAGCGATGGATGTAAAAACTGGTGCATGCAGAAGAACTTCTACATCAGAGGTTAATAGGCTGACCATGGGCCAAATCCAGAACCCAAGATGCTTTTTAATGGACCCCGAAATCTTTTTATTTTTTATCGATGTTTCTAAAAATCATTTTCTCTGGAGTTTGGACCTTGACTATACCTTGACCAAGAAATTTGGACCTTGACAAAAAATAGACTATCCCTGTTCTATATCAGGGATCAGCAACCTTTGGCATGCGGCTCGCCAGGGTAAGCCCCCTGGTGGGCCGGGCCGGTTTGTTTACCTGCCGCGTCCGCAGATTCGGCTGATCGTGGCTCCCACTGGCTGCGGTTCACCGTCCCAGGCCAATGGGGGGGGTGGGAAGCGGTGGCCAGCACATCCCTCAGTCCGCACCGCTTCCCGCAGCCCCCATTGGCCTGGAGTGGCGAACTGCGGCCAGTGGGAGCTGCGATCGGCCGAACCTGCGGATGCGGCAGGTAAACAAACTGGCCCGGCTCGCCAGGGTGCTTACCCTGGCGAGCCGCATGCCAAAGGTTGCCGATCCCTGTTCTATATATTAACACTGGCTGCTTCTAGTAAAAAGGGGTGGCTCACTTATATTGAGTGAATTAATTAAACATACAAGCTTTATAACCTTGTTGCAATTGTGAATCTCTTTGCATTTATGCTGCAACTTCAGTAAACAGCAACTATTACTTTCAAGGGGAGAGAAATGAGCATCAAAATTACTTCTAGGAAAAATGATGAAAAACTAGAACTTCTAATGTATGCAATATTGTTGTAGCTGTGTTGATCCCAGGATATTAGAGAGACAAGGTGGGTGAAGTAATATCTTTATTGGACCAACTTCTGTGGGTGAGAGAGACAAGCTTTCAAGCTACACAGAGGTCTTCTTCAGGGCTGGGAAGGGTACTCGGAGTCACAGCTAAATACAAGATCAAACGGATAGAATATGTGCTAACCTGTGATTCTCGACCCCTTAGACCAGTGGTCCCCAAACTTTTGAGGGCTGCGCCCCCCTACTTCCTCCTAGAGTGGAGGGTGGGTGGGGGCGGCATGGACGGGGTAAGGGGGCCAAAGCTGGGGCTGCAGGGATGGGTCTGGTGACTGAGCCGCGGTTAGGGGCCAAGGTTGGGGGTGATGGCAGGAGCGAAGTTGCAACTGGGCCTCAGTGAGGGCTGGCAGTGGAGCCATGCCGAGGCTGCAGGTGGGGCCAAGCACGAGGATGGGAGCTGAGGCTCTTGGCTGGGGAGGGTTGGGGTGGTGCTCCCTCCCTGCCCCCCGTGGGGGCTGGTCCAGACTCCCCACAGGCCCCTGGAGGTGCACCCCACACTTTGGGGACCTCTGCCTTTGACATAGGCCGCAAAAGATTTAGACTGAAAACTGACTGAACAGAATTCAACTATATATACAGACAATAGATTTCCAAAGAGGTCTGCATCCCCATTCAAAATTTTAGGGGTTTGCAAATGAAAAAAGGTTGAGAACCACTGTTCAAAGGGACCATTTAATGTGAAGTGGCCTGCTAAGGCCCCTGTAGTCATATGACAAAGCGGGGGGGGGGGGGAGGTTAGTGGGTTCCAAATATGAGCCTGGGAGCTTAAATTCATAACTTTGCTAGACACTAAAAATAATGGTCTTAATAAAGACACTGGTTTTATGGCTCATTACAACAATCTGTAACACAGTAGCCCTCCCTTTTTGTCGTATGACTACAGGAGTGTTTACGGGCCACTTCACCTTGAATGATCCCTTAGAACTGGTTTTCAAACGTTTTTTTCTGCCGACCCAGTTGAAGAAAATTGATGCCTGCTACCTAGCAGAGCTGGGGATGAGGGGTTTGGGGTGCAGGAGGGGGCTCTGGGTGGGGGGGGCTCAGGGCTGGGACAGGGGGTTGGGGTGTGGGCTTACCTCCAGCGGCTCCCGGTCAGTGGCGCAGCCAGGGTGCAGAGGCAGGCTTCCCGCCTGTCCTGGCACCACAGACTGTTCTGTGCCCTGGAAGCAGCCAGCTGCAGGTGCGGCTCCTAGGCAGGACTGGACCTGCTTCTGGGGCGCAACGTGGTGTAGGGACTAGCCTGCCTTAGCCAGGCAGCACCACTGACAGGACATTTAACCGCACCGTCAGTGATGCTGACCGGAGCCGCTGCAACCCAGTCCCTTCTATTCCATGACCCAGTTCTGGATCGCGACCCATGGTTTGAAAACCACTGCCTTAGAATATCTATCAGATTGATCTTGTATTTAGCTGTGACACTGAAGACCCGAAGAGCACTGTGTAGCTCAAAAGCCTCTCTCTCTCTCTCACCAACAGAAGTTGTTCCAATAACAATTTTACCTCACCCACCTTGTCTCTAACTTCTAATGTTACTTAGATGTTCTTGTTACTTTTATTTATAGGATTTGCTAACATTAAGGTTGCAAAAGAAACACAAGACTTGTGTGCAAAAATTCAGGTTCCAGCAGGAACAGTAATGCTACCACATTGTACAGAATGAATCATATGCAGTGTGGCAAAGTTGATGTTGCAATCTTTGCTTGCACACTTTGACTCATGTTCAAACTGCATTAACATAAGGATTTATAATTAGGCTTAGCAGAATTTGATTTTTATGTTTGTACAATTTTGATGGATAATATCAATGTTTAAGCATTTTTTCAGTTTTTATCACTTAAATTTTCAGTTTTTGGTTTTGTTTTGGGTTTAAATTTTCAGGTTGCAGGAAATTGCAGGGAGAATTATTAATGACCGTGGATGCTGAGATTCAAAAAGTTTAAAGCTTTGTAATTGTTTAAAAATACAAATTGTCAATGTCACATATCAAAATATATACACTAAATATCCTTAAATCAAACTAAGTTCTCAACCAGCATGTTTCTGACTTTGCCTATCTGTAAATTTTGGTTGTGATTGATGGAAATATTTTTCATCATTTTGTGTCTGTGTGTGCAACCACACATGTTGAAATCAACATTTACCAATAAAAATCTAAACTTTCTAAGTCTGTTTATAATACAGTTAACCAATTGTAATGTTCATAATATAACTTAAGGTGATGCAGACTGCATCACCTTATTTTTAATTTCCACATTAAACTCTAGAATAACTAAGTAGGAACTATAAAATCAGACTCTCAGAGCTTACTTTGTGTCATTAATGGAAGCAACTTTTTTCTTCCAGCCTAAGGATGAGTTACGACACACAGTAGCAGATATTATGAAGAATACTGAAAATATTCCAAAGTCAGTTGTTGGTAAGATTGAATACTCTATTTCTTTCAGTTAATTTAAGGTTATCTGACTCAGTGAATAAAATGTTAAACCAGGGGTTCTCAAACTGGGGGTTGGGACCCCTCAGGGGGTTGCGAGGTTATTACATGTGGGAGGGAGGGGGTCACGAGCTGTCAGCCTCCACCCCAAACCCTGCTTTGCATCCAGTATTTATAATGGTGTTAAATGTATAAAAAAGTGTGTTTAATTTATAAGGGGAGCCACATTCAGAGGCTTGCTATGCGAAAAGGGTTCACCAGTACAAAAGTTTGAGAACTACTGTGTTAAACTTTTTAAAAAACAGGGTGCACTCTGTCAGTCATATGGTATGGAAGCTGATCTATTTAGTGTCTAAACTTCAAGTTGTCTGAAACGTAATGCAGAGTTTGATTAAAACTTACTGATTCCTCCTCAGCTGCTAGCATGTTGTCAATAGTGACAAGTGACAATGGCATATAGGGAGCCCCAATCATATATACCGTAGATTTATTTTTTTTTCCCAATTTTTATTCTTCATTGACTGTCAGTGGTGTCCAGCCTCTTCAGCCTGAGGTTCAAATGTTTCAAAAAGGTCAGGAGCTAAAATCAGTAACTGGGGCAGATTCTCTTGATTGGCACAAAGGTATCAGCAACCACCTGCAAATTCCTGCTGAGGAATCATCCAGTATGGTGAATTAAAGGTGCCTATGTGATGGGTTGGATCACAGAAACCCTCTTGGGAGCTGCCACCTGATGTGCCAAGTGTGACGTTGTGCAGTCTATATGTTTTTATAAAAACATAAGTGAATATGATGTAACTGGAATATGCTTCATGCAAAAGGTCTCTTTTAAGGTATCATTACAAAGCTTATTATCTACTGAGTGTGATCATCCTATTTGTATAAATGTACCACTCTTGTATCTAAAACTAGAAATATAAAATATAACTCTGAGGGCCTATTGTAATTATGCAAAGTGTGGGCCATTAATGGTGGTTTGGAATCTTGATGACTCCCATTAACCAGGACCATTGTCGGCAGATGGCTGTGTTTTACCTGTGAGTCTTCCTGTATGTGTGTGTGCTGGCAAGTGGGTAATGAAGTCTTGCAGTGACGTGATCATGTGACCTGAACGGGAATCCATCTTTAACCTGGTGCTTTTCCAGTGAGGGGGGGTGGGTGGAAATGCAGAGGGACAAAGGGTTCCCGCCTTATGCAAAAGATATATAAAGGGGTGGAACAGAACAAAGAGGGAGAGAAGAGCCATCATGAAGAATCCCCTAGCTACCACCTAAGCTGGAACAAGAGCTGTACCAGGGGAAAGAATTGTGCCCAGGCCTGGAAGGTGTCCAGTCTGAGGAAAAAACTTACTGAAGCATCTCTAAGGGTGAGATTATCTGTATTTAGTTTGATTAGACATAGATTTGCGCATTTTATTTTATTTTGCTCGGTGACTTACTTTGTTCTGTCTGTTACTACTTGGAACCACTTAAATCCTACTTTCTGTATTTAATAAAATCACTTTTTACTTATTGATTAACTCAGAGTATGTATTAATACCTGGGGGAGCAAACAACTGTGCATCTCTCTCGATCTGTTATAGAGGGCGAACAATTTATGAGTTTACCCTGCATAAGCTTTATACGGGGTAAAACGGATTTATTTGGATTTAGACCCCATTGGGAGTTGGGCATCTGAGTGTTAAAGACAGGAACACTTCTATGAGCTGCTTTCAGGTAAACCTGCAGCTTTGGGGTAAGTAATTCAGAGCCTGGGTCTTTGTTGGAGCAGACAGGTGTGTCTGGCTCAGCAAGACAGGGTGCTGGAGTCCTGAGCTGGCAGGGAAAACAGGAGCAGGGGTAGTCTTTGCACATTGGGTGGCAGCTCCCAAGGGGGTTTCTGTGATTCAACCTGTCACACCAAGGCTACTTCTACCCCTGCTTTCCCTGCCAGCTCAGGACTCCAGCACCCTGTCTTGCTGAGCCAGACACACCTGTCTGCTCCAACAAAGACCCAGGCTCTGAATTACTTACCCCAAAGCTGCAGGTTTACCTGAAAGCAGCTCATAGAAGTGTTCCTGTCTTTAACACTCAGATGCCCAACTCCCAATGGGGTCTAAACCCAAATAAACCCGTTTTACCCCGTATAAAGCTTATACAGGGTAAACTCATAAATTGTTCGCCCTCTAACACTGAGAGAGAGATGCACAGTTGTTTCCTCCCCCAGGTATTAATACATACTCTGAGTTAATTAATAAGTAAAAAGTGATTTTATTAAATACAGAAAGTAGGATTTAAGTGGTTCCAAGTAGTAACAGACAGAACAAAGTAAGGCACCAAGCAAAATAAAATAAAATGCGCAAATCTATGTCTAATCAAACTGAATACAGATAAGATCCTCACCAGTTCCAGAATGCTCCCTTTTACAGACTAATCTCCTTTTAGCCTGGGTCCAGCAATCACTCACACCCCTTGCAGTCACTGTCCTTTGTTCCAGTTTCTTCCAAGTATCCTGGGGGGTGGAGATGCTCTCTTTAGCCAGCTGAAGACAAAATGGAGGGGTCTCCCAGGGGTTTAAATAGACTCTCTTGTGGGTGGAGACCCCCTCCTCACTCCTATGCAAAGTCCAGCTCCAAGATGGAGTTTAGGAGTCACCTGGGCAAGTGAGTCATGCATGGACATGTGACAGTTTTTACAGGTGGCATCCATTGTTTACATGCTACCTTGAATGTCCTCAAGTAGACTTCTTATGTTGATTGGAGCATTCCAAGATCCATTGTCATTTGTTTCTTGATTAGGTACTTAACTTCAACATTCCTTTCTCCAGGAACTGACCAAATGCTCTACTAAGGTTATTTAGAAACCAAGCCAGTACACAGCCAACATTCATAATTTCGAATACAAAAATGTTACATGCATACAAATAGGATTAGTAGATTCAGTAGATCATAACCTTTACAGAGATATGGCATATTTCCATAAAACACATTCTAAGCATATTTCCATAAAGCCTTATGGGAGGTACTGTCACAGCCTAGTGTGGTGGTTTTCCCCTCAAAAAGTATTATACACCTGCCACCTGAAAATCAGGCTGCTTTCAGGTATGTCAAGTTGACTATTCCAAATCATTATTTGCCTTTGAAAATTTAGGCCATTGTGGTTTGTGATAATTCCCCTTGCTTGTGGGGAAAATGTGGTTTTAGCAACGTAGGTGAAACTAAGGTCTATGAAACACTATTGTGCAATAGATTGTTGTAAAAATGGTTTGGTGTGCAGAAGCTCTAGAACTTCAAAGATGCCCCGTACTGGTTACTGAAGAACGTGGTGAAACCACTGACTTTTTGCATCTTGTTTTACACTCTGCTGCTAGTTACTAGATCCTTAATTGCAACTAATCATGACTGTGTTCCTATTTCTAACTTTGTATCTTTCAGAGGAATGTGTGAAGGAAGAGGTTATCAGCAAAGAAGCTAACTCTTCGGGAGAGAATGTAGAGGAAGTCTTCAAAGAGCTCAACTTGAATGATGAAGAGAAGGCAGAGATTAGCAATGAAGTGATCAAGAAAGAGGAAACAGATTCATCCTTGAAGTCCAGACAAGAGACCTTACCTAAAGAAAGTAAAAATCACAGAACAAAGTACAAAGAACAAACTAAGAAGTCTGAAAACTACAAAACTGAAGATACAATAAAAGATGCAAACTTAGAATTTAAGACTCCTGAAAAAGAAAAGGAGGGGTCTTATTTAATTAAATACAATTTGTCAACCACTCCATACTTAGAAAGGTAAGATCACTTATGGTAATCTTAGAAGTTCCTGCACTTTCACAGTGTCTGGGGAAACCGTGATATGTATTTGCATCACAACTGGAACAAATCAAACATCCGACTAGTGAACATCCAGTTTGGAACTGGAATTCCAAGAGTCTAATCTTTTGAGGGCTGCTTCTCCTTTCACCATTGGGGTGAATGGGTGGAGAAGAGCTTTACATCTAAAGGAAAGACTCTTTATAGGCCTGTCACAACTCAAATCTTTCAAATTGACACAAGCCATCTGACTTGGCTTTTCTTTTGGCATAAATATCAATTGTCTCACCTTTTAAGAGGATCTTATTAGTCACAAAATTTAATTCTTTGCCTCTGGGGGTTAACACTGAAGAGCCTAGGATACTTACCCTGAACACTACAAAGCAGAGCTTCCCCTGCTCAGGATACCCAAAATACATTATGTACTTATGGGAAGTCCTGCCCAGCTTTGGAACCTGAATTGCTGCATGCCTGGTGTAGAAGGCTGTACACCCTGTGGAGGATCTAGGAAAAAGTCAGGTGGATGTGTGTGTTTGCCTGGAGCAACTCTTGACTAGCAAATGTAGTGGAAAAGAACTCTATCCTTGGGCAAAATGAATTTAGTGCTTAAAACGTACTTACCACTTCTTTGGATTTAGCTTCTGGGGGCATTGCATGTGGTCATTATCTTCTCTTTTTGCTGGGGAGGGGGGAATGGGAGGGTACAGTTGACTAAGGCAGGAAGCATGGCTTGCTGTTTGTATGGTCTGACAGACTTTCACATGGATGTTTCCATAGAAAGACAGTAAGACTAAACGTGGCTCAATATATATCTTTAATCCACAAATGTGGTTTTTGTTTGTTTTGTTTTTTTCATTTTTGAAGTATGAAGAAGAAGATGCAGTGTGAGGCAAATGATTCTGCTGTTAAAGATATAAAATTCTTGACCCCTGTGAGGCGTTCTCGTCGCCTTCAGGAGAAGTTGTGCAAGTTACCAGATATGTTAAAGGATCATGATCCCTGTGTTTCTTCGTTTGAACAGCTGGGAGAACTCGGAGCTGTAAACAATGCCTTTATCTACAGACAGAACAGTGCACTACAAGAACCCATTACTCATCTGGAAGAGCAAGAAGAGTAGTAACTTTAGTGGGGAAGATTTACAAATCCTATTAGATAAGTTTGATTCATTCCTGGTTTTGCAATTGGTGTATTCTGTTTTAGATATACAGAGCTGGCTTAGTAACTTAAAGGTTTTAAGATGGTTCAAGCAAATTCCATATGGTTTATTTTGGAGTACAGCAGTTGCAGAATCAAGTATAGTGCAAACTTCTCTGTTTTATTTGAGGAAGAACTTTAAATATTTAAACTGTCACTTTTATTTCATACTTTTTTTTTCTTAAGCTTTGTAGCAAATATTTAGTGTTGGTTTGTTTTGCATTGTAAATATTTGTCTTGTTTAAATGTTACATTGAATACTAATTAGGGAATGGATTTAACATACTAATAACCTTGTAATGGATGTCTAGCCATGATGATCCCCTCTCCCCATTATAAGCTAAATAGTTGAAAAATTCACACAATTTACATTCTTGCTCTTAAAAGAAAACATAAAAATGATGATCAGTGAGGGAGGGGTATGTATTGATGTGTAACAGATTTGCTGAATTGGAAAACTGAAACCAAATACTAAATTAATTTTTTTTTCTATGAGTGGAGCAAATGGTGAACTTTAAAATGGAAAGTGCATGTAGTAGCTATTTTGGAGTCTGATCCAGTAAAGCACTTGAATAGTCCCCTTGATTAGTGTATTGAAACTTTAATATAGGCTTGTGTTAAGCAATCTGTAACATAAGACTTTCCATTAAACTTACCAATTTGCGTTACATTTGCTTTATTTATTTATACTAACTGTTTACATCTTAAATTCAGGGGACTAGAATTGTGGAAAGTGATTTCTCCCCCTCTCCCCTCTTTCCCCNATCCAAGAGATGTCACCAGTATCTTTCAAATTCAGGGTAGACAATGGATTTTGCATACATATCTGCTTACTTCCCTCCCTCCTCCCATAGTTTAAAAAACGATTGGGCAAAGTGATCTCTTAATAGCCAACATGATTAGTTACAAGCTACCATTTTGAATGTTCATTTACAATCTTTCCACATCATAAGCTCAAATAGTTAACAAGCTCGTTCACTTGTTGGCAACTTCAGCTGAGAAATAGAATTTAATGAGTTTTGGAGCTGAATTACTCTTTTTCACTACAGAATTCTCCATGTTGGAGATATAGCAGTACAAGCTTCTCCACACACCTCTGGCTGTGTGGGCAGTGCATAGTATCTGTCCTCTTATGCACTAACTGAAATGAAAATACACCTCTAACCCGATATAACATGACCCGATATAACACGAATTCGATATAACGCGGTAAAGCAGCGCTCCGGGGGGGGCGGGGCTGCGCACTCCGGTGGATCAAAGCAAGTTCGATATAACGCAGTTTCACCTATAACGCGGTAAGATTTTTTGGCTCCCAAGGATAGCGTTATATTGGAGTAGAGGTGTACCAGCTGCCCACTAATTCCTTAAGACCATACTGGAACAGTACACTTTAGAAGAACCATGTTAGGTAGGTATCTATCTATCCACCCTCACTTCACTCTAAGGCCTGGTTTCTAGATAAGTTTTTGCTAGCATATAGATTGGTTAGGAGTGTGGAGAAAAATGTCACTTCCATAACCAACGTAGCTATGCTGCCAAAAGCCTCAGTGTAGGTGCGGTCATGCAAGTAAAGTCTTCTTGCTGCTGTACCTTTATTTTGTTTGTGAAACTTGTATAAACTACTGCTTTTAAAAATAAACTTTTTCTGGTATAAGCGGTGACTCCATTAAGAGGATTTGCAGGTGTAGCTGAATATGACTAGCAATAAAAGCACAGTAACCCCTGCTGTTCTTCCACTGTAGAAAATATATGGTATTCTCACCCTGGTGTGAATTTCTTGGGTCTTTGTGGCTATCACCTATAAAATAAGAGCAGTCCAAACATGAAATCTTGTAATCTCTTCAAATCAGGGAGTTAAGACTGACTTAAATGAAACTAGTAAATCTGGGATCGGCAACTTTTGGCACGCGGCCCGTCAGGGAAATGCACTGGTGGGCTGGGACGGTTTGTTTACCTGCAGCATCTGCAGGTTTGGCCGATCGCAGCTCCCACTGGCCGTGGTTCACCGTTTCAGGCTAATGGGGGCTGCAGGAAGCGGCGTGGGCCAAGGGATGTGCTGGCCGCTGCTTCCTGCAGCCCCCATTGGCCTGAAATGGCGACCCGCAGCCAGTAGGAGCTGCGATCGGCTGAACCTGCAGACACTGCAGGTAAACAAACCGGCCCAGCCCACCAGCGGATTTCCCTGATGGGCCATGTGCCAAAGGTTGCTGATCCCTGTAGTAAATAGTACTTGGCCTAGTACGCTTCTCACATGCTTAATGCTTCCTACATTAAGAAGCAATACAAAAACTGTTATGCCTGAGGCATCATGTATTTCTAGTAGAAACTACACTTATGCCTTCTGTAGATTAATACACAAACTAATGTGGTTGGTGTTTCTCCATTTACATGTTGCTTGTCTAGATTATTTTTAAATGAACTGTACTTTGTCTGATAGCGTGAGAGGGGCTGAGTTAGTTTTGATATCTGCAATATTACAGAAACTGAAAATGTTTTTTCTTTGGAATCGACGTGAACAAGCACTTGATCAGGTGTGTGCACGCGCCGTGTGCACTGTGGTTGGAAACCTTTTCCCTTAGCAGCTCCCGTCAGGTCGGCTAGGGAGCCCCTTGAAGTGGCGCCAATATATGACCCGCTCCCCTCCAGTTCCTTCTTACCGTCCGTGGTGGCATAGGAACTGTCGCACTTGCTTTGCAAGTGCTCCCTTAGCCTAGTTACTACTACTTCTTGGTTTATTATTTTGTAGTATTAGTGTGGTGATAGTTAGTTACTGTAGAGTAGTGGTTTTTAAATGTTTTTTTCTGGGGATGCACTTAAAGAAAATTATTGATGCCCGTGACCCAACGGAGCGGGGGATGAGGGGCTCATGGGCTGGGGCAGAGGGTTGGGGTGAGGGCTGTGGGGGTGGAGCTGGGAATGAGGGGGTTAGGGTGTGGGAGGGGGTCAGGTCTCTGGGCTGGGGGTGCAGGCTCTCGGGTGGGGCTGGGGATGAGGGGTTTGGGGTGCAGGAAAGGGTTCTGGGTTGCGGGGGAGGCCTCAGGGCTGGGGATTGGGGCAAGGACTTACCTCCGGCGGCTCCCAGTCAGTGGTGCAGCTGGGGTACAGAGGCAGGCTTCCTTCCTGTCCTGGCACTGCAGACTGCGCTGTTCCCCAGAAGTGGCCAGAAGCAAGTCCTGCTTCTAGGCAGACTCTAGGCTGCATAGCTTTAAAGACTCGATGGCAACTATGAAGTCCCTGGGGATGCACATGCCTGCCACCCAGCACAAACACTTTAAGCCCCAGCAACAGTGGTAGTATCAGCCTCGCCCGAGGCAGGACTCCTACTGCTGTAGGAGTAGAAATAACAGGCACAAGCCTTCATATCCACCTACAGGGCAGGGACAGGGCCCGACCAAGCCATTGTCAGGTTACAAATAAGGATTTTTAAGGTGTGCCTGAGGATGGCATACCAGCCACCTTACTGGATCTTCCCCGTGCTCCCTGAATTGTCTGTCCCACTTCTACCGTGCTTGGTCACAAATAACATTGGACTGCTGAGTGCTCCGCATGGTAGAAGTGGGATATTCTCTCCAATTCTTCGAGTGCTTGCTCATATCGATTCCAATTAGGTGTGCGTGTGCTGCGTGCACGATCGTTGGAAGATTTTTACCCTAGCAACACTCGGTGGGTCGGCTGAGGCGCCCCCTGGAGTGGCGCCCTTACGGCACCGGATATATACCCCAGCCGACCCAGCTTACCGCCCATGACGGTCGTTGGAACTGTGGAGTGCAGCTTAGCTGAACTCCACTTCCCTAGTTTCTAGTGTAGCGCTCGTTTATAGTTGTAAATAGTTTTAAAAGTAGTTATTAGTTCTTTAGTAGTAGTTAATAGTTATTGTTCTTAGTGTAAATAGTAGTTGGGGGTAGGGGCTCCTCCCCTTCCCTCCCTCCCTCCCGGTACCCAGGCTGATGCCTAGGTCTCCGGGTTTCAAACCGTGCTTGGCCTGCCTTAAACCGATGCCTAGGGGAGACCCCCACGACTCCTGTTTGAAGTGCTTGGGGGAATCCCATCAATCCAATAAGTGCCGCATTTGTAAGGCATTCAAGCCTCGGACTAAAAAGGAGCGGGACTTTCGCTTGAAGCAGCTTCTTATGGAAGCGGCACTTAGCCCGATGTCCTCGGCTCCGCGCTGAGACCTGGCGCCAATCTCGTCGGTTTGAAGTGCGCCTGCGGCACCGGAAGGGTCAGCACCACGTCCAGAAGCCGGCAAAGACTCCTGTCACCGGACGTCTCTGGCACCTCTACCAGTGCGGCGCCGCTCGCTGTCTCCGGGACCGAAGAAGCAGCATAAACAACCTGCTGCTCCCTTACAGTTGCCGGCACCACTTGTGCATCCCTTGGAGCCGTGTCCCGTGTCGGACCGTCCCGCAAAGGCACCAACCCCGGTACCGTTGACTCCGGCGCCACAAGGGCCGTTGACTCCGGTACATGTAAGCTCCCCAGTGCATACCATGGTCGAGCTCGGGCTGCCGTCCACGCCGGAGACTTTCTCCATGGCACGTGACCTGATTGTGCTCACCGAGCCGAGACCGTCGCAACCTTCAGTGCTGCCAGTACAGGCTGTTCCCTCAAAAGAAAAGCCCTCCATGATGCGTCCTCCGTTGCAGAGTGAGACAGGAGGGCACCGGTCCCGATCCCGGTCCCAATCCCAGTCACGGTCCCGATCCAGACGCTGGTCTCGTTCACGGCACCGCTCGCAGTCCCGGCACCAGTCACCATCTCGGTGCCGGTTGCACTCGCGGCGCTGCTCCACTTCGCGAAGATCTTCTTTCCGGTACGGTTGGTACCGGTCCAGCTCCCGACGCCGGTCCGGGCGCCGATCTACTCAGTCGATCCCGGCACCGTTCCGCCCATAGATCTTCGTCGAGGTCCAGATCTGCCTCCCGGCACCAATATGACCGCCAGTCCCCATCAGGATTGCGGTACCGCTTGAGACCACTGCGCTGATCTCTATCTCCACGGCGTGGGGCGGTACCACACGACAAGGCGACCCAGCATACACGCTTGGCTCCACCTTGGCCATCCCATCCCACCTTGGTCGTCCCAGGCAGAAAGTGGCTACCATGTCCAGGACCAAGATGTGGACGGTGCTAGCCAATGGCATGATGAGGGACAGGATCCTGGTCAGGGACCTCCGCAATGGTCCTTTTGGACCCCCTTGGGCATACCATCAGGCCCAAGGTGTCCCCTCGGGGGCTTCTCGCTCTGTCCACTCGGAGCCCCTGGTACCGGAGGCCACTGTGAGTCACCCTCCCCCAGGTGGTTCGGAGGCGACGGCTCTGACCTCAGTTCAGGCCCATGCCCCCAGCGTGGTGGAACTAGGGCAGCCGGACCCTCCCCAGCAAGACCTTCCCCAGGACCTGTTAGTCCCAGGTGTTTCCTCCTCGTCTTCACCTGACAAGGCGGTGGCGGGTACGTCCTCCTCTGGCCCCCCACCTATAGACCTCCGTGCCCACCAGGAGTTGCTTCGCAGGGTGGCACAAAACATGAGCCTCGAGGTGGTGGAGGTCGAGGACCCTGTAGTGGACATTCTATTGGCCGACACCCTGACCAGAATAGCCTTGCCCTTTATCCGGACTATCCAGACTAATGCCTCTATGATCTGGCAATCTCCGGCCTCTATTCCTCCTACTGCCAAAGGGGTGGAGAGGAAGTATTTGGTCCCCTCCAAGGACTACAAATATTTTTATATTCACCCCCAGCCGTGCTCCCTCGTTGTACAGTCTGTTAACAAGAGGGAAAGACACGGCCAACAAGCTCCCGCTCCTAAATCCAAGGACGCTAGATGCCTGGATTTATTTGGGCGCAAAATTTACTCTACTGGCGGCTTGCAGCTCAGAGTGTCTAACCAGCATGCCCTCTTGAGCTGCTACAATTATAATACCTGGAACTCAATGCAAAAGTTCAAAGAGCTTATTCCTCAGGAGTCCAGGGAGGAGTTTGGGGCCCTACTAGAGGAGGGCAAGAACGTAGCCAGAACATCTTTGCAAGCCTCAATAGATGCGGCAGACTCGGCGGCTAGGACTCTAGCCTCGGGCGTAGCTATGCGCCGCATCTCGTGGCTGCAGGTCTCCGGTCTCCCACCGGAACTCCAGCAGACTATTCGGGACCTACCCTTTGATGGCCATGGTCTGTTTTCGGACAAGACGGACTTCAGAGTCTGAAGGACAACCGGGCCATTATGTGTTCACTGGGCATGCATACCCCGGTGATGCAACGTAGGCCCTTCCGACCCCAACCTCAGCGCACCTACCCTAATCCCCGGCCGCATCTTCTAGAGAAGTCCTGTCTCGGCCGGGGTGGTAGGCGGAGACAGTCTGGTCCTCAGACGGGCCGGAACCAGGGCCCCCCCAAACCATCGGCGGGGTCCAAACAAAATTTTTGAAGGTGTGCCCGAGGGTAGAGCACCAGTCTCCTTCCAGGATCCTTCCCCGCCTTTCAACAACCGCCTCTCCTATTTCCTCCCTGCGTGGTCCCGTAGAATGTCAGACTGCTGGGTCCTACATACAGTGGAAAGTGGATACCGCCTTCAATTTGTTTTTTCCCCTCCCCATCCCTCTTCAGGGACCCCTCTCACGAGCAACTCCTTCTACAGGAGGTGCAAACGCTCCTAGCTATCAGAGCTATAGAGGAGGTTCCAAGGGAACTGAGGGGCAGGGGGTTTTACTCACGTTATTTTCTAGTTCCCAAGGCAAAGGGCAGGCTATGGCCCATCCTGGACCTGCGCGGACTCAACAAATTCATGGTAAGGTTGAAGTTCCGCATGGTTTCCCTGGGGACCATTATTCCTTCCCTGGATCCTGGAGACTGGTACGCCGCCCTCGACATGAAGGACGCGTACTTCCACATAGCGATTTACCCGCCGCACAGGCGTTTCCTTCGCTTTGTGGTCAACCAACAGCACTTCCAATTTACCGTCCTTCCCTTCGGCCTATCCACAGCACCAAGGGTCTTTACAAAGTGTATGGCCGTCGTAGTTGCCTCACTCCGTTAACATCGGATCCAAGTGTTTCCGTACCTCGACGACTGGCTCATTCGGGGTCGCTCCAAGGACCAGGTGCAATCTCATGTTCAGTTCACCATGAGCTTGTTCAGATAGCTGGGCCTGCTGCTCAATGTCAAAAAGTCCACTTTGGAGCCAACCCAAAGAATAGACTTCATCGAAGCAGTCCTAGATTCAAGACTCGCCCGTGCGTGCCTACTGCATGCCCGCTTCCAGTCCATGGCGAGCATTATCCACGGTNCCTAGCTATCAGAGCTATAGAGGAGGTTCCAAGGGAACTGAGGGGCAGGGGGTTTTACTCACGTTATTTTCTAGTTCCCAAGGCAAAGGGCAGGCTATGGCCCATCCTGGACCTGCGCGGACTCAACAAATTCATGGTAAGGTTGAAGTTCCGCATGGTTTCCCTGGGGACCATTATTCCTTCCCTGGATCCTGGAGACTGGTACGCCGCCCTCGACATGAAGGACGCGTACTTCCACATAGCGATTTACCCGCCGCACAGGCGTTTCCTTCGCTTTGTGGTCAACCAACAGCACTTCCAATTTACCGTCCTTCCCTTCGGCCTATCCACAGCACCAAGGGTCTTTACAAAGTGTATGGCCGTCGTAGTTGCCTCACTCCGTTAACATCGGATCCAAGTGTTTCCGTACCTCGACGACTGGCTCATTCGGGGTCGCTCCAAGGACCAGGTGCAATCTCATGTTCAGTTCACCATGAGCTTGTTCAGATAGCTGGGCCTGCTGCTCAATGTCAAAAAGTCCACTTTGGAGCCAACCCAAAGAATAGACTTCATCGAAGCAGTCCTAGATTCAAGACTCGCCCGTGCGTGCCTACTGCATGCCCGCTTCCAGTCCATGGCGAGCATTATCCACGGCCTCCAAAGCTTCCCAACCTCAACAGCACGGACGTGCCTCGGTCTCCTGGGACTCATGGCGTCTTGCATCTTCGTGACCAGACATGCCAGACTGCGTCTCCGTCCACTTCAGGCCTGGCTCTCAACCGTATACCGCCCAGGCCGGGACAACACGGGCACAGTGGTCATGGTACCGCCAGAAGTCTTAACCTCCCTGGTCTGGTGGCTGAACCCCAACTCGGTATGCGAAGGAGTACCATTCCATGCCCCGCAGCCCTCCCTGGTCCTAACCACGGACGCATCATCTTTGGGTTGGGGTGCTCACCTTGCGGACCTTCGCACACAGGGCCTTTGGTCCACACGAGAGATCCCTGCACATCAATGTATGGGAGCTGAGAGCAGTGCGCCTGGCATGTCAAGTGTTCTGCAAGCACCTTCAGGGCCATTGTGTTGCAGTTCTTACAGACCACACAACGGCCATGTTTTATATCAACAAACAAGGGGGACCGCGATCGTCCCCCCTCTGTCAGGAAGCCATTCACCTGTGGGAACTCTGCATAGCCCACTCGATCGACCTGGTGGCGTCGTTTCTCCCAGGAGTCCAGAACACCTTGGCAGATCCTTCCAGGCTCACGAGTGTTGATTCGCCTGGACGTCATCTACTCTGTTTTCCGGAAGTGGGGGTTTCCCCAGATAGACCTATTTGCCTCTTGCGAGAATCGGAAGTGCCAGGTGTTCTGCTCTCTCCAATGACGCTCCCCGGGTTCCCTGTTGGATGCCTTCCTGATACCATGGAAAGACCGCCTGTATTACGCCTTTCCTCCATTCCCATTAGTCCACTGGGTCCTTCTCAAGTTGCACAGAGACAGGGCCCGCTTAATTCTGATCACCCCGGCGTGGCCCAGGCAGCATTGGTATACCACTCTCCTCGATATGTCAGTGACCACTCCAATTCCACTTCCGTTGTGGCCAACCTGATCACTCAGGAACACGGACGACTCTGTCATCCAGACCTGCAATTCCTCCACGTCACAGCGTGGATGCTGCATGGCTAACTCAATCTGAGCTGCGTTGCTCCCGCTTGGTGCAGCAGGTACTTTTGGGTAGCAGAAAGTCCTCTACTAGGTCCACGTATCTGGCCAAGTGGAAGCGTTTCTCCTGCTGGTGTGCTCTGAGCAATACTGCCCCACTGGAGGCACCAGTACCTACCATCTTAGACTATCTCTTGTCCTTGAAACAGCAGGGCCTAGCAATTTCATCCAGCAGAGTACACCTAGCAGCGATTTCGGCCTTCCACCTGGGCGAAAATGGGCGCTCAGTCTTCTCCAATCCCATGGTCAGCAGGTTCCTCAAGGTACTAGAACGTCTGTATCCGCAAATTTGGCATCCAGCCCCTACGTGGGACCTCAACCTGGTCCTATCCAGACTCATGGGTGCCCCGTTCGAGCCGATGGCCACCTGCTCACTCCTGTACCTTTTCCTGGAAGACAGCCTCTTCGTAGCTATCACCTTGGCGAGACGTGTGTCGGAGCTTAGAGCCCTCACGTCGGACCCACTGTATATGGTGTTCCATAAGGACAAGGTACAGCTGCGACCACACCCTGCCTTCCTTCCTAAGGTGGTGTCTGTCTTCCATGTCAACCAAGACATCTTCCTTCCGGTCTTCTACCCGAAGCTGCACGCTTCTTGGCGAGAACAACAGCTGCACTCCCTAGACGTTCGCAGGGCCCTCGCCTTACATCGAACGAACGAAACCTTTTAGGAGGACGACCCAGCTGTTCGTAGCTGTGGCAGACCGGATGAAGGGCCTTCCAGTCTCCACCCAGCGCATCTCGTCCTGGATCACATCATGCATCCGTGTGTGCTATGACTTAGCTGGTGTCCCAACTACACACCTTACCGCCCACTCCACTCGGGCTCAAGCTTCGTCCTCCGCCTTCCTGGCTCATGTACCCATGCAGGAGATATGTAGGGCAGCAACTTGGTCATCGGTGCATACCTTTGCTTCACACTATGCGATCGTCCAGCAGTCAAGGGGTGACGTGGCATTTGGCTCAGCAGTTCTGCGCTCCGCGACATCTCACTCCGACCCCACCGCCTAGGTAAGGCTTGGGAGTCACCTAATTGGAATCGATATATAAGCACTCTAATAAGAAAAGACGGTTACTCACCTTTGTAACTGTTGTTCTTCGAGATGTGTTGCTCATATCCATTCCAAACCCGCCCTCCTTCCCCTCTGTCAGAGTAGCCGGCAAAGAAGGAACTGAGGGGGTGCTGGGTCGGCTGGGGTATATATCCGGCGCCGTAAGGGCGCCACTCCAGGGGATGCCTCAGCTGACCCACCGAGTGTTGCTAGGGTAAAAATCTTCCAACGATCGTGCATGCGGCGCGCACACACCTAATTGGAATGGATATGAGCAACACATCTCGAAGAACAACAGTTACAAAGGTGAGTAACCGTCTTTTCTGCTCTTCCCCCTCCTTCCCAGTCCCTCTTCAGGGACCTTACTCACAAGCAGCTCCTTATGCAGATGGTGCAATCACTCCTTGCCATAGGGGCAGTGGAGGAGGTTCCTCAGGAGCTACGGGGCAAGGGATTCTACTCATGATACTTCCTTATCCCCAAGGCAAAGGGGGGTCTTAAATCCATTTTAGACCTACGAGGACTCAACTAGTTCATGGTGAAGTTGAAGTTCCACATGGTCTCCCTGAGCATGATCATACCTTCCCTGGATCCAGGAGACTTGTACGCCGCCCTTGATATGAAAAATGCGTACTTTCACATTGCCATTCGTCCAGCCCACAGGCGTTTCCTGAGGTTTATCAATTCACGGTGCTCCCATTCGGTCTGTCTATGGCCCCCTGAGTGTTCACCAAGTGCATGTCGGTTGTCGCGGGCTTTCTCTGCAAGAGACAGGTACAGGGATATCCCTACCTTGACGACTGGCTGCCGTGGCGGCGCTCTAGGGAGCAGGTGGAGTCCTAAATCCAGTTGGTCAGAGACACTTTTGAGAGACTAGGACTCCTCCTTAACATGGACAAGTCAACACTGTCCCCAACCCAAAGAATAGAATTAAATTGGGGGCGGTGCTGGATTCTGTGCAGGCGAGAGCAATCCTGCAGGAGTCCAGATTTCAAACAATGACAGGCGATACCCCACCACAATCGGAAGGGGATGCCTGGGTCTCCTTGAGCACATGGCAGCCTGTACCTATGTGGTCAGGCACGCCAGGCTGAGGTAACTCCAGGCCTGGCTCACCTCAACTTATCTTCCAGGTCAGGACACTTTGGTAGTGATGGTACCAGAGCAAGTTCTAGAATCCCTTCAGTGGTGGCTAGATCCTCACGTGGTTTGCTAAGGAGTCCCTTTCAGCACCCCTCATCCCTCCATGACCCTGGTAACAGATGCATCAGCTCTCGGCTAGGGGGCCCACCTAGGAGACCTACGGATGGATGCAGGGTCAGTGGTCACAGATCAAGCTCTCGCTTTATATTAACATCAAGGAGTTCAGAGCAGTGCAACTAGCCTGCCAGACTTTCCTGACCAGAATGCAGGGGCAGTGCGCGTCGGTGATGACCGACAACACCATCGCCATGTTTTACATAAACAAGCAGCGCGGAGCCTGTTCCTCCCCTCTGTGTCGCGAAGCTCTCCAGCTTTGGGAATTCTGTATAGCTCACTCCATTCACCTGGAGACGTCCTATATCCCAGGAGCGCGGAACAAGCTTGCAGACCACCTCAGCAGGTCGTTTCGCAACCACAAGTGGTCCATCCGTCCGGACGTCATACATTCCATCTTACAAAGATGGGGATTTCCTCAGGTAGATCTTTTTGCCACCAAGAGCAACAGGAAGTGTCCAACGTTCTGCTCTTTCCAGAAACTCAGCCTGGGCTCCATCTTGGACACGTTCATGCTTCCCTGGGGAGTCTGCCTCATGTATGCCTTCCCCCCCGATCCCACTCATCCACAAAGTGCTCCTCAAGATCCACAGAGGTGATTCTGCTGGCCCTAGCATGGCCACGCCAACATTGGTGGTATATTACGCTTCTGGAGCTGTCCATGGACACCCCTATCACACTGCCATTTGACCCCGATCTGTTCACACAGGACCACGGTCGCCTCCTTCACCCAGACCTCCAGTTCCTTCACCTCATGGCTTGGAAGCGTTATGGTTAAACCCTATGGAGCTCCAATGCTCAGAACAGGTGAGGGAGGTACTGCTTGGTAGCAGGAAACCTTCCACCAGAGCCAGTTACCTAGCTAAGTGGAAAAGGTTCTCGTGCTGCTGTGAGCACTGCCACCTCTCCCCCCTTCAAGCATCTATACCACTCATCCTTGAGTATCTATTACACCTGAAACAGCAGGGTTCATCCGTCAGGGTGCACCTTGTGGCCATCTTGGTGTTTCACCCAGGAGAGCTGGGGTGCTCTGTATGTGTCAGTCCCATGGTAGGGCATTTCCTGAAGGGCAGGGAGAGACTATATCTACATTCGCGACCACTGGTACCTGCTTGAGATCTCAGTCTGCTCCTCTTCAGGTTAAGGGCGGCCCCCTTGGAACTACTGGTGCCAGGCTCCTTTCTGTACCTCTTGTGGAAGGTGGCATTCCGAGTTGCCATTATATCAGCCAGGAGGGTGTCAGAGTTAAAAGCACTAACTTCCGATTCTTCCCCGTCCATTCTGATACCCATCCTCCTTCCCCTCTGTTGGAGTAGCTGGCAAGAAGGAACAGAAGGGGGGTCGGGTTGGCAGGGTCATATATTGAGAGCCATGAAGGTGCCACTCTAGGGGCCTCCCTAACCAACCCCATGAGAGCTGCTAAGGGAAAAGGTTTCCAATGACTGTGCATGTGGCGCACGCCCACCTGATTGGCATTGACATGAACAACATATCTCAAAGAACAACAGTTATGAGAAGATGAGTAACCGTTTTCCCCTATTCTTGAACAAGTAAATAAAGTTAGGTGACACAAAGAGGAGCAAAAAGCAAATCCCCAGGTCCAAGCATCCCCTTACTTCCCAACAGTTAAGTCAGATCTGAATTTTGTCATTTAGGGTTGGGGCGGGGGGGAGTGATAAAGCCCTAGAGAGAGAGAGAGACCTTGACATTTGAGAAGCCCAGCTCTGAATGGGCAGCAAGGTTGAGCTCTATCTAAAGGCAGTTTGCAGAGTGGGGTGACAACTGGATGAGGGGTGTTCTGGGACGGACACACAGTTTGCTAGGGAACACTAGTGCCTCTCAAGCAACAGGTGCCGCTGATGTCCTCTTACCTGAGCGGGGGAGGACATTAGGCATCCAACCCTGTTCCCATGGCTGCTCGCCTGGGTGCTAGCACCAGCCCAAGGTTCAGAAGAGCGTCTGCAAAAATAACCCTCCCACGTGGTTTCCTTGGATGGCTTTTGACCGCTAACCACAGAGATGACCCTGCAGCGTCTCACACCCGTCTCATGACAGAGAGGTGGGGCGGAGCCTGGCTCGGAGCTGGTGCTTGAGCGAGGCGGTCGGGCTAGGCAGCGCGGGAGGCGGGGTCTGCGGCAGCCGCCGCCCCGGGAAGCTCCGCTGCGGTGGGGAGCGGCTCCAGACCGGTATGGAGCCCGCGGGGCCGCGCCTGGAGACGGAGAAAAGGCGGGGGCGGGGCGGATGGGCCCGCGAGGGGCAGGGCTGGGGACCCCGCCCTATGGCCTGGGGGCGCCGCCCCTCCAGATTTAGCTGGAAGGGGCAAGAGCAGCCGCCAGCTCTCCCCGGCCCCGGGGGAGGCTGGTGCAATCCCGTCCCTTGGCCGCACGGGGAGTTACTCTGCAAAAGCAGCTAATCCCGATGAACGCCACGGGTGCACACGTTTAGCCTGGAATTAGGAGTGCTTTGTTGTGGACTAGGATGAAGCGAATTCGGAATAGGGCAGTCTGGAATAAGAGCATCCACACATGGAGTTACCAGGAATGGTTAATCTGCTTTAAATTCATACCCTATTAATTTTCTTGCATAGCCAAGGCCCTAATCTATCCAGCCAGGGCGCAGGTCCCCTCGCTGTGCAGCACAGGGTGGCTCCTCTCCACCTAGGCTTTCACAGACCTACTGCCCACACGTTAATTCTCCTCATTCGGTGTATCTGTCCTAGATGATCGGCATTGTTTCTAACCCCTCAGAGCTAAAATGGGATGTGCTCTCCTTTCTTGGCTATGCATGCTGAGGAATTGATCTTTGACCCTCTCAAAGAGTAGCCTGCACCTAAGAGCATTTGCAGGTGTTAATCTACAACAGAACCTGGGAAGTCTTGGTTGAAAAACTTTACTTTGTCTGGTGAAAAGAAACCTATAATCAACAGCAAAAGACTTTTTTCTATACTAGAAAATGTATCCGTTGTTGACAATGGGTGGAACTGAATGGCACTGGGCTCTTTCATTGCAAACAAGCAGGACAAAACTATATTAGGCACCTTCAGAAACTAGGTTTTAATTTTGTTCTGAGTAGCGCTCAGCTATGGTGGTTTCTGAACTGATGCTAAACATGGTTTGGTCTTGTCCGCACTGTTTTGAGTACCAGCTTAGCTGTGTACAATGCTGATGCCCATTGTTAGCAATGGATATTCTTCCGAATGTAGTTACAGCCCTATTATTCTATCCCAGGGGTTGACAACCTTTCAGAAGTGGTGTGCCGAGTCTTCATTTATTCACTCCAATTTAAGGTTTCGCGCGCCAGTAATACATTTTAACGTTTTTAGAAGGTCTCTTTTTATAAGTCTATAATATATAACTAAACTATTGTTGTATGTAAAGTAAATAAGGTTTTTAAAATGTTTAAGAAGCTTCATTTAAAATTAAATTAAAATGCAGAGCTCCCTGGACTGGTGGCCAGTACCCGGGCAGTGTGAGTGCCGCTGAAAATCAGCTTGCGTGCCACCTTTGGCACTCGTGCCATAGGTTGCCTACCCCTGTTCTATCCCCTTTCCTTCCTTCAGTGAGGTCCTGTCTATCCTAGAGCTAACATTGGCACAACCTCACTAATATTAGCAGTGTTAGAAACTCTAGTGTAGATGGGCCACCAGCTGCCCTCACTGTCGCTGGCACTTTTTGATTATATTTGTCCTAAACAGGGTTTGATGGAACAGTCCTTAAAGTGCTGGTAGCTCATTTATGCTACGGCTCCTGACATTGCAAACCTGGTGGACATAAACTGGTGCTAGCTCTGGTGGGAAATTTCAGAAACATTTCCTTAGGGTAGATGGGGTGTGAGAGTACTTTTGGCTGCATTCCCTTAACCTTTCAAACTTCTTACCCACTCATTATAATTAGTGTTCTTTACATCTAAGTGAAATATCATTAGGGTTTTTGTTAAATCCTTCACAAAATTTACCCTTCATTTTGATTACCATTAGAGAAAGTTGACAGTAAGGGCTATAGCATATGAAATTTGTGTTGGTGTTTGGGATGTGTGCTACAACACAGTTCCTCTAGGATTAAAGGTGTTAATCAGAGCTGGCTCTACTGTACATGCAATTTCCTAGGACAACAAAATACAGTATTAGAGGAGTCAAAATGTTTATAAGCTTTTCAGTTTGCTTAGGGCAGCAAAAACCCAGGTTGTAACCCTAACGAAACAAGACAGAAAAGGGTAGTCATTCAATGAGGTTAAAGGAAAATCCAAGTGATATCAGAGTCCAAAAAGGGATCGTTGAGCAAGCATACGTTGTTACCATTTTATCATTAAATATTTACACAGCACCATAAGTGTGGATAGTACAAAATTATAAAAAGACAGTTTAAGATGTAAATGAGACATAGTGCATCAAGCAATGACAGCAAACAGCCTCTCTCTTTTTAAAAACAAAACCTCTTAATGTATTTTCAGAAGATGAACTCAGAATTGATGGAGCAGGAGAGAAGGTTAGCAGTGGAAGGTGTTCTGGGTTCTTCTTCTCAACACTTGTGTAACCTTGGGTGACACCTAGCTGATCTGTTCTTCAGTTTGCCCTCTCTAAATAATGGGGTCTGATTTATCATTTGATGATATTGCCACTGGAATTAAGAATCTTAAGCCTAAGAGGGGAGTGAATAAGGGAAATCTCTTGTGCCTCTTCTGCTGAAAATGTGAATATGTTATTTTGAGTAGTTTTGGTGCTAGAGGTTTTATTCTGAAAATTACACTAAGATGAAATAAATGTAACGTACCTTTTGTACTGTGATTTGTGAGATCTGTTTTGACTGTAACCCATTCTTTTTATTGTTTATCACACATCCTATGTATTGATCCTTAATTTTTGGATTTTTTATTTTAAAATTATAGATTTACTATTCATTCTCTGAACAAGCATGAGTTGGATCTTTTTATTAAGACACACTATTAACCTGCTAAGGCCTCTAAATTTACTTTCCTTATTGGGAGATAAATATTATTCGTCAAACCATGCATGCACACACGTACACGTGTGCACACTCACACACACCATCCTACAGGCTTGATGAATAATATTTATCTCCCAATAAAGAAAGTAAATATAGCAGCTTAACAGGTTAATAATAGTGTCTTAATAAAAAGTTCCAATTCATATATATATATATATATATATATATATAATCCATTAGTGGGGTATGAAGGCCATCCAAAATAAATTCCACTAACTCTTTATAAACACACAGCACCACCATGTATTTTGCTTATGCCAAGTATTTTTCATATCCCTGTGCCTGTAAACCTGGCTGCTTGGGACTATGAATCCAGCTGCAAAGATGCAGGTAAAGGAAGATGATGAATAAGAGGAACATCTAGCACTTCACAGGAGTACTATGGAGATTAATTCATGTTTTCAGAGTGTTTTGAGAGTTCTGATTATAAGATGCAATAGATGTAAAAAGTATTACCATAGTATGAGTTTGCTTTGTAGTAAAAATTTCTGAAAACCTTATTCTTAGTAAAGTCGTAATAGCATTGAACAAAAATTCATTTTTGTGGCAATTCTGAGCAGTTGTCATTGCCATCATGTTATAATTATATATTTTTGTTATTTTGCCATTTTCTCTCATACAGATAATGTTAACCAAAAATACAGCTTCTGAATTTTTTCCAAAAATTAACTGAGTTCATTATACAGTTTGGAAGAAATCCTTGTGAAATATAGCATTTAAGGAAACATATAAGACTTGGGTTTACAAACAATGGAAGAATACACTGTGTTAAAAGTACTTGGAGAGGGATCCTTTGGGAGAGCTCTTTTAGTTTTTCATAAGAGTAGTGACCAGAAATATGCAATGAAGGAAATAAGACTTCCCAAGGTAAGTGTTTACGCTCTCCTTCTTTGTATTTGTTATCTTAATTCTGTAACTGCCTTGTAAAAACTCACTATACCCTCCAACGGGGGAAGGCTAAGGCTATTCTTGAGAAAGTGCAACATTTCAGAATTTAGGCCCAGATCCTTCAAAGGCACCTAAATACCTTTGAGAATCTGGGCCTTAGCCAGCCCAGTGCTGAGTGCCTTCACTGGGAGATAAGGGTGTTGAGAATCTTACAGGATCTGGCCTTTAATAAGTACTGCAGGACTGAGGATGTTACTGGTAACCAGTAAAGACTGACCAGCATCACGTTTGTGGCTGAAGATTAGAATTATGGCACATGGGAAGTTATATAGAGTTAAATCCTGATTCTACTTGAAGTCAATGGCAAAACTCCCATTGACTTCACTGGGGACAGGATTTCACTACAAAGAGGAAGTAGTCAGGTTGTCATCATTGTTTGTTGCTGAAATTCAATTATTTCAAATTACTTGCTTTTCATTCAGCTGTCCAAGAAAGCTCAAAATTATTTTTCACAGAGGCCTTGGTTATACCCTGATTAAAGTTAAGTTAATACTAAGGCACATTCAAATAAGCTGATATAAGCTCTGATAGACCTTGAACTGTTCCAGAGCTAGGAAGTGCTGCTTCATTACCTAGTTCTGCAGTGGTCCAAATAGAAAATCATAAAGTGATGTAGCAAGGTACCCTATCTATTCAAAAAAGCGTACAGAATGGCTCTAAAATACTTACATTCTCTAGAGATACAATTCTGGGAAGTTTATTTTGTGTGCTATTTTTCACTTATTGATTTTACAATAATGGATGGAGTTTTAAAGTTTCTAAATGAATGGCTTTTTAAAGCAGCTGAAGAAAATAAATTGAAATCTAGTGCTTCAGAAGTAATTCTGGTTTTGAAAATGACATGTAGTATATGTAAAGATTTATTATTGCAACATTTGTATAATTGTACTTATTATCAATGTGTTTTCAGTCTCCATCTGATGTACAGAGCTCTAGGAAGGAAGCTATTCTGTTGGCTAAAATGAAACACCCAAATATTGTTGCCTATAAGGAATCATTTGAAGGTAAATATATAGGTTTTCAGAATGTATCTATTTGCATTATTTAGACTGAAAGCTCTTATTTCACTTGCAAGCTTTTGGTGGGGCCTGGATTTTTTTTCTTTAAACTGTATTTCTGTAAAATACATAGCATATTGTTGGTGCTATATAATAACAATGATATTTAGCATGCTAATGAAATTACTAATTAATCTTAAATTATTTAAAATTTAGCGGATGGACATCTGTATATAGTGATGGATTACTGTGATGATGGAGATCTAATGCAAAAGATTAAATATCAAAGAGGAAAGTTGTTTCCTGAAGATACGGTAAGAAAAAGAAACAAATTAAAGCCAGCCACATAAGAATACTTTTTCATGTGAACTGATGATCATCAAATGATGTATATTGAAAATGAGCAGGATGTTAGATAACCGACCAGGTAGTTGAAGGGTATTCGAAATATGCCCTTACCTCAGACAATACTAAGGATGTGACGCCACTGTTTTCTTCTGGTGCTGCTCCCCAAAAAGCAGCACTAACCATGGTACTTTGGAGAGTGATGGCAACGTGTCAGACAACTACTACACCAAGTGTGGCAACCTTGATTGTCAAAAGAACAGGAGTACTTGTGGCACCTTAGAGATTAACAAATTTATTTGAGCATAAGCTTTTGTGGGCTACAGCCCACTTCATCGGATGCATAGAATGGAACATATAGTGAGGAGATATATATAGGGGGAGGGATAGCTCAGTGGTTTGAGCATTGGCCTGCTAAACCCAGGGTTGTGAGTTCAATCCTTGAGGGGGCCACTTAGGGATCTGGGGCAAAAAATTGGTCCTGCTAGTGAAGGCAGGGGGCTGGACTCGATGACCCTTCGGGGTCCCTTCCAGCTCTAGGAGATAGGTATATCTCCATATATTATTATTATTATTATTATATATATACATACAGAGAACATGAAAAGGTGGGAGTTGCCCTACCAACTCTAAGAGGCTAATTAATTAAGATGAGCTATTGTCAGCAGGAGAGAAAAAAAAACTCTTTGTAGTGATAATCAAGATAGCCCATTTCAGACAGTTTGACAAGAAGGTGTGAGGATACTTAACATGGGGAAATAGATTCAATGGCTCAGCTATTCCCAGTCTCTATTTAACCCTAAATTGAAGGTATCTAGTTTGCATATTAATTCAAGTTCAGCAGTTTCTCGTTGGAGTCTGTTTTTGAAGCTTTTCTGTTGCAAAATTGCCACCTTTAAGTCTGTCTGAAAGGGGCTATCTTGATTATCACTACAAAAGTTTTTTTTCCCCTCCTGCTGACAATAGCCACAAGTACTCCTGTTCTTTTTGCGGATACAGACTAACACGGCTGCTACTCTGAAACTTGATTGTCAAAGTATCACTTTCAGGAGTAGCAGTTCATGGTTTGATATAAAAGAAAATTCACCATGCTGCTGTTTATGTGCATGTATATATCTATATGGTTTATATGTATAAACAGCAATGCAGTGACAATTTCAGGTAAAATCACATGTATGTGTGATTTACCTGCTGGTAGACAGAGACATGTAAATTCAGAAGTACCTGAGATTTCAGAAACTAGGGAAACCAGTTACTGAAGTAAATCTCTCGGGCCTCATTTTCCATTGCCTTGCACCTTGTAGTCATTGGCACCAGTGAAATTGGATGTAAAATGCTACCAAATCACAATGGTAGTGATTTATAGTCACTTTGTGCTAGTGTAAGTGACTAAACAAGGTGCAGGGCCTGGTGAACCAGGCCCAACATATTCAAGGTTGAGGTTATATGTAGATATAATCTTCTTAGCTGTTTCTGAAATAACTATCTTCAAGGGCTGTTTTGGTTACTAGCAGCCAATGTCATATAAAACAAATTTAAAATATACAAAAACCTACAAAAAACCTGCTTGAAATTAAATGAAATCCTTCTGTATGTATGACATTATTTCTGTCTGAACAATGGGTAGGGTGGGACAATTTCAGTAATAACAAGATAAACCTGAGTTATTTGAGAGACGCTGTACATAGACAACATACATACTGTGTAAACATGGTGAGATTTGTATTTTTGCTGCCAAGTATCTAATGAGTTTAAAATAAAATCTAAAGGACCGTGAAGTAAAGTTATGAGGTTGTATTGCAAATGAACAGTGAGTGAAACACTTTGTGATACAAGTGGAGGTATCCACAGGGTCAAATACTAACTTAATATAAAGTAGTGAAATATGTAACCCCCACCCAAATTTATTTACACGTTGTTTATTTATAATGACTAATATTTTCCATTTTGGAGGCATCTTTTTAGTTAAAACTAGAGGGCCAGGAAATGTTGATCTAAATCAGTAGTTAGATTGGCTGAGCATCCCTAAGAGCCCTACAAAGTACATTTAAAGTACGTTTTACTCTTCTTAAAAATATAGTGCCTAGTTTACAGTTAAATTAGAATATTTAAACTATACAATTATAATTGAAGTGCCTGTAAAATGGCTTACAGAAACAGGGTTCTTTGACTGTCCAGCTTTATTTATACTAACAATGAGTGTTTTACTTGCCATATTGAAATGTCACATATCTTAGTAGTTAAATCTTCACGCTGTCTAATGGGAGGTCACTAGAGCTGTCAAGCGATTAAAAAAATTAATTGCACGATTAAACAATAATAGAATACCATTTATTTAAATATTTTTGGATATTTTCTACATTTTCAAATATATTGATTTCAATTACAACACAGAATACAAAGTGTACAGTGCTCACTTTATATTATTATTTTTGATTACAAATATTAGCACTGTAAAAAACAAAATAAATAGTATTGTTGAGTTAACCTAATACAAGTACTCTAATGCAATCTCTTTATCATGAAAGTGAACTTACAAATGTAGAATTATGTACAAAAAATAACTTCATTCAAAAACAAAACAAATGTAAAACTTTAGATCCTACAAGTCCACTCAGTCCTACTTCTGATTCAGCCAATCGCTCAGACAAACAAGTTTGTTTATATTTACAGGAGATAATACTGCCCGCTTATTATTTACAATGTCACCTGAAAGTGAGAACAGGCGTTCGCATGACACATTTGTAGCCAGCATTTTACGTGCCAGATATGCTAAATATTTATATGCCCCTTCATGCTTTGGCCATCATTCCAGAGGACATGCTTCCATGCTGATAATGCTCGTTTAAAAAAACAACCGTTAATTAAATTTGTGACTGAACTCCTTGGGGGAGAATTGTATGTCTCCTGCTCTGTTTTACCCGCATTCTGCCATATATTTCATGTTATAGCCGTCTTGGATGATGACCCAGCACATGTTGCTCGTTTTAAGAACCAGGGGCGGCTCCAGGCACCAGCGCAGCAAGCGCGTGCCTGGGGTGGCAAGCCGCGGGGGGTGGCCTGCCGGTCGCTGTGAGGGCGGCAGGCAGGCGGCTTTGGGCGGCGCGCCTGCGGGAGGTCTGCCGGTCCCATGGCTTCGGCGGCAATTCGGCAGTGGGGACGGCGATGACGCGGCACCGGCGGACCTCCCGCAGGCATGCCGCCGAATCCGCCTGACCAGCGGACCACCCGCAGGCGCATCGCCAAAAGCCACTTGCCTGCCGTGCTTGGGGCGGCAAAAAACATGGAGCCACCCCTGTTAAGAACACTTTCACTGAAGATCTGACAAAACACAAAGAAGGTACCAATGTGAGATTTCTAAAGATAGCTACAGCACTCGACCCAAGGTTTAAGAATCTGAATTGCCTTCCAAAATCTGAGAGGGAGGAGGTGTGGAACATGCTTTCAAGAAGAGTTAAAAGAGCAACACTCCAATGCGGAAACTTCAGAACCCGAACCACCAGAAAAGAAAATCAACCTTCTGCTGGTGGCATCTGACTCAGATAATGAAAATGAATGTGCGTTCGTCAGCACCACTTTGGATCGTTATCAAGCAGAACCCGTCATCAGCATGGACGCACGTCCTCTGGAACGGTGGTTGAAGCATGAAGGGACATATGACTCTTTAGTGCATCTGGCACGTAAATATCTTGTGATGCCGGCTACAACAGTGCCATGCGAACCCCTGTTCTCACTGTCAGGTGACGTTGTAAACAGGAAGCGGGCAACATTATCTCCTGTAAATGTAAACAAACTTGTTTTTCTGAGCGATTGGCTGAACAAGAAGTAGGACTGAGTGGACTTGTAGGCTCTAAAGTTTTACATTGTTTTGTTTTTGAGTGCAGTTATGTAACAAAAAAAAAATCTACATTGGTAAGTTCAACTTTCATGATAAAGAGATTGCACTACAGTACTTATATAAGGTGAATTGAAAAATACTATTTCTTTTGTTTATCATTTTTGCAGTGCAAATATTTGTAATAAAAAATAATATAAAGTGAGCACTGTATACTTCGTATATTTTGTGTTGTAATTGAAATCAATATATTTGAAAATGTAGAAAAACATCCAAAATATTTAATAAATTTCAATTGGTATTCTATGGTTTAACAGTGCAATTAAAAGTGCGATTAATCACAAAGTGTTTTTATAATCGCGATTAATTTTTTTGAGTTAATTGCGTGAGTTAACTGCGATTAATCGACAGCCCTAGAGGTCACCTTAATTTATGCCTGATTTACTTTTAATTCCCATCTTGGGAGGCTGTCGACACTGTTAACTTGTTTGTTCTTTGCTGTGTCTTATAATTTTTCATTCCACCAATAAAGTTTGCATAACACATGCATTTGTATTGTCATAACTTTTTAGTCACTTTTTTCAGATACTTCACTGGTTTGTACAGATGTGCCTGGGAGTGAAGCACATTCATGACAGACGTGTGTTGCATAGAGATATCAAGTCCAAGGTAATTGGAATAACTGTAATAGCTGTTATTACAAGCTGCCAACAGCCCTCTTCCACTTGGGATATCTAATTCCCTGAGTGCTGTGGTTCATTTTAAATTCTTTATCCCAGCATGAGAGTATTAGATTAATCGAACTATCAGGATTATAACTCATTTAAATGAAAGTGTGGTCTCAAAGTAGCTGCAGGCTTAATATCTATCATTTTGCTTCTATTCCCGAATCCTTGATGATAGCAACTTGTTTGTGGCTAGCTGCAGGCAATTTAAATTTAAGGGAAGGCATAAAAATGGAGGGGCTGGAATGACAAACATTATACATATCTTGCCTTTCATCTTCTCTGAAAACCGTTCCCAGAGAGTAGTTATCAGTCGTTCACAGTCATGCTGGAAGGACATAACGAGTGGGGTCCTGCAGGGATCAGTTCTGGGTCCGGTTCTGTTCAATATCTTCATCAGTGATTTAGATAATGGCATAGAGAGTATACTTATAAAGTTTGCAGATGATACCAAGCTGGGACAGGTTGCAAGTGCTTTGGAGGATAGGATTATAATTCAAAATGATCTGGACAAACGGGAGAAATGGTCTGAAGTAAATAGGATGAAATTCAATACGGACAAATGCAAAGTACTCTATTCAGGAAGGAACAATCAGTTGCACACATACAAGATGGGAAATGACTGACTAGGAAGGAGTACTGCAGAAAGGGATCTGGGGGTCATAGTGGACCACAAGCTAAATATGAGTCACCAGTGTTACGCTGTTGCAATAAAAGCGAACATCGTTCTGGGATGTTGTAATAGTTCGGGGAAGGGGCTCGGCCCTCACAGGGCCGGTCGTGAGCCAGGCCACCTCACTTCACAGGGGCTGAGCAACCAAACAGTCTCTCAGGGCTCTGGCCCTTAGGCAGGGGCGGAGCAAACAAATAGTCTCTCAGGGCTCAGGCCCTTAGGCAGGGGGGAGACTGCCATCCAAGGCGGGGTGGCAGGGGGGACACAGGCCCACCCACTCCACTGTGTCCCAGCCCGGGGCCCTGACAGCAGCAGTTGGTCTGCTGCTGGGTCACTGGGGATCCTGACCGCAACACACTGACATAGACTCGGGGTCTGCTACCGCCAGACCGGGGCCGGCTATCCCTGGGCTACTTCCAATCTCCCCCTCCTCCATTGGTACCTGTCCGTCGCCGGCTTCCTCCGCTGTGTCCCAGACCATGGGCTCCTCAGGGTGGCAAGCGCTGGGTAGGTTGGGCGGTTCCGCAGGATCCTCGGCGAGGGGAAGCGCCAGCCGCTCCTCCAACGTCCGGGCTCGGGGCAGGCTCGGCCGGTCCTCCTCAGGATACCGGGCTCGGGGCAGGCTCGGCCGGTCCTCCTCAGGATATCGGGCTCGAGGCAGGCTCGGCCGGTCCTCCTCAGGATACCGGGCTCGGGCCAGGCTCGGCTGGTCCTCCTCAGGATACCGGGCTCGGGGCAGGCTCGGCCAGTCCTCCTCAGGATACCGGGCTTGGGGCAGGCTCGGCCAGTCCTCCCCAGGACACCGGGCTCGGGGCAGGCTCGGCCAGTCCTCCCCAGGACACCGGGCTCGGGGCAGGCTCGGCCAGTCCTCAGGATACCGGGCTCGGGGCAGGCTCGGCCCAGCCGGAGCTCGGGGCCCAGCATCTGTCCTCTTCAGTGGCCGGCCGCCAACTGAGCGCTGGGGCCGGGCCTGTATACTTCCTGTCCCGCCCCTTGACTTCCGGGGGGCGAGGACAGGTGGCGGCGACTCCGCCCACTCCGGTGTCTGCTCTGGCTCGTCCCTCACAGGGCCAGTCGGGAGCCAGGCCACCTCTCTACAGATGTATTAGCAGGAATGTTGTAAACAAGACATGAGAAGTAATTCTTCCACTCTAATCCGCAGTGATTAGGCCTCAACTGGAGTATTGTGTCCAGTTCTGGGTGCCACATTTCAGGAAAGATGTGGACAAATTGGAGAAAGTCCAGAGAAGAGCAACAAAAATAATTAAAAGGTCTAGAAAACATGACCTATGAGGGAAGATTGAAAAAATTGGGTTTGTTTAGTTTGGAGAAGAAGACTAAGAGGGGACATAACAGTTTTCAAGTAATAAAAGGTTGTTACAAGGAGGAGGAAGAAAAATTGTTCTTCTTAACCACTGAGGATAGGACAAGAAGCAATGGGCTTAAATTGCAGCAAGGGAGGTTTAAGTTGGACATTAGGAAAAGATTCATCATGGTGGTTAAGCACTGGAATAAATTGCCTTGGGAGGTTGTGGAGTCTCCATCATTGGAGATTTTTTAGAGCAGGTTAGACAAACACCTGTCAGGGAGGTCTAGATCAGTGGTTCTCAAACTAGGGCCGCCACTTGTTCAGGGAAAGCCCCTGGCGGGCTGGGCCAGTTTGTTTACCTGCCGCATCCGCAGGTTCGGCCGATCGCGGCTCCCACTGACCGCGGTTCGCCGCTCCAGGCCAATGGGGGCTGCAGGAAGGGCGGCCAGCACGTCCCTCGGCCTGTGCAACCCCCATTGGCCTGGAGCGGCGAACCGCGGCCACTGGGAGCCGCGATCGGCCAAACCTGCGGACGTGGCAGGTAAACAAACCGGCCTGGCCCGCCAGGGGCTTTCCCTGAACAAGCGGCGGCCCTAGTTTGAGAACCACTGGTCTAGATAATACTTAGTCCTGCCATGAGTGCAGGGGACTGGACTAGAGGTCCTCTCGAGGTCCCTTCCAGTGCTGTGATTCTATGATTACTCTCTAAAGGAAAGTTAGCAACTCAGAAAGAGGTGTGGGATAGTGGTTTGAGTACAGAACTGGGATGCAGAATTCCTGAACTCTAATTCTTCCTTTGCTACTGACTCTGGCCTTGGGCAGGCCACTTAACCTTTCAATTTCCCCTGTAAATTAAGGATAATTCTTACCTTCCTTGCAGGGGGAATATGAGGATTCGTTTTGGTACAGTGAAGATAAAACCTCTATCTGTAGCCTTTCTGAAGTGTCCATCACCATATTATCTATATAGTGTGCAATGCAGAAACATTTGTTAGGAAACAATTTTTAGGTACATTAATTCTTACTCCTTTTTTTGCATTGCAGAATATTTTTCTCACTCAAAATGGAAAAGTAAAATTGGGAGATTTTGGATCTGCACGTCTTCTTACAAAGTATGTAGATATTGCCCCGGATTCAGTGATCTAAACTATATTTTTTTACCATTGCTTAAATATTACAGAAAGCTTATGTCATTGCTTTTCATATGGCTTTTCTTTTTTGTTTGGCAAGTCCAATGGCATATGCTTGTACATACGTGGGAACTCCTTATTACGTACCTCCAGAAATATGGGAAAACTTGCCGTACAACAACAAAAGGTAGGCACTTAATCAGTGATCAAAAGATGATGCATTATTGTAATATAATATTTAATACTTGTGCTACAGATTGCCTTGGTGACCAATCCATGTATCAGGAAGACTCTGGTTTAGAGCTTGTTCTTGTGGAGTTTGGGAGTATTTTGGAGGTGATTATCTCAGTTTTCAGATGGGAAGGCCTAGGTTACACCTCACTTGAATAGCTTCAAGTGCAGTACTGTCCAACCCAAAAGTTTAAAGATCACGAGACAGACCCCCCCAGATTATTAGAATTTGTTTTAAAGATGAGATTGTGTTTCTCGATCTGTCTTTTGATTTTTTAACTCCCCCAGCCCACCCCCATTGTGGGTGTGTGGCAATTAGTGTTACCAGCTCTTCCAAATTCATCCTTGCCCATTCCAGGAGCTCTCACTGGTTGATTGATGGTGCAGAGATTCCAGCTTCTTCACAAACCCCAAAATTTTAATTAATTCTGTGCCCCCTTTGGGGTTTGGGGGGCACATCTGCCTGTCCCCCAGCCCAGCAATGAATTATGTACAGTAGAACCTCAAAGATATGAACACCAGAGTTCCGGACTTACCGGTCAACTGGACACCCTCTGGAACCAGAAGTAATCAGGCAGCAGCACAGACACAGAAAACCCCCTCAAAACCAGCACTCCCCTCGTAGCTAGAGCCCTGGGGCAGAAGCTGGGAACAGAACCGCAGGGCTGAAGCCCCGAGCCCTCGTAATTCCTGCGAGGCTGAAACCGGGAGTGGAGCCATGGGGCTGAAGCCCTGAGCCCCAGCGCTCCCCATAGATCTAAAGCCCTGGGCCCTGGTGCTCCCCACCCTCCACCCGCGGCTGCAGCCCCAACCCTCCCCTGCGGCTGCAGCCCGAAACAACCCCCGCAGTGGGTGAAGTCCGTAACGTCTTGTTCAGAGTTATGGATGTTTCAGAGTTACGGACAACCTCCATTCCCGAGGTGTTCGTAACTTTGAGGTTCTACTGTAGTCCCCAGTCCTCACATCAGCTTTTCTTCTTCAGACCAGACATCTGCCATTTGCCCCTCATTGCACCTCTGCTCCTCCTGCGGCTCCAAGGTGTTTTTTTTAGCCCCCTCTGCCAGGCCTGGGGGTGCAGCTCCATGGTTCTTTCCATCTCTTTTCCCATGTCAAGAACAGAGAGCAGACGGCTTTATTGTTCACAGGAGGGATGGGGAAGCAGAACTGTCTTGAGCCTCTGGGTTCTATCTGCTCCTCCCTCCTCCCCTTGTGAGAATAGTGTCAGTTGTTGACTTCTTGATGGGAGAACTCTGCATGTTTCCTGAAGCAACCCTCACTGGATGCTCTTCCCCAGGAGGTGGGAAAATGGGGAAGGCAGCCAATTAAAGGGGGATTTCCGCTGTCCTGAGATAAGCTCCAGCAGTGGTCAGAATCGCTACTTGTGACAGTTGGCAATGCTGCAAATGGCTGATGTATTATGAAACAGCCTGGTGGGAGAGTGCCTGCCTATGCTGGCTGCAGCGTGTGTGCCGCAATGAGCGTGAGTAATTTTGCTGCATGAAGTCAGTCAGGAGAAATGCTACTAACAAAAAATGAACTCCCACTGTAGATCGGCTATCACTAGTTACCAAGAAAACTCATTGATCTGTTTCCTGATCAGGTAGGGTAAGCAAAAGTCTTTACTTTCATTACCTAAAAAGATAAACACGTAGTCTTATTCTGGGAGGATGTAGTCCAGACTAGTAAGTGGTTGTGTCACTGCCTGCCTTGAAATTCTAGTTGCCTTAAATTCTCTGCTGCTGTAGCTCACAGCCTGGACACCGACAGCCAGCAGACAAACGTACTGAGTGTCTTTGTGTTAAGCAGCTCTGGCTCAGCACTCTAATTCCAGTAGTCTGCTTGTTACATCCCAGCCCCACTCTAGTATCCATCAGCCTTGGTTACTACTAACCAGGTGACTCCAACACACTCTGAGTCTCAGATTTTCCCAAAACTGTGTGCTTGGCAATGTCCAGACCTTTCCTGAACTGTTCAGAGGAATAATAAGGTTCATTTGCTTCTCTAAAGAGACAAAATGCACAGCGTGTCACTTTAACTGGTGTTAACAGTCACTTTAATTCAAACACAGAGCTGGGTTGGTTTAAATTAAAAGTAAAACCAATATATTAACAAAAGGAGATAGGATTTTAAGTGAGTTCAACTATAAAGGATAGAGTTAGGAATGGTTACAAGCAAATAACAGTGAAAAACTCTTGCTAAAGAGTAAGACAACAAAACTGTAGTCTTAGTTCAAGGCAAGATTCTTACCACACCTCCTTCCAGCAATATGTCTCTGCCCCTCCCCCCAACCCTTGGTCAGGATCTCTCCCCAAAGACAAAGTGCTCAGTTCCTTTGTCTTCTTAGGTGAAAAATAACTTGGAATTCTTTTCCACTCTCTCTTATAATCCAGAGAACCTTTGACATAGATTCTTGTGAAGGTTTCCCCCCCCCCAAATAAAATAAAATAAAATAAAGTTAATTCAAGCTGTGAGAAAGGAGACATGGGGTCTGCTGGTGAAGGAAGTTTCATGCTGGTTTCTTCCCCTACTGGTGTTTGCTAAAATGCAAATTGATCTGTTCCTGCCTTCCCTGTGCAAATGAATGGTCTCTTAACATGTGATTGCTAATCAACTTGGATGACACCTGGCTTGTCCTTTGTTTGGGAGTAACCTGTTTACCCCCTCCCCAGACTTGTCTGGTAAATACATTTTAGTTCCTCGTTTCCTTCATATTTGTAATGTCCCTTGAGTGTTTACCATACATACGCCCCACAAGAATATTATCAGTGTGTTGTTAGTTTTCCAATAATACCTTAGGTGATACACATCAGATACAGTTTATGACATTAATAAATTGGGGTACACTGAACTGGTTAAGCCAGTGAAACCTGTACCAGATATCCGGGAGCCCTTTGCCCTCTTGTACGGGGATGTTGTTAAGGTCACGCACATAGTTTTATATCGTACTATATTCTGTGAATATTTCTGTTCATTTTAAGTTAAATGTATTTTTCTATTTGCATATAGTTGAACACTTGAATGATTAACATAACTTCTGCTAAACGTGACATTGAATTGTAATAGTTTGTTAACTACTTCTTATTTTAATTTTTTGTATATATATTTCTAGTGATATGTGGTCCCTGGGATGCATTTTATATGAGCTCTGTACTCTTAAACATCCGGTAAGTGTGCTTATTTGTATCAAAACAATTCTAATTTTGTGTGTGTGTGTGTATATATATATATATATATATATATAATGAAGTTTCAGAGTTCATTAGTACTTGATAAAAATTCATTAGTACTAATGAACTCTGAAACTTGATAAAAATTTCAAGTACTAATGAACTCTGAAACTTCATTAGCAGTTAGATTAAGTTGGATGGATTAACTGGTAATTACGCATTTAGGTTTCCTAAGTGTTTTCTTCTCACTGAGTTTTACTCCATTTAAAAAAACTAATTATGACAGGCAACAAGTAGAAAATTAATATATATTTAACAAAACACTCACTGCATAAGAATGGTGAAACAAGTTCAGATCAATGGTCCATCTAGTCCAGTATCCTGTTTCCTCACAGTGGCCTGTGCCAGATGCTCTAGAGGGAATTAACAGAATAGGGCAATTTCGAGTGATCCATCCCTGTCATCCAGTCTCAGCTAATTCTTTTTTGAACCCAGTTATACTTTTGGTCTTCACAACATCCTGTGGCAATGTGTTCCACATATTGACTGTGTGTTGTGTGAAGAAGTACTACTTTTGTTTGTTTTAAACTTGCTCCCTATTAATTTCACCGGGTGACCTCTAGTTCTTACATTATGTGAAGAGGTAAATATTCACTTTGTCTGTACCATTTGTGATTTTATAGACCTCTAGCATATCCCTCCTTAGTTGTCTCTTTTTTACGATGAACAGTCACAGTTTTTTTTAGTCTCTCCTCATATGGAAGTTGTTCCATACCCCTAATTATTTCTGTTGCCCTCCTCTGCACTTTTTCCAATTCTAATACATCTTTTTTGAGATGGGGTGACCAGAACTGCATGCGGTATTCAAGGTGTGAGCATATCGTGGATTTACATAGTGGCATTATGATATTTTCTGTTTTATCATCTATCCTTTTCTTAGTGGTTCCTAATATTCTGTTAGCTTTTTGATTGCCACTACATATTGAGCAGATGTTTACAAAGAACTATCCATGTAGACTCCAAGATCTTTCTTGAGTGGTAGGAGCTTATTTAGACCCCATCATTTTGTATGTATAGTCAGGATTAATTTTCCCAGTGTACATTACTTTGTGCTCATCAGCATTGAATTTCATCTGCTATTTTGTTGCCCGGTCACACAGTTTCCTGTCACGGAGTCACAGGGTTTGATCTGTGCCTGGGCCGGTAACCATTCTCCTGGGAGTGACCCCTTTAGTGTGCCAGACTCCAAGGACCCACACAAGTCCACAGGGGCAGGCCTGTGGACTCCAAGACTGGGCCTTCGGCACTGGCGATTCCTGTCTCTTTCCGTGGCTCCCTACAGTGAATCCAGCCAAGCCAGACTCCTGTAGGAGGCCTGTACTGTACCCCTTCAGGGCGCAATGCTCTCAGGAAGTACTTACAGCAGCACAGGCAACCTTTTAAAACAAGGTAACCTTTTATTAGTCACCTGGCACACAGAATCTGAACAGCCGTAGGTTAGCAGAGAGAGGCAGAAGTTAAGCCATTGTCCATCCTAGCCAAGCCAGTGCAGTGATGAGCCAGGCAAGCGCTAATGGACACCATCTCTGGCTCTGTCCTCCTGTTCCCCTTTGTCTCCCCTAGTCCAGGCTCCCGAGTCCCTCCAAAAGGGCTCCCCTTCTTCTAGTCAACTGACGCATTGTTCTTCATCTCAATTCACGACCCCTGCCTGCTGGGATCTCCTGCTGTTAGGTCTTGATTGTTCAGTCATTGGAGAGTCTCTTTGTCTTGCTAGAGCCTCTGTTGATTTGGGTTGGTTTCAGCCAGTTTTCTTTTTAATGACTCTGTTCATTCAACAAGGCAGCAAAGTGACACACACACACCGCCTTTCTCCTGCGCTATTCCAGGAGCACCGCTAACCCTTTTGCATCCATTGGGTAGCAGAGGGAGACTGAGGCATGTCTTGGATTCATAAAATATATTACAGAAAATTCCCATTTCATCACAGATCCCTTTGTAACCTTCACAGTCAGCTTTGCACTTAACTATTTAAAGTAATTTTGTATCATCTGCAAATTTTGCCACATCACTGTTCACCCCCTCTTCCAGATCACTTACAAATATGTTGAACAGCACAGGTCCCAGTACAGATCCTTGGGGGACCACACTGTTTACCTCTCTCCATTGTGAAAACTGACCATTTATTCTTACCCTTTGTTTCCCATCTTTTAACCAGTTACTGATCCATGAGAGGCACTTCCCTCTTATCCAATGACTGCTTACTTTGCTTAAGAGCCTTCGGTGAGGGACCCTGTCAAGGGCTTTCTGAAAGTCCAAATACTTTTGTCCACATGCTTTTCAACACCCTTAAAGAATTCTAATAGATTAGTGAGGTATGCTTTCCCTTTACAAAAGCCATGTTGACTCTTACATCTTTACTGATCGGCTAGCTTTACTCTTGTGGTTTGATTTTAATCTCAGTTGTGTGAGGAAGAGGCCACTGATGTGATAGTGAACTTTGCCTATGCTGTTTCCTGTTCTTTTGGAGGCCTAGTAGTGAACATAAAATGTATCTATGAATAAGTTGTACATGTGAGAGTAACTTCTTCCCATGTTGAATTAGGTGATCTCTCTCTTACAACTTCCCACATGGAATATCACTTTTCAAAATCCCCGTTAGGTTTCTCTTTTTTTAAGTGGAGCTTTCTATATTTACTATTGTTTGTTCTAAGCAAGTTTTATTTTCCTTCTAATGTTGACACAATCAGGCATATGTAAAATATTCTTGAGTGCTGTTTATTTTGAAACATCTAAAAAGTTTTTGTACTCCAACACTGTGCACAGAGAAAACTTCTCAATTGCATTATTATATTTCTTTGAATTAAAATTATTTTTTCTCTATCATACACCTGATGCACCTTTTTACTTACAATATTGGTTTTACACTTGCTGTATGTTAAATACAGGACTGGAAGTATAAAATGCACTTTTAGCCAAGGAGTTGCAGTTGCTAGCACAAGCCTTTCAACTCGGGACAAAAAAATAAATTTTGGCTCAAGTCTGAAAGTGAAAATGAATTTGGTGTTCTCACTCAAGATACCATTTGCAAACATCACAAAATTTGATACACAATTTGCAGCAAGCAGCCTTTGCTAGAGAAGCTCAGGAGTAGAATATCAGGTGCCTGGGGATTAAAGTGGACGAGAAGCTGGATATGAGTCAACAATGTGCCCTTGTTGACAAGAAGGCTAACAGCATATTGGGCTGCATTAGTAGGAGTATTGCCAGCAGATCGAGTGAAGTGATTATTCCCATCTATTCGTCACTGGTGAGGCCACACCTGGAGTATTGTGTCCAGTTTTGGCCTTCCCACTACAGAAGGGATGTGGACAAATTGGAGAGAGTCCAGCGGAGGGCAACAAAAATGATTAGGGGGCTGGGGCACATGACTTATGAGGAGAGGCTGAGAAAACTGGGCTTATTTAGTCTGCAGAAGAGAAGAGTGAGGGGGGATTTGATAGCAGCCTTCAACTACCTGGAGGGGGGTTCCAAATAGGATGGAGCTAGGCTGTTCTCAGTGGTGGCAGATGACAGAACAAGAAGCAATAGTCTCAAGTTGCAGTGGGCGAGGTCTAGGTTGGATATTAGGAAACACTTTTTCACTAGGAGGGTGGTGAAGCCCTGAAATGGGTTACCTAGGGAGGTGGTGGAATCTCCATCCTTAGAGGTTTTTAAGGCCCGGCTTGACAAATCCCTGGCTGGGATGATTTAGTTGGTGTTGGTCCTGCTTTGAGCAGGGGATTGGACTAGATGACTTCCTGAGGTCTCTTCCAACCCTAATATTCTGTGAATACATCCCAGAACGATGTTTGCTTTTTTTGAAACAGCATAACACGGTTGACTCATATTTAGCTTGTGGTCCACTATAACCCCCAGATCCCTTTCCGCAGTACTCCATCCTAGGCAGTCATTTCCCATTTTGTACGTGTGCAACTGATTGTTCCTTCCTAAATGGAGTGCTTTGAGCAGGGGGTAGGACTAGATGACCTCGTGAGGTCTCTTCCAACCCTAATCTTCTATGATTCTATGCCATGCATTTTACCACTGTGCCCTGCCTCAGCTATTTTGGGAAGGTTGCAGTGCTAATAGTCCCTCATTTTCATTGGTATAGATACAGATGATTTATTAGATTATATGGGACATGAACATACAGTAGATTGAAAGTGGAACTCCCAAAATATTGTTGTTCCTAGAAGTTTCCTGTCTAGAAGGCTTTATGTCCATGATTACAGTTGCAATGTCAAGAATAAACTGTCACTATTACATCATTACCAGAAATACTACTTACAAAGGTAGTACTGACTGACTATCAAAAACACTGTGTTCATGGCTGTTTAAGTGACAAAAGGCAGGAAGGTAAATACTTGCCCTAGTAGCAGTAGAGACCTGAGGTTTTCAAAACTCGTTGGCCCAACAGATAGCATACAGTTACACAATATGCATTATTGTAGAAATAAATGTTAACATTGCTCTTACGTTATGTCAGCTTTTCTTTCCCTTCATATTTGCTTTCAAGGCTTTAAAATTATTTTCTTTCAAATTTAGTTTCAAGCCAATAGCTGGAAACATCTCATCCTTAAGATATGTAAAGGATCCTACAATCCACTTCCATCTCATTACTCCTACGAACTTCATTATTTAATAAAACAGATGTTTAAGAGAAATCCCAAGAACCGTCCATCGGCCAGTACTATTCTTGCAAGAGGCTGCTTAGCAAAACTTATCAAAAATTGTTTGCCAGCAGAGGTATAGTGTACTTTTATTTTGTCTCCAATTAACAGAATTTAAAAGTAGTGCCTACATTTTAGAGGCTAACTCAAATACCTATATTGCCATATCTTGATGTTACTGAAAAATTACTATTTGGGAACCTGCTTAAAGAGTGTTAAAAATTAGTCACCATCTTCTATTAATACAGGTTTACAAATCAGAGGAGTTGCTGTTCTTATGTTGAATTGTGGTAATGTGGTTAGGACTATACAAATCTGTATCTGTCCAGAGGAGTTTTCAGTCTAGGAAACTAACGAAGATGACAGATTCAGAAAGCACAAAGGCCCAGATCCTCAAAGTGGTTAGGCACCTAACTCCCATTGAAATCAAGTGGAGTTAGGCACCTAAATACGTTCGAGGATCTGCGCCAAAATGACCAGGTGATGGAACTGATATAAAACTGCAGAACCCTGCACATGTATAGTCTTCTCAGAAAAGTGGAGTTTTGATGAGGGATTTTTAAAATTAAAAAACACTGGTGTTGATTTATGATTTAATCAATAGTGGGTAGTTATTGCTAACTAGAAGGTGCTTTTGTTCCTGTTGATTAGCCTATATTTTTAACACAAAATTTGTTGAGTAATCTGAAAAAACATTAAAATAGGCACACTTCATAGAATCTTTGTGTACAATTTCCAGATGACAGCTGAGTTTGAACAAATATTAAAGGAGACAAAGAAACACAAAGGTGATTTAGGAAGAATAAAAGGTAATTTTTTGCCAGAATTATTTTATAAATGACTTAAAAATGTATCAAAATAAATGAGTATGAAATGCAGTATCTTAGAATCTAACATTAAAGAACATGTGTCAGTTCTGTGTTTTCAAATAAAGTTGAAATTATTTTTAAATGTGGAGTCTTGAACCTGTTAGGGTGCTATATAGTTCAGCTTTGCGAGTTTAGTAGGTACTTTGATTTTGCAAACTACAATTTTATCCTTACCATAAGGAACAAATTTATCTGATATCTTTTAGCACAAGAAGGGAAAGTTTATGTGCCACATAAATATTTTATTTATAAACAGTACTCTACTTTTGTGTGATAAATTTAAGGGTAATAGTATCACTGTCTGGTCTGAGGCTCTAGTTCAATGAAGTCCTTCTGCTCATGTGCATAACTTCCAGCATGTAAATTGTCCTATTGACATACCTTCCTAGTTTAAACCCTGTGTGTGTGTGTGTGGTTTTTTTCCCCTGGGGATATTTACCCACTGCTCAAACCCACTGCATAATCACAGACAATCAACAGTTCCTTTTTTCCACAGAGAGGTTCAGGGGAATTGAATAGCAGAAGTGTCTCAAGATGGGACTGAGGTATATTGGCAGAGCAGTGAAGAAGCTTTCACAGAATTTTCCTTCAAAATGCCTGGCTCAGTGGTGTTAATTTCTTACCTTCATGAGCACCACTTTACTCCAGCTGCTTATCTCAAATGTGCATTTAATTTATGAACATGTCCATTAATTTAGCAGGTGCTGTCAGAACAGGTGGACGTTCTAATAATGGGGTAAGTACTCAAATATGAATAAAAATATAATCCCTATTTTTAAAAATAACATATAGCAAATTGTTGTTGCAGACTAGTTACTGTATTCATTAATAATCCATAGGCTGCTAGATCAGCAGTGGAGTGAATTGTGGTGGTATTTATATAAACATGTCACCCACATATCTGTTATAGTAGGTACTGTCCACATCTGCTACAGTTAAAATTGAAACATTTTCTGATATAATCTCAGCTTCATATCCGTGCGGTTTTTTGAAATTTTGGTTTAGGGTTTTGCGTTTTCCATGTTTAGTCCCTGCCCAGAGGTGGATTTTGTTTTAGTGAAAATCCCTCCAGTTGTTTGAGTTATGGGACAGTGGATAAAAATACATATGTCCATTTGCTTTAAAAACAAAAACATTGAACAAGCCACAGCAGAAACAGTTTGGCTTGGACATAGTCCTCACTGAGAACTAGTGCCCATGCTTGATTTGGGGTGAGGGTAATTACATTACATTAAGTTAATTAAGTTATAAATGACTGAAAGATCACTTCTGAGCAAATTTAATAGAGCCTACACCATCCCCAGTGACTGTATTTTTCAAAATAGAAAAGAGACATGTTACCAATAGGGCTCATTTCCTTTCCCTGGCTCAGTTTCTTAATGGACCTGTCAATCTGGGAGCTTCCTGTTTGGGTGCACCTTGTTGTTCTCCAGCTCAATTCCTATTCATTCATCCAATCCAGCTGCACCTATTCATTCTCCATTATATTGCTTCTGCTTAAAAAAATTAAAAGATGAATAGCCATACATAATTAAACTTGCGCTTGGTGTCAGAAATCCTGACTCTCTGTCAAGAAGGGACATACAGTATGAAATGGGGTATAGGAAGTGCAGTGAAATTGCTGGTTTGGTGTCGGTGGTATTAACTTTAAAATACTTGACTAGTATTTTTGTCCAAAATGTACCAAAAAAAGACTTGCAAGGATTATTGTTTAATTGCTTTAACAATACAAGTAATGATTAATGCTGTCCTTGTACCTTTTAAAGCAATGTGGAGATCAAAGTAGTACAGGTAGCAATTCAGAACTGGAGAACATTACCAAGCGCTTGAGTGAGAGGACACTGAAGCAAAGGGGCACTGGTGAAGAGGGTAATGTATATTGAATTCTAAGGCTTATGCGTTCTCTTATTTATAGCGATGCTGATCTGCTGTACATACAGCCAAATCTTTAACTTAAAAACATGGAGTACACAACACTGTAATTACAGAAAAAGGTGCCAGTACACTTGCATGCAAACTTTTTGAGATACAGTGATTATTATTGTATATTTCAGATTAAAGTCTTGCCCACAATGTTAGAAAAGCAGGTTCTTTGAAAACAATTGATGTAATAAAAATAAACCAACACATGGGACCAAATTGGAGTTGCACCCACTTCCATTAAGTCCAAATGTTGACCCATAGTGCCCAATCTCAGTGTTGCTAGAGTACTTTATTGCTCATTATAGTATTTTGTTTCAGCATAGGAATGTGTTAGAAGCTAGTAATCAACTTTCTTTTTCATGCCAGTTTCATCAGAAAACTGTGAAGTCCCCCCAAAGAATGTGAATTTTCCAAGTCCCCACAGAAGACATTGGGAAAGGGGAGTGTCCAATACAGTGGTAAATGTCCTGGAAAATGCATCCTTACTTTCTTCCAGTTTTACAGCTGAGGAGGATGAAAGTAAGATCAGGCTAAATGTATTTACAGTTGACTTTTATTTGTTTTTCATACAAGAAATGTGCAGACGTCTTAATGGTGTTGTAAAAAAATCATTTTTTTAGAAAATGACAGCACTATGCAAGGGATATCTAATAATTACAAAAACCACCATACCAATAAGGGTTTGAAGTAGTAAACAATGCAAAAGAGAATAGGTGTCTGATTTTTAAGGTGTGATTTTAAAATTCTGAGATAGATGCCAGCAGTGTTGGAAAGAGCCACAAGTGGTTAAAGCAGTGTTGACAGCAAAATGGTCATCATCTCTGTTTGACCAAGAGATTGTGTCTTTACCACAGTTATGTCCCTGTTACAAGAGGCTAAATCACTTTGACATGCTCTACACTGAGCTAACCTTGGGGGATACTTATAAGATTCAGCTGATGCAGAATTCAGCTTCCCATCTTTTGAGTAGAGCATATCACATTGTGCTTCATCTTCTGTGCAGTTTCAACTAAGGTGCAGGTAATTCAAGTCCTGATTACTGTTGACAAAGGCTTAAATGACCTAGGCTCTAATTACTGTATCTCAGAGACTCTCTTTTTCTATGTCCTGCTGTGATAACAACTCTCAATAGGAACACTTCAGCACAGATCCTTTACTGAAAAATGTGCAGATTTTACCTTGTACAGTGTACCCACATACTGCAGTAATGGATGCCTTGTTCATGCTTATAGGACTATAATTATTATTATGGGATAAATGTATATTATAAATAAATGTGAAAACTAGCATTAGTATTTGATTACAAAATCAAAATATTAATGGTCAGAAAATTCCAAAAGTTGGGGGAGCAGATGATACACCAGGCCATGGAATAGAAACTAAACATGTCTGGACTTGTATTTCCATTGATTTCTGCTGTAGGAGTGAGTTTTTCTTCTGCAGAACTGGCCCCCAGGCTCCATCCTATGAGATTCATAGAGGCACATGATATCCAGGCAGAGGTGCTATGCCTCTACACTTCGTCCTGGCTTCTGCTGGCTTCCTGACAGAATCCAGTCTCTTGCTGCCTTCAGTACTCTCATTCTGCTCTAGTGCTGACACAATCAGCATCAGTTCACCAACTAAATAAGTGTCTATGTGTTTGGGGAGCTGGGCAATAATGCTACAAGCTCAAGCCTCCAGACCACACCTCTCTGTTATTTCTCTAGTAGATATCTCTATATTTCATTTTATTAATGGTATCTTATGTAGATAGTATGTTTCAGGGTATGATTTGTTAATGAGCAATGATTTGCTAATGTTTTTACTTGGTGGCTGTGTTATAAAATACAGTGAAGATAAACCACGTAAGCAGTGGATCAAAGAAACTCCTCACACCTTGATGAATATTCTCAAGAATGCTGATATCAGCTTAGCGTTTAAAACCTACACAATCTATAAACCAGGTAAATCCGGAGTCTACAGGCAAACTGCTCACAGTTTTTCTGGAAGGCAGGATGCTGAAAGAGTAAGGTATAAAAAAATTTCTTCTAGCAGATTTGCTGCTTCTTTAGTACAAGTGGCAGAGCTTTGGGAAGCCATGGCCCCAGGGTAAATCTACACTACAAGCACTAGGGTGCGTGCTGCACCTTGCTGCTGTAGTGTAGACATTCGCTGCTACAACAACAGAAGGGGTATTTCTGTTGCTGTAGTAAATCCACAACCTTGAGAGATGGTAGCTAGATGGACAGAAGAATTCTTCTGTTGACCTAGCTGCATCTACAGNTTTTCCATCACTTGAATTCTTTAAATAAAGATTGAATTATTTTCTAAAATATATGTTATAGCTCAACCAGAAACTCTGAACTAGATACATGATTTGATGGGTGAAATTTTTGGCCTGTGTTATGTGGAGTGTCAGACTAGATCAGGGGTCGGCAACCTTTCAGAAGTGGTGTGCCGAGTCTTCATTTATTCACTCTGATTTAAGGTTTCGCGTGCCAGTAATACATTTTAACGTTTTTAGAAGGTCTCTTTCTATAAGTCTATAATATATAACTAAACTAGTGTTGCATGTAAAGTAAATAAGGTTTTTAAAATGTTTAAGAAGCTTCATTTAAAATTAAATTAAAATGCAGAGCCCCTGGACCGGTGGCCAGGACCCGGGCAGTGTGAGTGCCACTGAAAATCAGCTCGCGTGCCATAGGTTGCCTACCCCTGGACTAGATGATCATAATGGTCTCCTCTCTTCTTAAAAATCTATGAATGTGCTGATGTTGGTTGATTTCTCATATGGTAGCAGTGAGAGCTTGTTAATTTGAGAGAGCTAACTTCAGACAAGCTAATTGGCCTGAGAAACAAAAGAGTTCTTGGACCATGGAGCCTGATTTTGGCGGTATGTGTACTCTCTCTTGGGATGTGTGTAGCCCTACAAATACATAAGATGAAATTCACCCAGCAGAAAAAGGTTCTTTGAACGTAAGTGGTGGGAAGGCCTTCACATGGGCTACCTGCAGTAAGGTTACTCCTGCGGACATTCTGCGCCAAAAAATTAAAAATTCTGCAACTTTTATTTGTCAAAATAACACTAGATAATCATGCTAGTTTCAGTTATTTTGGTTATTTATTTCAAAATACCTGTCAGCAAATATGTCTGTAACAATACAGACACACACAAAATTTCCCCCAGGAGTAGAGAGTTAAAGAAACCCCTATGACAACCCAATTCCTGTTTCTCTGCCTCCTTCTCTCCCTCCCGGAGCCCAGCTAGGGGGCCAGACACCTACAACCCCTCCCCACAATAGCCCAGCTGTGGTGCCCCCCCCCCCAGCCAATACACCCAAACCCCCTCTTCCCCAGAGCCCAGTCGTGGGGCCCCCGGCCCAAATACCCACACCCTCTCCCCCCCAGAGCCCACCGTAGGGCCCCCCAAGCCCAGCTGCAGGGCCCCCCCTCCCCCCAGAGCCCAGCCGCAGGGCCCCTCCTTGCCCAGATACTTGCACCCCCTTCCACCTGAGCCCAGACACCCCCTCTTCCCCCCCCNAGGGATCCAGAGGGAGAAACAGCCTGATGCTTGGTCCCAGGCTTGCACAGAGTTTCCTGAGCGCTACTTTCTCCTTCCCTCAGGGCATGCTGGGAACTCTAGCTGCCAGGAAGCCTCTAGCTCCCTGTCCCTCCCGCCAGCAGTGTCTTCTATGTGTGAGCTGGGCTCTGCCAGGTCCAGCGGCCCCTCGTGGCGGCCAGCAGCACTGCAGCCCATTTCTGTGGGGGAAAGGAAATTCTGCACGCACAACGTTAATTTCTGCAAAATTCTGCATTGCGCAGTGGCACAGAATTCCCCCAGGAGTAAGGTAGGGTGAATATTACCAATAGCTATGTCTTCACTGCAGGATTAACTTGAATTATCTACATCCAAGTTAACTCCTCTTGAGTTAGTCTAGCTCAAATCAAAGCAACCATGCTGCAAAACAACACTTAGGTCTTGTTTACACTGTCATTCACAGTGCTGAAACTTTCTTCGCTCAGGGGTGTGAAAAAACACCACCCTGAGCGATGCAAGTTTCCGCGCTTTAAAGTTGCAGTGCAGGTAGTGCTCCAGCACTGGGAGCTATTCCCCTCGCAGAGGTGGTTTTATTACAGTGCTGGGAGAGCTCTCTCCCAGCGGTGGAGCCACGACTACACAGCCACATCATTAACATTGGCTCTGTAGACATACCCTTAGCTGCACAGAATGATTGGTTTATTGCACAGAGTGATTGTATTAGCAACACAGAGCAATTGTGTTAGCAGCTGAAGAATTGTGCTAACTTGAGCTGTAGCCAAAAGGCTTGTCAGCTCAAATAAAAATACTACCACACTCAAGGGGTTTTGTGTGTGAATGGAACTCGAGTTAAAGGCAATGCTCAAGTTATAACTTGGGTTAACTGCAGTGAAGACAGACGTTATGATTTATGGAGCTTAGTTTGGTTGGAGGAGTTAACAAAGGAGGCGGTAGAAAGAATTTAGGAGCAATATTCAAAACTTGGGGGACTGGTGAGGCATTGGGAGGTGTGAATTTTGTTGACATTTGATTTTGGTTTTGAAACACTTTTAGCTTTCTTTTTGTGGGTTCCCCCCCCTTTGTTTCAAAGCCTCTGAAGACTTATTGAGAGGTCCACTTTCTGAGGAAACCAAAGTATCTGATGAAATAGATGGTGAAGGTGAAGCCATTATAATGGATTCTGAGAGGCTTGAACCAAGATCTGATGAAGAAGACACGTATGTTCCAACACAGCTTAAAAATTATATTCAGCTCTCATGGTTTTCTTTAGATTTGTTAGAGCAATTGCTCAAAAATAACCGTTTCTCTTGAAAACCTGGAATGTTTTATCATTTTTCAGCATGTAAATTCATGCCTCTTTTATCTGACCACATTTATTGCTACTAAAGTATAAAATTCAAAGTACCTTTTCACTACTATATTTCACATACTTGCCACATTGTGGTGAGCCAAATGGGAATGAGCTGTTCCCACTGTAATAAACTCCTTCGTCATCACTCAGCCTGATGAGAGACTAAGGGCTTGTCTACACTGGCACTTTACAGCACTGCACTTTCTCGCTCAGGGGTGTGCCCCCCCCCCCCCTTGAGCGCTGCAAGTTTCAGCGCTGTAAAGTGCCAGTGTAGACAGTGCACCAGTGCTGGGAGCTGTTCCTCTTGTGGGGGTGGTTTTTTTATTGCAATGCTATGCCACGACTACACAGCCACATTAAAGCGCTGCCGCGGACAGTGCTTTAACGTTGCTAGTGAAGACATGCCCAACTGGCTTCAAGCTGCCTGCCATGCAATCTCTGGTGCAAGTGCAGCCATTTCAGATGTGAAGTGGTGAGGTGTGCGGCAAGTGAGCACAGCTGGAGTCTCAGGAACAGTTGTTGCGTGGCTGCAGTGTGGTTTAGGATGCCGCATATCTACTGAATGGCTGCTTATCTCTTGCTGGTCTGTCAGGAGGACTTTTCAGACTCCACACTGCTGACTCCGAGACTATTGAATGGCCTTAGAGTGTGTGATGTCCACCTACGCTGTTTAGACACTTTGGACATATCTGATTTTTTACTTCTACATCTCTGTTTTCTCTCCTGAATTATTATTTTATATTTTGAACCTTTTTTTCTCTTTATAGTACCACTTGTGCATTCGCTAATAAGTACCATATTTATGCATACCAGTGATGTCAAAATTAAATAAATTACAGATTTCCTTACTGTTGTTCACTATTGACATGAGAATGGCCATACTGGGTCAGACCAATGGTCCATCTAGCCCACTATCCTGTCTTCTGACAGTGGCCAATGCCAGATGCTTTACAGGGCAATTATTGAATGATCCATCCCCTGTCGTCCAGTCCCAGCTTCTGGCAGTTAGAGGTTTAGGAACACTCGGAACATGGAATTGCATCCCTGACCACTGGTGGCCCTATCATCCATGAACTTATCTAATTTTGTTTTTAACCCAGTTATACTTTTGGCTTTCACCACATCACATGGCAATGAGTTCTACAGGTTCACTGAGTGTTGTGTGAAGAAGCACTTCATTTTGTTTGTTTTTAAACCTGCTGCCTATTAATTTCATTGGGTGACCCCTAATTCTTGTGGTGTGTGAAGGGGTAAATAACGCTTCCCCATTTACTTTCTCCACACCATTCATTATTTTATAGACCTCTATCATATCTCCCCTTTAGTCATCTCTTTTTTTAGGTGAACAGTCCAGTCTTTTTAATCTCTTCTCATATGGAAGCTGTTCCATACCCCTATTCACTTTTATAACCCTTCTCTGTATGTACCTTTTCTGATTCTAATGTATCTTGTTTGAAATGGGGTGACCAGAACTGCATGCAGTATTGAAGGTGTGGGCGCACCATGGATTTATATAGTGACACATTATGATATTTTCTGTTTCATTATCTATCCCTTTCGTAATGGTTCTGAATATTTTGTTAGCTTTTTGATCGCCACTACATACTGAGCAGATGTTTTCAGGGAACTATCTACAGTGACTCCAAGATCGCTTTCTTGAGCAATAATAGCTAATTTAGACCCCAGCTTTTTGTATGTATAGCTGGGATTATTTTTCCCAATGTGCATTACTTTGCATTTATCAACATTTGAATTTCATCTGCCATTTTGTTGCCCAGTCACCCAGTTTAGTGAGATCCCTTTCTCTTCGAAGTCAGCTTTTTTGAGTAATTTTGTATTGTCTACAAATTTTGCCAGCTGACTGTTCACTCCCCTTTCCAGATCATTTATGAGTATGTTAAACAACACAGGTCCCAGTACAGATAATTGGGGGACCCTGCTATTTACCTCTCTCCATTGTGAAAATTGACAGTTTATTCCTACCCTTTGTTTCCTGTCTTTTAACCAGTTACTGATCCATGAGAGGACCTTCCCTCTTATCCCATGACTGCTTAGGGCTTGTCTACACTTACTGGGTGATCTACGAGGGGCGAGCGATGCATCGGCAGTCGATTTAGTGGGTCTAGTGAAGACCTGCTAAATTGACTGCGGATCGATCTCCCGTCGACTCCTGTACTCCACTGGATCGAGAAGAGTAGGGGGAGTCGACGGAGAGCATCTCCTGTCGACATCGCATAATGCGGACCCCGCAGTAAGTAGATCTAAGATACGTCGATTTGAGTTACGCTTCAGGTAACTCAAATTGCGTAGCTTAGATTGAATTTCTCCTGTAGTGTAGACAAGGCCTTAGTTTGCTTAAGAGCTTTTGTCAAAGGCTTTCTGAAAGGCTTAGCACACACTCCTCTTGTTGGCTTCTCCCATTTTTTGGTTTATGTGGCTCTCTACCTAGCATGCTGGCTTTGCGGATCACGTTCTAAGCCACCTATCTCTCCCTATTCGTTATATAAGAGACTAGGTACCTAACTCAGGCTTTCTGGATTGCAGTGTTGTTCCTGTAATTTTCTAGGTGCCTAAAAGTTAGATGCCATGATGCTCAGCATTGCAAAACTTTAGTCCCTTTTGTGGATCTGGGCCCTTGTCTGTGTTTTCTTATGAAAGCTATAATTTGAATGAATTCAAAAAATACCTTTCCATTCCCTAATCACAACGGTGTAAGGAATATACCTTTTGTAATTAGGTTATTTTCACTGTAATTCAATGTGATATATGGGATAATTGTGGAAGAAGGAAAAATAGTAGTCAAGATTTTTATGACCGTATTATTTTAGCTTTGAGAATTTATTCTTTTAATCTGTTTTTAGGGACTTTGAAGAGGAAGATGATCCTGATTGGGTGTCTGAATTGAAGATGATGGCCAAATACAGTGACTGAGTGTATGATGTAACAATTATATGTACAATATATAAATTGCAGTTGTTAAATGTATCTAATCCAAGTTTGGATTTTAATTTTTTAATGCTAAATCAACAGTTTCCAAGTTGATTAGTTCTGAATGTGTAAGTTTCATACACATCAGAATGGAGAAAAATATACATGATAAAAATTAAAACCACAATCCAATGAACAAATCTGAGTATTGAATATATGCTTGTTCTGTAAAAATGCCCAGGAGAGCAACACTGTTTAAATTGATCACAGTGTGGCAAGTGAGGAATGGTAGCACTAAAAGAATAATATGTAAGGTGTTTCTTTTTGATGAAAAATACAGATGTTTTATAGTAGGAATAACTGATCTTGCCTGAATGTAGCTTTAGGGACTATAATAAATGTTAATAAAGGCCTATGGCTCTCTCCAGCCAGTTTGTAATCCTGTGAAAATGCCCTAGACTTGATTGGTTTTGTTTATTCATTTTAATAACAGAAAATTTTTACAGAAAACCTTGAATATGGTGGTGAGTTAGGTTTATGCGCAGAGAGGACATGGGTGTATGTGTGTGTGGTGAGGGGAAGGGAACACTGGTCTCTTTTGTGAGGTGCAGGTGGAACACTGACCTCTCTCAATTGAAATGAGGATTCTAGTCTTGGTGTAGGAACACTGGGCAATGAGGGAGATATAGTGAAGAAGACATGGGTCTCTGGGTGTGTAGTGAGGACTCTGGGTGATGGGGTGGGGTGCAGTCAGGACAGTGGGGATTGGGGTACACTGGGTGATGAGGGTGCAGTGAGGATACTGGGTGATGGGGTGTATTGGGCGATGGGGATGTAGTGAGGACAGTGATGGGGTACACTGGGTGATGGGGTATAGTGACAACACTGGGTGATGGGGTGCATTGGGCGATGGGTGTGCAGTGAGGACACGGTGACAGGGAACACTGGGTGATGGGGTATAGTGACGACACTGGGTGATGGGGTGCATTGGGCGATGGGGGTGCAGTGAGGACCCTTGGGTGAGGGGGCCGTGCTGGGGGATCCCGGGAGGGGTCAGGGCACTATTTTGTCCAGGCTCCTCCCCCCTCGGGGAGCCCGGGCTCCTCCTCCTTCCCTCCCCCACCCTGCGCTCTGCTCTCACTGCTGCGGGGCGCGGGACCCGGGCCGGCTCGGGCACACAGGTACCGCGCACCCCGGTCTAGATCCGCCGGGGCCAGGCGGCGCCGCGCGGGGGGCTGAACGAGGGGCTGCGCTGAGCGGCGGGTCTGGCGCGTCCCGGCTCCATGGCAACGGAGCGCGCGGGGAGGGGAGGCCCGGCCGGGCAGGACGAGGACTCAGGGATAACCCCGTTGCCCCCACAGTACCGGGGGCAGAGCCCTCCCCTCCCCCTCAACTGCACCAGGGGGCTGTAAATAGCGACAAACAGGGAGACTTTGTGTAGGGCCGGCTGCAAACCAAGGCTGCCCCAGCCCCGCCTCCTGCCTGCAGCTGCCTGGGGCCTGACTACAGGCGCCCACGGTCGGATCCAGCCTTTCCCGAAGTGCGGGTGTCCCCCCCCCCCCCATCCCATCCCATCCCAGAGCCCAGCTTGCGTCTGAGTCGCTAGCTGGTTGCCAGAAGACCCTGTAAACGCAGTCCTGGCTGTGAGAGGGGCAGCCAGCGCTGCCTGAGTTTGCCTGGTAGCTACAGTGTGAACGTCCCCGTTCATTTCAGTGGGTGCTAACCCAGATGCCAGTGATAATACTTTGTGTTAATGCTTTTAACTATTTCACTGAGCCTCAACGTTTATAAGGAAAGAAAAGTCATGTCATATTATTAATACCTATAGAATTAGTGTCAGCACATTTTGAGTAGATGTCTAACAGCACCTGGCGCTGAAGGGAGTTGTAACTGGTTTTATTTTCCAGAAGGTGTTGGGGGCTCAGCATTCTTACATTTGGAAAAGCTGGTTCAATTAAATACACTGCACACCAACCCAGTTGTTTCCAGTTGGTGACAACAATTGTGATTGTGATTAAATTCTTCAAATTTGCGACTTCACCAACATGTGAAATCCCTTGGAATATTTTCAGAACACTGATTACCTGTGAAACCCTCATATTTGGGACTTGTTTTGTATTTTAGACACTGCTTTAAGACAAAGACATCATGGATAAATATGAAATTATTAAAATGATTGGGGAAGGAGCCTTTGGCAAAGTATTCTTAGCAAAAGGAAAGGTAGATAACCACCAATCTGTTATCAAAGAGATCAATTTAACAAAGGTAAAAACAACAAAAGCAACCCTATATAATACTGATGTTTTTTATTTAGTTGGTTATAGTGCTATGTGTTACTACAATGTAAACTTAGGAGTTTATTTCCTTTACAATTATATGTTGACTATATAAGGTTAAAATTTCTAAAAGACTGTGTTGTTTGTCTATTAATTTAGTGATTTGCAAGCATGATTACATGTACAAATTTAATATAACAAAAACATGCCCACTATTTTTCCAGTTAGTTCAGACTTATCTATGTGTAGATCAGGGGTCGGCAACCTTTCAGAAGTGGTGTGCCGAGTCTTCATTTATTCACTCTAATTTAAAGTTTTGCGTGCCAGTAATACATTTTAATGTTTTTAGAAGGTCTTTTTCTATAAGTCTATAATATATAACTAAACTATTGTTGTATGTAAAGTAAATAAGGTTTCTAAAATGTTTAAGAAGCTTCATTTAAAATTAAATTAAAATGCAGAGCCCCCCGAACTGGTGGCCAGGACCCGGGCAGTGTGAGTGCCACTGAAAATCAGCTCGCGTGCCGCCTTCGGCACCCGTGTCATAGGTTGCCTACCCCTGGTGTAGATTATGATAGCAAGTATAGAAATTATGGGCATATCCCTGCCAAACATTTACCACTGAGTATAATGGTTACTAATTGTGAGTATTCCCGTTTTCTCCACCATTTGTTTAAATTTTATTTACTTGTTATGTTTCAATTTCTCACAAGATAACTATGAATTGAACTAATACAACATGTTTTAGTCTTCAGGCCATTTCAATTAATTAATTTCTAAACTTCATTATTTAAAAATATGACTGAGTAAAATATGATAGAACATATAATTAAAATGAAGCTACTGCTCTCAAAATAACTGAACAAAGTACATTTTGTGATGTGTTCCTCTGCTTCTTCACTGTTTGTTCACTTATTTTCAGAATTAAGTAATTCACAATGAGGGGAGAGGAGCAGTCCTCTTAGTGATTAATGTGAATTAGTGTGTGTGCAATGTATTAGGCAGCTGCAATAGAAGAATACATTTTTATAGTCCAGGTCTGAAAATCTTTATACAACGTTCATACTCAATACCAGAGACTTTACAACCTAAAAATTACCTGGATACAAAAACTGTACAAATTCTCTCTAAACTGTAGTCACCAGCAATACAATAATCAATATTTTCCAGGTATACAAGACTTCAGATTTTTGCTGTACACAGCTTTAAGATCAATAATTTTAAAAAATTGCCAAGCCTGAGCATTCAAAAATCACAAGTCATGTTCAAAAATTACAAGACTTAAAAACAAAAACAACAATAGATTTTCAGTTCTTTTTATTTGCCTTTTGGTTTCTCACCCTCCTGTGTACACATAGGTTACATTTTCAACTTTTAAATGAAAGATGAGATTCTCAAGAAATCACTAGACTTCAGGATCTGGTGCTTTAAGAAAAACACCATGGGTGAAATCTTATCCCCACTGAAGTCAATGGGAGTTTTTGCCATGGACTTCAGTGGTGCTAGGCTTTCACCCAAAATATTGGAAAAGTGGATAACACTTAAGAGGAGTATTTTTCAATATTTTTCCTTTGTATTTTGTTCATATGAACTTACCCATACCAAGAACATAAGTCACATGGGTCCTGCTAACACACAAGCATGGGCCTAACTTTACTTATGTGAGAAAAGTCCCTTTGACTAATTAGGACTACTCACATGAGTAAATTTACACACCTGCTTAAGTGTTTTCAGGATCAGAGTCTAAAAATGTCAGTGTCAATATATTTTAAAATATCAGAACTTGTATTTTTCACTGTATATGCATATTTTTTTAAATGGTGAATAAAACCCTTTAAATAACTCTTGCAACATTTAGATCCACTACCACTTATTTAATGTAAGCTCCTATGGCTGTTTTGATATGAGCTTTATGTAGAAAAAAGTTTTACTAGGAAATTGGCATTTTACAGTTTTTTGGTTTTTTTTAACTCACTTTAGATGCCTGTGAAAGAAAAAGAAGCATCTCAGAAAGAAGTAATTCTTTTGGCTAAGATGAAGCACCCAAATATAGTAACATTCTACAGTTCTCTTCAAGGTTTTAGTTTAACTTTATTTTATTTGTGATTTTAGTGTTTAAAAATAAGCCTTTATAAAACTCCTTTTGATTTCCCCCTCCCCCCAAGAAATTATGTGAGATTAAAATACTTTACTCACCTAGGAACCTGAAAAAATGTAGCTTAAGTGTTTTGTACACATAAATGACTTCTGGAATTGGACCAAGTTATTAGGTATTACTTCTGTAGCACTTGAAGTATGCATGGTGTTTTATTGACAAAAAAAGAAACAAGCTTACAGCCTTATTGAGCTATTTACAGCCAGGAGTAACGGTTGGAAAAGGATGTACTATGCAACTTTCCCCCCCCATTTTTGTTTTCTGTGTGTGTGTGTGTGTTTGTGTTTCCCTTTTAATATTTTAAGCCTTGCCTGTTTGTGTCTTGCTTATTGTTATGGGGTACCGCTCATCGCTAGGGCACACCCTCTTGGCTGTTTAGGGGATTAGCTTCTTCCAGGTAAGACACCCCTTTCCTTGCAGCATGGCCCCTCTCCCTCTGCGACCCAGGGTACTCCTTCTTTTCGACTCAGCCCTCCGGCCAGGTCACTATAGTCCTCTCCTCCCAGGGTATCAAAGTCCCCTTGGACGACTGTCCCAGACAGTCTTCGGCTATGTCTAAACTACCGCGGTAAGTTGACCTACACTACGCAACTCCAGCTACGTGAATAACATAGCTGGAGTCGACGTAACTTAGGTTGAGTTACCGCGGGGTCTACACTGCTGGGGGCAGATGGGAGAAAATCTCCCATCGACTTACCTTACTCTTCTTGTCCGGGGTAGAGTACAGGGGGTTAACTGGAGAACGATCTGCAGTTGATTTGGCGGGTCTTTACTAGACCCGCTAAATCGACTGCCGGTGGATCGACCTCAGAGCGTTGATCGCTGCCGTAGTGTAGACCTGTCCTTCGTCTCCACTGCCTAGTATACGCCACTTCCTCATTGGCTGGTAGGCAAACCCGGGCTTACCTTCTGCTCCTGGTTCAAGCCTAGGGACCCTCTAATCAGCAGCCAAGCTCTGCTGCTACAGTAGGAACTCAGAGTTATGAACTGACTGGTCAACCACACACCTTATTTGGAACCGGAAGGACACAATCTGGCAGCAGCAGAGACCTGAAGAAAACCAAACAACCCAGTACTGTATTAAACATAAACTACTAAAAAAAAAAAAAAGGGGGGGGGGAGGTTTAAAAAAAAGAGATTTGACAAGGTAAGGAAACTGTTTCTGTGCTTATTTCGTTTAAATTATGATGGCTAAAAGCAGCATTTTTCTTCTGCATAGTAAAGTTTCGAAGCTGTATTAAGTCAATGTTCAGTTGTAAACCTTTGAAAGAACCACCATAATGTTTTGTTCAGAGTTACAAACATTTCACAGTTACAAACAACCTCCATTCCCAAGGTGTTTGTAACTCTGAGGTTCTACTCTATTTCCCTGAGCCTTTTCCTTCCTTCCCTCTCTAATATCCAAAGAATGGCTGTAGGCTCCCTCACTACAGCCCCCTTCTGCCACCAGCTTGCTGGCTTTATATTAGCCCTGTCTGTACCTTCTTAGCCTGGCTCCACCATCATTAAGGGGTTACTTAGGCCATCTAATTCCCTTCAGATGTGGCCTTTCCAGTTAATTGGCCCTTTCTCAGCCTCACCATCCCCTTCTAGCCTAGTATGGGGTGAACATCCCATGGCACTTATGGTTTAGTTTTTATCTGTCTCTATATGCCTCTCAGGGTTTGTTTGTTTTTTAAACCCTTGCTTATTTACCTCTCTTTTGTGTTTTGTTTTCTTTTTAACGTGTCTGTTCTACTGTGCTGTCTAAAAGACCAAGCCATTGTCATTTCTGCATTCGATACATATGATGATGGGGGGTCTTCTTGATATTCATTATGATGGTTGAATTTTGCAGACTGACATCTCGGGGTGGGGTGGTAAAGGTAGGGGGAATTGCTACATAGTTTCCCAATTACAGGTGCACCTATGTCACAGATAGTATTCTCCTCTTCATACTAAGGTTTTGTTGCGAACCAGAAATGTGGGATTGGTCCTGGAGTACTGTGGCCAAATTGATAANTGAACATCCCATGGCACTTATGGTTTAGTTTTTATCTGTCTCTATATGCCTCTCAGGGTTTGTTTGTTTTTTAAACCCTTGCTTATTTACCTCTCTTTTGTGTTTTGTTTTCTTTTTAACGTGTCTGTTCTACTGTGCTGTCTAAAAGACCAAGCCATTGTCATTTCTGCATTCGATACATATGATGATGGGGGGTCTTCTTGATATTCATTATGATGGTTGAATTTTGCAGACTGACATCTCGGGGTGGGGTGGTAAAGGTAGGGGGAATTGCTACATAGTTTCCCAATTACAGGTGCACCTATGTCACAGATAGTATTCTCCTCTTCATACTAAGGTTTTGTTGCGAACCAGAAATGTGGGATTGGTCCTGGATTACTGTCGCCAAANGCCTAAGTTTGTTTGAGATATTTCCTTTTCTCATTAAATTTGTGATTTATAGATTGAGCTTTGCCACAAAAAAATAGGCTGTGGCAGTGAACTGAGTAGATATTCATTAAGTCACAGGATAAACACAGGTACATATTTGGAAAAAAACCAACTTTGCTATGGTAATTTACAAAAAGAAATTCATACCTAAAGTGCCAAGATGATAATGCTAGTCTTTTATAATTAATTGACAAGGTCACAGAGGATTTGTGTCCAAGTTGGCAAAATAATTATGCAAGGCACAGGCCCAAAGAGAATAACCGAACAAAAGGAAAACTTTGGCTGGTGGGACTTTACCATCTTAAATTCCCTATTTTGTGGATTGCTGATATCCTGGTGAGTTAGTGATGTCTGCAGTGATGTCCACAAAGTCTGTGGTCTGTTGAGGAAGGAGCTGTAGGTCTACATTACAAAACCCAACAGCTTTTAGTGCAGCCTGCAGCTTATGTTTCAACTCTAACTTGTACTTGAATTTTTGAAAGCTTGGAGATTTTCTTTTGTTGCATAGTACAACAAATTACAGCCAACGTACATATTTGATAAAGGGGCACATGTATTTTTGAGTTCAGCCAGCAAATCTGTTTCACATGCTCTCACCCACCAACTTGCATTTTGGCTTCTCAGAACTATTTTTAGTGATTGCTCTGTCTACTGCACTATTAAAATATCCCCTCAGGAATAAATATGGGTTAGCAAAATGCCAAAGGGGAAGCAGAATCCCTCTAAAGAGGATGTTTTGGGCTATGGCAACCTAGGCCCAAAGACGGAGCAGCTTGTTTCTCAAGGACACATCCTTCCTCTTGGGGAAGCTCTGCTAAGAAACTGAAAGAATCTGTGACCCATGGAATAGTTCTCACACATAAGAAACTAAATACTGTGCAAAAGCTTTTGGATAACATTGACTAGCATATGAAGTCTGTTGCTGGATCCACACAAAACTTGGAAGCCAGCATAACCTTCATTTATGGGCGCTAGGATATTGCACATGCTATGATGGGGGAGAATTGGTTGAATATATATTGGCCACAATTACTGGTGGAAATAAATTCACTTTGTCACAATGAGGGGTAAGCAGGAATGAACATTTGAGGATATGGGAATCCTCCTGAACATGGGGAGGGATAGCTCAGTGGTTTGAGCATTGGCCTGCTAAACCCAGGGTTGTGAGTTCAATCCTTCAGGGGGCCACTTAGGGATCTGGGGCAAAATCAGTACTTGGTCCTGCTAGTGAAGGCAGGGGGCTGGACTCAATGACCTTTCAGGGTCCCTTCCAGTTCTATGAGATAAGTATATCTCCATATATTTTATTTATTTATTTTATGGATTGAGCTGTAAAGCTCTACTCTAGCAAATATCCATCTCTTTTATGTCTTGTTTGCTGTAATCAGTTTTTCCCTGTTGGTCACCAAAAGCATCCATCTTACCAGAAATCTTTGGGGGCAAGAAGTAGAGATAGAGGATCAAAAGCTAAAAAAACAAACAAACCCAAAACTCAAACACAACAGCTGTAACCAAAATAATTAATTGCTGTATCCACTAATACCAATGAAGTAGGTAGAAAAACCTCTATCTTTTCTTGCAGAAAAGAATAAACTATACATTTTGATGGAATATTGTGATGGAGGTGATCTAATGAGACGGATCAATATGCAACATGGAGTGCTGTTTGATGAGGACCAGGTAAAGGGGTTATTTTTGGAGGAAAGGATTTATATCCTAATATGCATGTTTAGGACTATCCAATACATGATGCAGTTTCTTGTCTTTATCGTTACAGTCACAAGAGACATGTAGCTAAGCCCTTCTGCTTTTTGTGAGAATTTAGTGATTTTTCAGTTAAGAGCTAGAGAAAAGATTTCTCCTTAGAAATGACATTTGAGATGGAAGGTAAGGAGTAATGTAGATCAAGGCTGTGTCTTGTAGACACAACAATGGTTACCTAGATGGGGTGAAATACTGGCCCCATTGAAGTCAATGGCAAAACTCCCACTGATTGAAGTGGGGTCAGGATTTCACCCATGATATTCAGTAATAGGATTCAGAATTGTTAAACCAGCCTTCTGACCTATTCCAGTATATATTAGCTCAGAAATATGTGTATACATATTTAGTGGATGGAATGGAATCACGACTGTTTCCCACCCTTCACTTTATGCCTCTCATTCTCATACATGCTACTTTTTGACCTCCCTTCAACTAGCTGAAGCATACTTTTCTATTATGCATTGCATTTCAGAGTACAGAACTCAGGGCTAGTTCTTCAGACATTGATTTCCATTTTGCAGGTGCAATCGAGAATTTAGATACCTAGTGACCTAAATTGCTAGTGAAAATAACTGGTTGTAAAACTGCACATGCCCAAAAAGAAACCCAGATAAGGCTGGCCTTAAAATGTGACTCTCAGTCTACTCTTAATCTAACATTTAAATAGAAAAAGAAATCTCTTCACTTTTCTTTTTTCCATTTAAGTGATAGAGAAAGAGGGAGTCAATGGTGTGGCAATCAGTTGGGAGTTAATTGAGGACTGTCTGGCTCATTCAGTTATTGGAAGCAGACGGAACACAAGAGAGAGAATGAAATTTATATAAGAGGACAAAATCACAAATAAGAAAAATACAAAATAGGGAACCAACAATAAAAAAGAATGCTGACAACAAGAGAGAATAACAAAATACAGAGCCAAACTAACAGGAAATGTGACATCAGAAGACAGACAAAGGAAGAGCAGACAAAAAAGGTGCGGGGCAGACAAAAACAAAAAAATCCCCAAACTAAAGAAGCAAAGCAAGCTACCCAATTATGTTTAGTCCCCATAATATGCTTATATATTTTCAAATGTATGTATGAATTTAGTGCTCATGAAAGGCTCCAAATCAAGGAATCACAACTTAGCACAGCTAAGCAGGTGCTTAAGTGCTTCCTGAATAATGTTGATTTCCTGAATGAAATCATGAAGTCAATGGGCTGTATGCACGTGTTGTAAAGTTAAGCATGTGTTTAAGTGCTTTCCTGAATAGGGATAGACTTAAGTATACGTTTAACTGCTTCCCAAAGGTCTTGATCCAGGAAAGTACTTAACCATGTGTTTAATATTAAGTATGAACTTAAGTTCTTTTCTGGATCAGGACCAACGTAAGGATATAATAGCTGTGGCTTATGACAGGGATAGTGTGAGAAGTTGCTATGCAAGCTTCCTTATACAACTCTGCCATTTACCCACATTTCTAACCGACAATCTGTATTTTTCTGTTCCTGGGCCTTTCTTGACAAGGGATCATAAATGTCATCAAAATTGTATGGTGGTTTAATGGTTTCCAACACTGAGGATTAGGATGAGACTGTATAACTCCTTTTCAAATATTTGAACTCACTCCTTCCTAAGCAAAAGGCTGCCTTGGGCTCGATTCCACATTCCTTATTCAGGCAGAACTCCCACTGCAGTTACTGGAAGGTTTATTGGAATAAGGACTGTAGGATCGTGTATTTGTCTGCATATTATTTTCTGATAATATTTAAAATTGGAAAATTGATTAAATGAGTCTAGTCACTCAAGTTGATATTAACAGCTCTGTTTATTTTCCCCTCTTTTTTGTGTATATGCAGTGTGTATTTTAGGTTTTTCTTTTGTTTTTGTTTTATGTTCTTCAGTAAGACATTCCATCGGAAATCACAGCAGTGCCGATTTACAGAGTCTTGTACCTTTTGTTTTTCACTATAGATTCTGGCTTGGTTTGTGCAGATTTCCTTAGGACTGAAGCATATTCATGACAGGAAGGTTTTACACAGAGACATAAAAGCACAGGTAGTAAACTTTGGAGTTACAGTTCTTGATTTTACCCAGACACAAAAATGTATACATAGGAAATTCTTCCATGTTTCATCAACGCATACCAGTTTCTTCTTTATTTGCAGAACATTTTCCTTAGCAATAATGGAATGATAGCAAAGCTTGGGGACTTTGGCATAGCAAGAATGTTGAACAAGTAAGCATCTTTTTTATGCAATCTGTGTCCTGTACCTAATGCCAGCCCTGAAAAATGTCACTGTTCCTAAAGTTCAGGTGCAGATTGAAAGTGTGTTGTGTCTAATGCAGTCCAGGGGACTAAGGGTCTGATACTGCCCTGTGGAAATCAATGAGAATTTTTGCCATAGACTTCAATGGGAGCAGGAAGAGGCCCTAAGACTGCACAGAATGTATCCAGAATGATACATATTTTATTTTCTTTAAGAGGTGTTCATAAGAAGATAAACCTAAAAGAGCATATGAGCTGTCTGGTGGAAGGATGGTTCAGTGGCTAAGGCACTAGTTTACAACTCAGGAGATCTGGGTTCAAGTCAGTGTTCCACTGCAGACTTCCTTTGTGACTGTGGGCAAATTGCTTAGCATCTCTGTGCTTCAGTCCCCCAACTGTAAAATGGGGATTATAGTACTTCCCTACCTCACAGAGCTGTTGTGAGGATAACTACATTAAAGATTGTGAGGTGTTGAGATACTACAGCAGGGGTGGGCAAACTGCCAGCTGTTTTAATCCGGCCCTCGAGCTCTCGCTGGGGAGCAGGGTGGGGGGCATCTCCTGGAAGCAGCGGCATGTCCCCGCTCCGGTGATCCAGCCAGGGAGCAGGGTCGGGGGCCGCTCCACGTGGCTCCCAGAAGCAGCGGCATGGCCCCTCTCCGGCTCCTACGTGTAGGGGCAGCCAGCGGGCTCCGCTCTGCATGCTGCCCCTGCCCCAAGCACCGCCCCCACAGCTCCCATTGGCCGGGAACCACACAGCCAATGGGAGCTGCAGGGGCAGTGCCTGTGGATGGGGCAGCGTGCAGAGCCACCTGGCCTCGCCTCTGCATAGGAGCCGGAGAAGGGACATGCCGCTGCTTCCGGGAGCCACTTGAGGTAAGCGCCACCTGGAGCCTGCACCCCTGAGCCTCTCCCCGTGCCCCTGCCCTGATCCCCCTCCCGCCCTTCGAACCCCTCGGTCCCAACCCCACTCCCCTGCCCCAGCTCGGAGCCCCCTCCCGCACCCTGAACTCCTCATTTCTGGCCCCACCCTGGAGCCCGCACCTCCAACCAGAGTCCTCACCTCCTCACACACCCCAAACCCAATTTTGTGAGCATTCATGGCCCGCCATACAATTTCTATTGCCAGATGTGGCCCTCGGGCCAAAAAGTTTGCCCACCCTTTTACTACAGTAACGGGAGCCACATAAATACCTAAAATAGATGGCAGGTGAACCTCATGCTTTGTATCAGTACAGACTTTTTTTTACAGTATTTTAATAGTCTTCATGGAATAAGAAAATTACAAGAAAAATATTTACTAGTTCAGTAACACCATTCATCAAACAAGTTTACTATACAAACATGAATGACTTAAGCATCACAACCTCCTGGATACTCAGAAGCATTTTCATCTTTTTTTTTTCCAAATGGGGAATCAGAGCCACAGAGAGGCTAGGTGCTAAACTTTCAGTGGGAGTTGTGGGTGCTCAGCACTTCTGAAATTGAGCCTATCAATCTCTCAAGTTTGACAACCGAGAACGAAGGCATCCCAAAATTAGTGTCCACTCTTGAAAATTTAGATGTACGGTGATTTGACCAAGGTTACACAGCAAGTCCGTGACAAAGCAGAAAATAGGACGTGCAAACCCCGGGAAGCACTCCCTCCTTTCAGTCCTGGTTTGGGTGGGATACTCATATCTAGGACAACATTGTTTCGTGGTTTAATGGATATATTGCAAAACCACCTGGTGCGTCATCAAATCTTGCTGCACGGTTGACTGCTTTTAAAATACTGGATTAGTGATAACTAAAGCTACGATTTTTTCATGGAGGTCATGGGAGCCGCAGAATCCGTGACGTCCAAAGACCTCTGTGACGTCAGCCCCGGCAGCTGGGAGCTGCAGGGTCCCACCGCCTCCCACAGTGGCAGGGAGCTGTGATGAGATATGCCCGGCACCTGAGGCAGCAGACCCCCAAGCTCCAGGCTGCCTTGGCAGTGGGGGTACCCTGCAACTCCTGGCCACCACAGGCAGGGGGTACCCCACAGCTCCCTGACACCTACGGTGGGGCAGGGGGACCCTGGAGCTCTGAGCCCCCACAGGTAGTGAGGGCCCCAGAGTTCCTAGCCACCCTGCAGCTGCCCAGCCACTTCCCATTTATCATGGATATTTTTAGTAAAAGTCAGAGACAGGTCACGGGCTTCTGTGAATTTTTCTTTATTGCCCGTGACCTGTTCGTGACTTTTACTAAAAATATCCATGACAAAATTTAGCCTTAGTGATAACCATTTCTCCAGGAATGGTGATTGCAACACTGGTATGGGGTGAGGAGAGAGAGAATTCCTGAGCTTTATATTGGAACACAGGCATTCTCCACTATAGAATTACACAACCATTTTAACAGAGAGCAGGAGAGTGTTTTAATTTTGTCCCTGCAGTGTCTAAATTAATGTACTAAACTGGCATTCATATACTTTTGAGCAGAAATGATAGCCTCTATGTGCTCTTTTCCTGGTTACATACAAGCCCTTTCCCCCACTTTTAGAATAAACTGTTTATCACTTATGTTTCTTTTGTTTTCTATCTTTCATTAGTACTATGGAGCTCGCTCGTACCTGTGTAGGGACACCCTACTATCTATCACCGGAGATCTGTGAGAATCGACCATATAACAATAAAACGTATGTATCTAAATATATGTTTGCTTGGATGCTTTCTCCAACCATATGATGAAACATGTGTGCCTGAAAACAGGAAGTTATTTTCTTTGATAATCTCATGATTTAACATTACAACTGCATTTTTATTTTCATAAACATGTTTGCAACTACTTATATTTTAATCTTCTTTCCTTTGTTTCCTCTTTGTGATTTTATCCCACTGTGTATCTAATGTGCAGTAGCTGACAGAGATGGGGCTCCTTTTAATTCTGAGTTTGCAAAATGTTAATAGATTGAGTATTGATTGTTAAAAATATTCTTCAAAGAACGGTGCTAGATTGATAGTTCTGGACAGTGAAAGCCCCTGTTTTCAGTAACCCTTATAGGGTTGTCTGCAGAGGAGGCAGATATGCCTGAGACTTGTAGAGACTCGCTGAGAGCCACCAAAACATTAGGTGCTGAGGGTTGAAGAGTCATGGGTTATGGAGGGCTATATACCCCTATTCTGTGTGGGAAGCTTGACTTCAGACCAGAAGAGCTTTGATTCCAGACAGATACCTCAATTTCAAAGCTCTCATCTCCCTTGCAGTCTCCTTGGCTGTCAATCAGAGAGAGATAGCCTACCCCTTCCCTGTGCAGGAACGTCCCTGCTTGTGGCATTGTACCCCAGTGACAGGGCTGCCATCTATGACAATAAGAGGGGAAAGTCTAAGGTATTCAGTTATTACAATGATGGATGTCATATAGAGAAATATATAGAGTAAAGGGCTCTACCTCTGGAGATAGAGCTGTGTGGCCACAGATCAGCTCTGCAACCTCCTCTGTGTGGATCTCCATTCCCAGATTCACCTAACTCCCCATGGATTCTAAACCTGACCAGCTCATTCAGCTCAGTCTGTATCCAGTGAACAGATCTATCAGGGATCTGTACTACAGCTACAAGTACCACTGAAAATGAAGAGGCAGTTGTTTATATTTATACTGTCAGGCAGGCAAACATGATAGGCAAAAAGAACCACTGCAGTGAATGCTGAACATCTTTATTGCATCTCCAAAGTAATGTTCTTCAAAAACTATTTTACACTACTACACATGCAAGCTGTTGACACTAGCCCATCAGTTCTACTCTTGGTCAGGACACTTGAAGGTAATAAAGTAGTAGTATGATTGTAATTATTATTTATACTGCACCATCATCGTGCATGGTGTATAAATACATTTTTTTTTAAAAAGGCACCCTGTTATGTACTTCAGAAACCAGAAAAATTAATTCTTCTTCGAGTGATTGCTCATGTGCATTCCACAATAGGTGTGCATGCTTGCCATGTGCACCGGTGCCAAAAGTTTTCCCCCTAGCAGTACCCGTAGGGGCGCACCCCTAGTGACCCCTGGAATGGCACCACCATGGCATGGTATAAGGGGTGCTGTGCGCTCCCCCCACCCTCAGTTCCTTCTTGCCACCAGTGAAGGTGTGTCAGAACTGCTCTGCTCCAGCTTGGCTGCAGCTTCCCTCTTGAACTCTTGTTCGTTCATAGTTAGTACTACCTGTAAAGTAGTTTAGTGTTAGTTTAGTGTGCCCGGGTCGGGGCATGCCCCGTGCCCCGGGCTTTAAGTCGTGCGACACTTGCAGGTGGCCGATGCCAGTGAGTGATCCGCACGTGGACTGTTTACACTGTCGGGGGAAAACCAGCTCAGTGATCACTGCAAGACTTACAGATCCTTCAAGCCTTGGACCAAGAAGNCCGATGCCAGTGAGTGATCCGCACGTGGACTGTTTACACTGTCGGGGGAAAACCAGCTCAGCGATCACTGCAAGACTTACAGATCCTTTAAGCCTTGGACCAAGAAAGAGAGGGACATTCAGCTCCGAGCCATTCTGATGGAGTCAGCGTTGACCCCGACTCCGGTGCACCGTTCCGAGTCGGCACCGAGTACCACGGCGTCGGTGTGCAGTGACCCTTGGGTGCCTTCCGCCAGCCGGCACTGCTCCCCGTCTGCGGGACATGCCAAAAAGGCTAAGAAGAGGTCTTCTTCGCCAAGACACCGGAGCAAGACCGGGGGAGAGACTAGATCCACGTTGGGCAGTTCTTGATCCCCGTCGGCCTCCAGGCCTCTGACTCAGGTTGAGCAGAGCAGCCCGGCCACTCTGCGCCGACCTTCCCAGATGTCCGGGTGCCCTCCACGCTGGAGGCCCTGCAAGCAGCCCGGGACGTTATGTCTCTGCCGGTACCAGGGGCACCGCCACTGTTGGCTCCCTGGTCCAGAGGCAAGCCACCGCTTGGATCTCCGCAGTCGCTGCCTGGTCGGTACCGTTCATGGTCTAGGGAATGTTCCCGACGCCATTCGCCACTCAGCGACCACCCCGTGCGCNGAGAGGGACATTCAGCTCCGAGCCATTCTGATGGAGTCAGCGTTGACCCCGACTCCGGTGCACCGTTCCGAGTCGGCACCGAGTACCACGGCGTCGGTGTGCAGTGACCCTTGGGTGCCTTCCGCCAGCCGGCACTGCTCCCCGTCTGCGGGACATGCCAAAAAGGCTAAGAAGAGGTCTTCTTCGCCAAGACACCGGAGCAAGACCGGGGGAGAGACTAGATCCACGTTGGGCAGTTCTTGATCCCCGTCGGCCTCCAGGCCTCTGACTCAGGTTGAGCAGAGCAGCCCGGCCACTCTGCGCCGACCTTCCCAGATGTCCGGGTGCCCTCCACGCTGGAGGCCCTGCAAGCAGCCCGGGACGTTATGTCTCTGCCGGTACCAGGGGCACCGCCACTGTTGGCTCCCTGGTCCAGAGGCAAGCCACCGCTTGGATCTCCACAGTCGCTGCCTGGTCGGTACCATTCATGGTCTAGGGAATGTTCCCGACGCCATTCGCCACTCAGCGACCACCCCGTGCGTAGTCTGTGCCGGTTCCCATCGACCCCCACCAGATTGTCTGGCTGGGTACCAACTGGCAGGGGTTCCAGGCACCGCTCTACCTCGAGGGACCGTAGACCTCGCGAGGAGAGCGTGCCCCATGGAGACCGGGACAGACGGCACTGGAGGTCCTTGTCTCTGAGAGGCTATTGTAGCCCATCGTGGTACGGGCATCAACGCCGTTCCCGTTCTTAGTCTCGCTCCAGGACCCCACCACGGCACCGCTCCCGCAGTCCCAGGTGTCTATCGCTGGCACCTCCCTGTCGCANCACGCTGGAGGCCCTGCAAGCAGCCCGGGACGTTATGTCTCTGCCGGTACCAGGGGCACCGCCACTGTTGGCTCCCTGGTCCAGAGGCAAGCCACCGCTTGGATCTCCACAGTCGCTGCCTGGTCGGTACCATTCATGGTCTAGGGAATGTTCCCGACGCCATTCGCCACTCAGCGACCACCCCGTGCGCAGTCTGTGCCGGTTCCCATCGACCCCCACCAGATTGTCTGGCTGGGTACCAACTGGCAGGGGTTCCAGGCACCGCTCTACCTCGAGGGACCGTAGACCTCGCGAGGAGAGCGTGCCCCATGGAGACCGGGACAGACGGCACTGGAGGTCCTTGTCTCTGAGAGGCTATTGTAGCCCATCGTGGTACGGGCATCAACGCCGTTCCCGTTCTTAGTCTCGCTCCAGGACCCCACCACGGCACCGCTCCCGCAGTCCCAGGTGTCTATCGCTGGCACCTCCCTGTCGCAGAGCCCTTCACGGAGCAGCTGCTACCGGCGGTACTCCCACTCCTCCACGCCAGGATCATGGTCTCGTGGTCGGCACCGTTCCTGATGCCACCGCTCCTCCCGGTCCCGGGACAGTGGCAGGTCGTACGCCAGCCCGGCCTCCCTTCATAGTCGTCAGTCGATGGGACAGGCTAGTCAGGCTGAACAGCCTGCTCCACCGGTGCCACAGCAGGTGCAGTGGCACCGGGCTCTNCATCGACCCCCACCAGATTGTCTGGCTGGGTACCAACTGGCAGGGGTTCCAGGCACCGCTCCACCTCGAGGGACCATAGACCTCGCAAGGAGAGCATGCCCCATCGAGACCGGGACAGACGTCACTGGAGGTCCTTGTCTCTGAGAGGCTATTGTAGCCCATCGTGGTACGGGCATCAATGCCATTCCCGTTCTTAGTCTCGCTCCAGGACCCCACCGCGGCACCGCTCCCGCAGTCCCAGGTGTCGATCGCTGGCACCTCCCTGTCGCGGAGCCCTTCACGGAGCAGCTGCTACCGGCGGTACTCCCACTCCTCCACGCCAGGATCATGGTCTCGTGGTTGGCACCGTTCCTGATGCCACCGCTCCTCCCGGTCCCGGGACAGTGGCAGGTCATACGCCAGCCCGGCCTCCCTTCGTAGTCGTCAGTCGATGGGACAGGCTAGTCAGGCTGAACAGCCTGCTACACCGGTGCCACAGCAGGTGCAGTGGCACCGGGCTCCTTGGCCAGCACCGTGATACCAATGGCCCCGTGTCCCCCGACACAGCCCCCGGTGGTGGCTTGCTCGGTGGCTGGGGCCTCGGAGAGACCATCGGCCTCCCTATCTCAGCCTCCCAGGAGGGAGTCAGTGGAGCATTCATCTCCGGTTCCACGCCCGGAGGGCGACCAAGTGGTGGGACCTCCGGCACTGGTGGGTACGCAGAGTACCGCACCCCCATCCTCATCCTCCCCTGATGAGGCGATTACAGCCCCTCCTCCACCTGTTCCGCAGGAGTACTCTAAGGCCTACCAGGAACTGTTGAAAAGGGTGGCATCAAGCCTCAATCTTCAAGCCGAGGAGGTAGAGGAACCCTCGGACTCCCTCTTCAACGTCCTCTCGGCCTCGGCCCCGGGCAGGGTGGCCCTCCCACACCAGGAAGGGGTGGCAAAGATTTCAAACGCCTTGTGGCAAACCCCAACTTCCTTGCCCCCCATCTCTAAGAAGGCAGAACAGAAATACTTTGTGCCCGCCAAGGGGCATGAATACCTGTACACCCACCCTGCCCCCAATTCCCTGGTGGTCGAATTGGTCAACCACAGGGAGAGGTAGGGCGAACCGGCCCCTACTTAGAAAAGTAAAGACTCAAGGAGGCTGGACCTATTCGGGAGAAAGGTTTATTCGTCCTCAAGTTTCCAGTTAAGGGTGGCAAACCACCAAGCCCTCTTGGGGAGGTATGAGTTCAATTTGTGGGGCTCTCTGCCCAAATTCGAGGATTCCCTCCAGGAGCGTGACAAGAAGGAGTTCAAGGCTCTGGTGGAGGAGGGTACAGCGGCTGTCAGGGCGACCCTTCAGGCAGCGTCGGATGCTGCAGATACGCCTGCATGGTCTATGGCCTCCGCTGTGTCCATGAGGAGGGCATCGTGACTCCTGCTGTCTGGGTTGTCCATTGAGGTGCAGAACTCCTTGCAGGACCTTCCGTTCAATGGCAAGGCCCTGTTTGCGGAACAGACGGACGTGAAATTGCACGGCCTGAAAGATTCCCGCACAACACTTAAGACCCATGGCCTCTATGTCCCGGCTCCGGCCGGGACCAAGTTTAAGCCGCAGCACGCTCCCACACAGGCCACCGACTCTAAAAATGAGACTCGTATAAAAAGTCCAGGGACTATAAGAAATGCCTGCAGAGGCAGTCCCGGTCTGCCCCCCAACCTGGGCCTTCCAAGGGCAGACAGGTGGGAAAACGTCAGTTTTGACGGGACACCCGGGGGCGACTTACCAGTTCATACCAGGGATCCACCCTTCTCCAACCAGTTGTGTGCTTTCTCCCGGAGTGGTCGCGGCTGACTTCGGACCAATGGGTCCTCAACACCGTCTCCCAGGGCTACACCCTCCAGTTTACCTCTACCCCACCCAATCACTCTCCATCCCCGTCCCTCCTGGGGGATCCCTCTCAGGAGGCTCTGCTAGAGCAGGAGGTGGGGCGGCTCCTTGGCCTAGGAGCGGTGGAAGTGGTGCAAGTGGAGTTCAGACACAAGGGTTTCTACTCCCGCTACTTCCTTATCCCGAAGGCCAAAGGGGGGCTCAGGCCCATCCGGGACCTGCGAGGCCTGAATCAGTACATGGTAAAGCTCAAGTTTCGCATGGTCTCTCTGGCCTCCATCATCTCCTCCCTGGATCCCGGGGACTGGTACGCCGCCCTCGATCTGCAGGACGCGTACTTCCAGATTCATATATTCGAGGGGCACAGACGTTTCCTCCGTTTCATGGTTGGGCAGGAGCACTACCAATTTACAGTCCTCCCGTTTGGCCTGTCCCCACTGCCCCCAGGGTATTCACAAAGTGCATGTCTGGGGTAGCAGCCTACCTCAGACGTCGTGGGTTCCAGATCTTCCCCTATCTCGACGACTGGCTGGTCAAGGGCAGCTCCAGGTCGCAGGTGCGGGATCACGTGGCGCTCCTCCTGTCCACGTGCACTGCTCTGGTCCTGTTGGCAAACGACACTAAGTCCATGTTAGTCCCAGTGCAGTGCATAGAGTTTATTGGGGCAGTCCTGGACACGACATCGGCCAGGGTCTCCCTCCCACCGGACAGATTTAAGACCCTAAAAGGGCTCATCGACACAGTCACAAGGTTCCCCGTGACCACAGCCAGGGAGTGCCTCCAACTCCTGGGTCACATGTTGGTGTGCACATATGTGGTTCGCCATGCCAGACTCAGGATGAGGCCCCTCTAGCTCTGGTTGGCCTCGGTGTTCTCCCAGTCCAGAGACAGGATGGACAAAGTCCTCACTGTGCCCGAACCTGTGATTGCCTCCTGGTGGTCCTCCCCGGGGAACATGCTCCATGGGGTCCCGTTCAGGGGCAGGCCCCCATCAGTGGAGCTGGTGTCTGACGTGTACGACCTGGGGTGGGGAGACCATGTGGGGAACATTCAGACCCAAGGTCTGTGGTCCGCGCAGGACCTTGCCCTGCATATAAAGGTCAAGGAGCTCAGGGTGGTCTGTCTGGCATGTGTGGCCTTCCGCTCGCACTTGGAAGGCAGANTGCTTTTTTGACCGCCTCTGCACACTGCGTGGACATCTTTAGAGAACTATCCACAATGACGCCAAGATCTTTTTCCTGACTCGTTGTAGCTAAATTAGCCCCCATCATGTTGTATGTATAGTTGGGGTTATTTTTTCCAATGTGCATTACTTTACATTTATCCACATTAAATTTCATTTGCCATTTTGTTGCCCAATCACTTAGTTTTGTGAGATCTTTTTGAAGTTCTTCACAATCTGCTTTGGTCTTAACTATCTTGAGTAGTTTAGTATCATCTGCAAACTTTGCCACCTCACTGTTTACCCCTTTCTCCAGATCATTTATGAATAAATTGAATAGGATTGGTCCTAGGACTGACCCTTGGGGAACACCACTAGTTACCCCTCTCCATTCTGAGAATTTACCATTAATTCCTACCCTTTGTTCCCTGTCCTTTAACCAGTTCTCAATCCATGAAAGGACCTTCCCTTTTATCCCATGACAGCTTAATTTACGTAGGAGCCTTTGGTGAGGGACCTTGTCAAAGGCTTTCTGGAAAGGCTTTCCCCCTTGTCCACATGTTTGTTGACCCCTTCAGGATGAGGCCCCTCTAGCTCTGGTTGGCCTCGGTGTTCTCCCAGTCCAGAGACAGGATGGACAAAGTCCTCACTGTGCCCGAACCTGTGATTGCCTCCTGGTGGTCCTCCCCGGGGAACATGCTCCATGGGGTCCCGTTCAGGGGCAGGCCCCCATCAGTGGAGCTGGTGTCTGACGTGTACGACCTGGGGTGGGGAGACCATGTGGGGAACATTCAGACCCAAGGTCTGTGGTCCGCGCAGGACCTTGCCCTGCATATAAACGTCAAGGAGCTCAGGGTGGTCTGGCATGTGTGGCCTTCCGCTTGCACTTGGAAGGCAGAGTGGTCAGGGTTCTCATGGACAACACGGCCTCGATGTTTTGCATCAACAGGCAAGGCGGGGCCCGCTCCTCTGCCTTCTGCCAGGAAGCCCTCAGGCTGTGGGACTTCTGTATAGCCCACGATATTTGCCTACAAGCCTACCACTTACCAGGCACCCGGAACTCACAGGTGGATCGCCTGAGCCGAGACTTCTCCTCTCAGCGTGAGTGGTCACTACACCCAGAGGTGGTGCACAGGATTTTCCAAGAGTGGGGCACTCCCCAGGCGGACCTGTTTGCAACACGGCAGAACCGCCGGTGTCCTCACTTCTGCTCCAGGGAGGGGTTGGGCGCGGGCGCCATCTCCGATGCCTTCCTCCTGTCCTGGTTGGGCCAGCTTCTCTATGCCTTCCCCCCATTCCCGCTGATCGGCAAGGTCTTGGAGAAGATAAAAACGGACAGGGCCCGGGTGCTCCTGATTGCCCCAGCACGGCCCAGGCAACATTGGTACGGGACTCTCATGAGCCTGGCAGTCGCCCCGACGTGGCCGTTACCATCCCGCCTGGACCTGCTCTCTCAGGACCAGGGCTGCCTCCTCCACCCCAACCTCGCGGCACTCCACCTCACAGCGTGGCTGCTCAGTGGTTAGGCCGGGAGGAACGGACGTGCTCGGAAGGGGTTCAGCGCGTCCTCCAGGAAAGCAGATGGCCCTCCACACATCGGGCCTACTTGGCGAAGTGGTCTCGGTTTTCCCAGTGGGCAGCAGATCGGGGCGATTCGCCCGTGGTGGCTCCAATCCAGCTCATTTTAGACTACCTCCTTCACCTTAGAGCCCAGGGCCTAGCACCCTCGTCCGTCAAGGTGCACCTGGCGGCCATATCGGCCTTTCACCCACCGGTGCAGGGCCACACGGTATTCTCCCATGCTATGACTGGCCGATTCCTCAAGGCATTGGATCGTCTTTTCCTGTATGTTAGGTCAGTCTCGCAGTGGGACCTGAACTTGGTGCTGGCCCGGTTGACGGGTCCCCCGTTTGAGCCGCTAGCTACATGCTCCTGGTCGCACCTCTCGTGGAAGGTAGCCTTCCTGGTGGTGATCACCTCGTGTATTCGTACCTGTTACGATCTGGCGGGAGTCCCCCCCGCTGCCGATTGTGAGGGCACACTCGATGAGGGTGCAGACCTCGTCGGCCGGCTTTTTAGCCCATGTTCCCATTCAGGACATTTGTAGGGCTGCCACATGGTCTTCAGTTCACACGTTCATCTCGAATTATGTGATCGTCTCCCAAACCAGGGAGGACGCCGGGTTCGGCAGGGCTGTACTCCGTCCCGAGAGTCTGTGAACTTCTACCCAACTCCAACAGATATAGCTTGGAATCACCTATTGTGGAATGCGCATGAGCAATCACTCAAAGAAGAAAAGACAGTTACCTTTTCTGTAACTGGTGTTCTTCGAGATGTGTTGCTCATGTCCATTCCACATCCCGCCCTCCTTCCCCACTGTCAGAGTTGTCTGGCAAGAAGGAACTGAGCGTGGGGGGAGCGTGCAGCGCCCCTTATACCGCGCCATAGAGGCGCCACTCCAGGGGTCGCTAGGGGCACTCCCCTACAGGTACTGCTAGGGGAAAAACTTCTGGCACTGGTGCGAGCACACACACCTATTGTGGAATGCACATGAGCAACACATCTCGAAGAACACCAGTTATGGAAAAGGTAACTGTCCTTTCCAGGTTAGATTTGGCACAAATCTCTCTACAAATTACATTAATATTAACTTTTGGTGAAGTATCTTCAAGTAGTTTGAATTCTGAGGTGAGCGGATTGTACTATACTTATGAAAATGTTAGAGGCGTTCTCCTGACATTTGAATGGCTTTCATCCACAGAGATATTTGGTCTCTTGGCTGTGTCCTCTATGAGCTGTGCACTTTAAAGCACCCGGTAAGTATATTCACAATCTGACTAATATCATATTATTTCAAAAAAAGATTGAACAGGGCAGAAAATTGTTGCAATGAGAGTATTTCAAAGACAGCTGTTGGAAGGAAACATTTGCAATTTAATGGAGTTGGTATTAGAATGTGCTCCTCAATTCTTTCACTTTAATTTCTCACATGAAGTCTATTTTGGGCATATTGAAACAAAGTGAAGTGTACACACAGACACAGACAAACACTGTATTCTTCCACATAGCACTGCTATTTTTATTTCCTAGAGGATCCCAAGGCATTTTACTAACTTTTATGTATAAGAATCAACCACCATTAAAATCCATCTGTCTTTGGAATGGAACATGGCTACTGTTTAGCAGTGCACAGCGACACTGTGTAAGTGACAGGAAATGAAGAAGAATATCTTGTCCAAATGAAACTGCAATGGGAATTTACGTATGAAGATATACTAAAGGAAGAACTAAAGCCAAACTTCAAATTTGGGTGCTTAAATATGGCTTTAGGTGCCTAACTTTAGACGCCCAAGTTTGAAAATATTGATCTAATTTATTGCAGATTTTGAAATCCAAATTCATGTAGAGTCCTTGGAAACATTTTCCAAAAACTTTGATTTGATATGGAAGCATTTTAATGCCAGAAGAAACTAGACACAACGTATTACAGCCAGGAGGATTCCTTTGATTGGTGCTCCGCTGTTGAGCTTTGTGTGGAATAGAGAGTAGAGTAGAGGCTGATCAGAGTGACCAGAGAGGACCAGCTTTGTGGAAGCAGCAGAAGCTAAGCTCCCACTCTGCCTATAAAACCATGGAGATGTCACACAGAGCAGTATTGATTGAGGGGGCAGAAAGGCTGGCATGGGAATGGAACTGAGAAAAGTGCCAGGTACCTTCCCTTCTTGCTGCTGTGATCTTGCTTAGTGATTTTAAATGGCAGTGTGCAGTCATTACCTCCTATATCAAGTGGCAGTAATTATTATTGTTTGATATATTTTATTGTTCAGTTTGAAGGCAACAGTTTACACCAGCTGGTGCTGAAGATCTGCAGAGGACATTTTATCCCAGTGTCTCCAAAGTATTCCTATGACCTGAGGATTTTAATTTCCCAGCTGTTTAAAATATCTCCAAGAGATCGACCATCTATCAATTCCATATTAAAGAAGCCCTTCTTGGAGAAGCGCATCACCAACTACTTGCCCGCTGAGGTGAGTTTCTTGTGCTGCTGCCTGCACTTTGATGCATCCTTATTCTTTTTTTGATTGGTTTACAAGTTTGGTTGATAAAGGTAATAGTATTGACATAATATGCTTAGACTTCTGCAATGCATTTGAATTGGTACCGCATGACATCTTGATTAAAAAACTACACATTAAATGGATTAAAAGCTAGCTAACTGATAGGTTTCAAAATGTAATTGTAAATGGGAATCATCAGCAAATGGGTGTTTCTAGTGGGGTGAGTCCCATAGAGATTGGTTCTTGGCCCTATTAAACATTTTTATTAATGACTTGGAAGAAAACACAAAATCGTCACTGATAAAGTTTGCTGATGACACAAAAATTGGGGTGTGTGGTAAAAAAAGCAGAGGACAGATCACTGATGCAGAGCAATCTAGATCGCTGGTAAGCGGGACACAAACACACAGTATGCATTTTAATATCGCTAAATGTAAATGTATACGTCTAGGAACAAAGAAATAGCCAGTACTTACACCATGGGAAATTCTATCATGGGAAACAATGACCTTGAAAAAGATTTGGGGGTTGTGGTGGATAATCAGCTGAATACTGAGCTCCCAGTGTGATGCTGTGGCCAAAAGGTCTAAGGCCATCATTGGATGTATAAACAGAGGAATCTTGAATAGAAGTAGAGAGGTTATTTTACCTCCGTATTTGGCACCTCTAATGGAATACTGTGTCCAGTTTTGGTGCCCACAGTTCAAGAAGGATGTTAATAAATCGGAGAGGGTTCAGAGAAGAGCCATGAGTGTTGGGGTAATGATCAAAGGACTAGAAAACCTGCCTGATAGTGATATAGCTCCAGGAGTCTGTGTATTTTGCTTAACAAAGAGAAGGTCAAGGGGTGACTTGATTACAGTCTATAAGTACCTACATGGGAAACAAATATTTAATAATGGGTTCTTCAATCTAGCAGAGAAAGGTATAGCACAATTCAGTGGCTAGACATTGAAGCGAGACAAATTCTGATGGGAAATAAGGTGTAAATTTGTTAACAGCAGAGTAATTAACCATTGGAACAACTTACACAGGGTCATGGTGGATTCTCCATCACTGACAATTTTTAAATTGATTGTTGTTTTTCTAAAAGATATGCTCTAGGATAGGAGTTCTCAACCTTTTTCTTGCTGAGCGCCCTCCCCCTCCCCCCAACATTCTATAAAAACTCTACGGCCCACCTGTGCCACAACAACTGGTTTTCTGCATATAAAAGCCAGGACCGGCATTAGGGGGTAGCAAGCAGGGCAACTGCCTGGGGCCCCATGCCACAAGAGCCCCCTGCGAAGATAAGTTGCTCAGGCTTCAGCTTCAACCCCAGGTGTCGGGGCTCAGGGCCCTGAGCTTCAGCCCCATGCAGTGGGACTTTGGCTTTCTGCCCTGGGCCCCAGTGAGTCTAATGCTGGCTTTGCTTGGCGGCCCCCCTGAAACCTGCTTGCGGCCCCCCAGGGGGCCCCAGACTGCTGCTTGAGAACTACTGCTCTAGGAGTTATTTTGGGGAAGTTCTATGGCCTATGTTATACAGAAGATCGAACTAGATGATCACAAATAGTACCTTCTGGCCTTGAAATCTATGAATCTATTAAACAAAATGCAGCACAGACAGTTGTAACAGATACTTTTTGCTTATAGGTAATGCAGGAAGAATTCAGCCACACTGTTATACATAAAAAAAGACCAGCAGCACAGTCTGTAGCCAAGTTGGTGCAGGGTAAGTCTTGTTTTATGACAGAATAATAATAAAATACATACGTTATTATTAATTAATGTTGGTTCTAAACTAATTTTGGTACTATCCAGAAGTGAAGATGCATGATAATTACTGGATGGACTTACCTTTTTCAGCAGTTTTTAATGTGACTTGCACATCAAGGGTTTGATTTAGCATCGTTAATGTAGGGGCGGAGAACTTCACCAGCAGAGGCACTCCACCCTGGAGAGAGGACAAGCATTGTTTACACCACTGCCCTATCCAGGTATTCCACCAGTGAAAGGCAACTTCCATTGAAATCCAGGTCACCATAGAAGCTCAGCTGGTGGAAGCTGCCATGGGGATGTGCTGAACCCGTAGTTTAAAATAACTTTTGTGGTTAAACTTAATATAATTTACAAAACCGAGGGACTGCTATAACTTGCAGCTACCTATAGTTCAAGGCCATTGTTGGAACAAGTGTCCTTGCTTGGCTCTGCCAAGGTACCCCAGTCCTATCCTGCAAAACACATGCTATTGCAGTGCTGCACTTTTCTGGGGCACAGACCACTATTTGTTTTACGTTACACAGTGATTTTGTCATACGAACAAATGCCCTTTAAGGAGCACTCCTTCCTCACCACCCACAAGAAAAGTCAATAATAATAATTATTTAAAAAAACAAACATACCTTTGGACTATTAAGTGCACATGCCTAAACTAATTGAACACATACTCTTATTGCTAACCTAAGTCGTGCAGAACGCAATGCCATCCACAGCCTCAGAAACCATCCTGACATTATAATCAAAGAGGCTGATAAAGGAGGTGCTGTAGTCATCATGAACAGGTCTGACTACCAAAAGGAGGCCACCAGACAACTCTCCAATACCAAATTCTACAGGCCACTTCCCTCAGATCCCACTGAGGAATACACTAAGAAACTGCATCATCTACTCAGGACACTCCCTACACTAACACCGGAACAAATCAACATACCCTTAGAGCCCCGACCAGGGTTATTCTATCTACTACCCAAGATCCACAAACCCGGAAATCCTGGACGCCCCATCATCTCGGGCATTGGCACTCTCACTGAAGGACTGTCTGGATATGTGGACTCTCTACTCAGACCCTATGCCACCAGCACTCCCAGCTATCTCCGTGACACCACTGATTTCCTGAGGAAACTACAAAGCATTGGTGACCTTCCAGAAAACACCATCCTAGCCACCATGGATGTAGAGGCTCTCTACACAAACATCCCACACACAGATGGAATACAAGCTGTCAGGAACAGTATCCCTGATGATGCCACAGCACAACTGGTTGCTGAGCTCTGTGCCTTTATCCTCACACACAACTATTTCAAATTTGATGACAATATGTATCTCCAGATCAGTGGCACCGCTATGGGCACCCGCATGGCCCCACAATATGCCAATATTTTTATGGCCGACCTGGAACAACGCTTCCTCAGCTCCCGTCCACTCACGCCCCTTCTCTACCTACGCTACATTGATGACATCTTCATTATCTGGACCCATGGGAAGGAGACTCTGGAAAAATTCCACCAAGATTTCAACAGCTTCCACCCCACCATTAACCTCAGCCTGGACCAATCTACACGGGAGGTCCACTTTCTGGACACCACAGTGCAAATAAGTGATGGTCACATTAATACCACCCTATACCGAAAACCTACCGACCGCTATGCCTACCTTCATGCCTCCAGCTTCCATCCCGGGCACACCACAAGATCCATTGTCTACAGCCAAGCACTGAGGTACAACCGCATCTGCTCTAACCCCTCAGACAGAGACCAACACCTACAAAATCTCCACCAAGCATTCTCAAAACTACAGTACCCGCACGAGGAAATAAGGAAACAGATCAACAGAGCCAGACGTGTACCCAGAAGCCTCCTACTGCAAGACAAACCCAAGAAAGAAACCAACAGGACTCCACTGGCCATCACATACAGTCCCCAGCTAAAACCCCTCCAACGCATCATCAGGGATCTACAACCCATCCTGGACAATGATCCCACACTTTCACAAACCTTGGGTGGCAGGCCAGTCCTCGCCCACAGACAACCTGCCAACCTGAAGCACATTCTCACCAGTAACTGCACACCGCACCATAGTAACTCTAGCTCAGGAACCAATCCATGCAACAAACCTCGATGCCAACTCTGCCCACATATCTACACCAGCGACACCATCACAGGACCTAACCAGATCAGCCACACCATCACTGGTTCATTCACCTGCACATCCACCAATGTAATATACGCCATCATATGCCAGCAATGCCCCTCTGCTATGTACATCGGCCAAACTGGACAGTCTCTAAGGAAAAGGATAAATGGACACAAATCAGATATTAGGAATGGCAATATACAAAAACCTGTAGGAGAACACTTCAACCTCCCTGGCCACACAATAGCAGATCTTAAGGTGGCCATCCTACAGCAAAAAAACTTCAGGACCAGACTTCAAAGAGAAACTGCTGAGCTTCAGTTCATCTGCAAATTTGACACCATCAGCTCAGGATTAAACAAAGACTGTGAATGGCTTGCCAACTACAGAACCAGTTTCTCCTCCCTTGGTTTTCACACCTCTACTGCTAGAACAGGGCCTCATCCTCCCTGATTGAACTAAACTCGTTATCTCTAGCTTGCTTCTTGCTTGCATATATATATACCTGCCCGTGGAGATTTCCACTACTTGCATCCGAAGAAGTGGGTATTCACCCACGAAAGCTCATGCTGCAAAACGTCTGTTAGTCTATAAGGTGCCACAGGATTCTTTGCTGCTTATACTCTTATTGCTGTAATCCTTGTTCTTCCTCAACTCATCCATTGCATCTATCATTAGATTTTAAGCTTATCTGGGCAGGGTCATTGTGTTGCTATGTATTGTGCAAAGCACTGAGCACACTTTTGTGTGCTGTAAAAATAAATAATAATAATCTCATTTGTACTTGTGGCACAAATACAATTTAAATCAGAGCTGAAAGTCATAGACATCTCAATAGTAACATGACAGGTACCTTGTATTATTTTGTCAGCTGACAGCATTTTGCAAAATAATATAAATTAGATCAAAATGTGAAAGACAACAATGTTGGATTTGTAATTGACGCCCACTGGTAAGTCAGGTATACATACCTGATCTGTGTTCTGTCACAAATACTCCACAATGTTACTTATAGAAGAACAGAAGTTAGTTAAAACAAATTTGCAGACATAGATATGGTTGGTTCCTTTTTTATTTGTTTTTTAACTTCTAGGAATTGTGGGTAACATTTTCAGATGTTCCAGAGTGACTTAGGAGTCAAGTCCCATGTTCCAATGGGACTTAGGCACCGAGGAGCATATGTATCACTGACTTTCAATTAGATTGATGCTCCTTGGTGCCTAAGTTATTTTTGAAAAAAGGGACTTGGCTCCTAAGTCACAGAAGCACTTTTGAAAATTTTATCCATAAGCTTGGGTCTGAGCTGCAATTAATCCCTCAGTCGTGATACTCTTTACAGTTGACAGTCTGTACTCAGGAGAAACTTAGGACTATACTAACAGTCTACTTCCTTCTCACAAGGGCACCACCTCTCTTCATTAGTGTTGAGGTCTTTGCAATGGCACTGACTGTGAGACTCAAATTGGAGTGGCTTACAGTCCTCCTCATTTACCCGGGGCATGGATAAATTGAATTCCTCATTTTGCAGCTCTTTTTTCTTACGGTTCTGAAGAACTATGGTGAAGTGTTTTCTGATAGTTAGAGGACATGACTGAGGGCCAGATTTACAAAGGTATTTTGGGGTCTACCGGTGCAGCTAGGCACCTAGTCAGATTTACAGAAGTGCCTAAGCAGGTTAGGGGGCTAACTGCATTGAAATCTGGCCCTGGACCTCAAAACTACTACGTTCTATTCTTGAGTCTAGCACTGAATCTCTGTGTAACCTTGAACAAATCTCTCTGTGCTTCAGTTTACTTATCTGTAAAATGAGTGAAAGGATACCTACCTCACAAGAGTGTTCTGAATCTTAATTAATTAATGCTTTCCAAAAGCTTTGGACTCTTTGGATGTAAGGCATGAGGTGAGGTGTATAGTATTATTAATCTAGTTAAGGTGGAATATAAAGGCCTTGTCCACACTACAAAGTTTTGTTGACAAAAGTGATGTCGACACTCAAAAATCGGCATAATAGAAATCGGTCTGTCATGTTCACACTCGCTCCCTAAAAGTGATGTTGACACTCAAAAATCGGCATAATAGAAATCGGTCTGTCATGTTCACACTCGCTCCCTAAAAGTGATGTTGACACTCAAAAATCGGCATAATAGAAATCGGTCTGTCATGTTCACACTCGCTCCCTATGTCGGCAGAGTGAGTCCATAGTTGGGCACTATCATTGACAGTGTGAGCAATGCACTGTGGGTACCTATCCCACAGTCCAGCTCGACACCTTCTGTAGCTAGGTGTTGTGGGAAGGTGGAGTGGGTCGCGGTGCATCTTGGGACCGGGCTCAATGTCCTGTGATACATTGCTTTTTGTCCCAGCATTCCATGGGCTTCCGGCTTTCTTTCACATCATTTTTCAACGGCCCTTCTTTGCTGTGAACCTTGGAATCTTTGTGGGAAGGGATGGATCCTGCACTGCTTTCCTGTGCTCTGATAACTATCATTAAGACATCGTGGATGGCAGTGCAGTTAATCACAAAGTTCCTAACTGAAGAAGACTCCAAGTTGCCTGACATGCTGTGTGATATGGATAGGAGCAACTTTAGATTGCTTTTGGCATTCACAGAACAGCTGTAGAGGGCGGACCATCACTTTTGGCCTAGGGAAACAAGCACTGAATGGTGGGATTGTATCATGCAGGTGTGGGATGAATAGTAGTGGCTACAGAACTTTCGGATGAGGAAAGCCACCTAATTGTGTGCGGAGCTCGCTCCAGCACTGCGGCGCAAGGACACAAAATAAGAGCTGCCCTATCGGTAGAGAAGCATGTGGCAATTGCTGTGTGGAAGCTGGTGACTCCAGACTGCTATCAGTCGGTTGCAAATCAATTTGGAGTCAGGAAGTCGACCGTTGGGGCTGCGTTAATGCAAGTGTGCAGGACAATTAATCACCTCCTGCTACGAAGGACCGTGATTCTGGGAAATGTGCATGAAATAGTGGACGGCTTTGCAGAAATGGGTTTCCCTAACTGTGGAGGGGTGATAGATGGCACACATATTCCAATTTTGGCACCAGACCACATTGGATGGAGTACATCAGTAGGAAAGGGTACTTCTCCATGGTGTTGCAGGTGCTTGTGGATCACTGTGGGCGTTTCACTGACATCAACGCGGGGTGGTCCGAGAAGGTGCATGATGCACACATCTTCAGGAGCATGGGCCTGTATAGTATAGAAAGCTACAAGCGGGGACTTTCTTTCCAGACCAGAAGATTAGTGAGGGATGTTGAAATGCCCATAGTGATCCTGGGAGACCCGGCATACCTCTTAGAGCCGTAGCTCATGAAACCATACAATGGAAACCTGGACAGCAGTAAGGAGTGGGTCAACAATAGGCTGAGTAGGTGTTGGATGACCGTGGAATGTGCCTTTGGCAGATTAAAGACGCGCTGGCGATGCCTTTATGGCAGGTTAGACCTTAATGAGGATAATATTCCCATGGTCATAGCGGCGTGTTGTATGTTGCATAATCTTTGTGAAGCTAAGGGTGAAAGGTTTACTCAGGAGTGAAGTGTTGAGGCAGACTGCTTGGCTGCTGATTTTGAGCAGCCAGATACCAGGGCTATCAAAGGAGCCCAGAGAGGGGCAGTTCGAATCAGGGAGGTTTTAAGGCAACACTTTTCGAAAATGAGAACCAGTAATGTATATCTCTGTGATTGGTGCTGCAATGTTACATTACACGTAGTTTTCCTAGGAAGCAATGGTGACATTTGGGGCCTTACGTTCCAATAAGCAAATGATTAAACTGCCTGTACATGTATTGGTAGTGCTTGCTATCGCAGTTTGTAGAAAACAAATAAAGATGAGTTACCATTCAAAAACTTTTCTTTTATTTCACAAGAACCCCTCCTCCCCCAAGATGCTTGGCGGGAAAGGAGGTACCAGGGAAGGGCAGACTTTCAGAGCTATGTGTAGGTCCAGCTATAATTATGAAAGTTGTCCAAGGGGGTGGAGGTGAAGGGGAAACTGAGAAGTCCCGGAAAGTGGAAAGCACTTCTGCGGGCGGAGTTGGGGGGGCATGGAAAAGAGCTCTGCATGTGCTGCAGGGGAGGGCGAGCATGGATCTGCTTAATCTGCAGCATTATTAAGGACTTCAGTATCTGTGTTTGCTCCTCCATGACTTTAATCATCCGCTCAGTTGCATCCTTAACAAACTCCTGATTCTCTTTTCTGTCCTGCCTTTCGGCTTCCCTCCACTCCTTGCGTTCTCTTTTCTCTGCATTGGAGCACTGCAGTACCTCCCAGAACATGTCTTCTTTGCTCCGATTTGAGCGCTTATCTGGTGGAGACGCTCGGCCAGTGTGTGTGGGGTTTTCCTGAAGGCCACATCTGCTAAAGCAGAAGGAACAATGCACAGAAGCATGATTGTTAAATTCATACACAGCATTGAAACATTTCAGTTAAATACACCTTTTGTAACATAACAATCACTTTCTCACTGACCCTTGGCAAGCACACATCTCTGTGAACACCCAAAGCATGGTGAGTGTTGGCTGGGGGGTGGTGCTCTACATGGGGAAAAGAGCACTCACTCTGCAAGGGTTGTGGTGCAGCCGACTAGGAAAAAATTCTAAAATTTTCCCACACTTTTCCACAGGTGGGGGTCATTGTAGCAGACATCTCACTGCTAAGGGTAAGCAGGGAAATGAGGGTACATCTACAGTCGCACTCCATGCTTGTGGCTTCTGCCCTGGTCCATATGCTACTCACCTGTGTGCTGCTTTGGTCCTTGCACAAGTGATTGCCAAGTGGCGCTGGAAAGTTTCCTACAATGGGGGAAGGAACAAAGCAGCTCTGCCAAGGAACCTTAGGCAGAGGATTACCAAGTACCTCCAGGAAACTTTCCTGGAGATCTCTCTGAAGGATTCCTGTGAGATCTCAGCATGGATCAACACCTTGGTCCGCTGTACTGATTAGCTACACAGGGAAATGTCCAGCTCACAGAAACACAGCCAGCCTGCCACATTTCTGTGCCCTGAACCCACGTCCGCACTACACAAACCACAGCCACTTACCAAGCGTCTCCTCTCCTGCTTCTTGCTCACCGGAGAGCAACTGCTGAGACTGGCTGGACACCTCTAGAGTGGTGAACAGTTCCTGGCCCTCTGCCCCCACCCAGCGACCCTGCCGGGAGCTGCACATCGTCATCTAACTCCACCTCTTCATCAATGACTTCATCCTCCGGGTTAGGTCCTCTTTCCACTGCCTCCAGGCCCACCGTAGTATCCAAGGGGCTCTTGGTGGCGGAGGTGGGGTCGCCACTGAGGATAGCATCCAGCTCCTTATAGAACCAGCAGGTCTTAGGTGCAGGACTGGAGCGACAGTTTGCCTCCCGTGCCTTATGGTACGCCTGCCTCAGCGCCTTTATCTTCACTCTGCACTGCAGCGTGTCCCAATCATAGCCATTTTCGCACAAGCCTCGAGCAATCTGCCCGTAGGTATCCAAATTCCTATGGCTCAAGCGCAGCTGGGACTGCACAGCCTCCTCTCCCCATATACTGAGAAGATCATAGAATCATAGGACTGGAAGAGACCTTGAGAGGTCATCTAGTCTAGTCTCCTGCACTCATGGCAGGACTAAGTATAAGATCCAGCAGCTCCGCAGTGGTCCAAGCAGGAGAGCGTTTGTTGCGATAACCTGCCATGGTCACCTGAGAAGATGTGATGAGACCTCTGCATGCCGAGCAAACAGGAAATGGAATTTCAAAAATTCCCGAGGCTTCTAAGAGGGAGAGGTGGATGGTTGTTTACCTGGCTGCAGGGCAGTGGAGTTCAAACTGCATTGTGGGACATATCCTGGAGGCCAAATAAAGCGATAAAATCAAGTGTGGTGTCTACACTGGCACTTTGTCGACAAAAATTTTGAGCAAAAAGCCTTATGTCTCTCATTGGGGTGGTTTTATTGTGTCGCCAAAACAGGGCATTTTTGCTGCCAAAAGTTGCATCGCAGTGTACACTTTCACTGTTTTGTCGACAAAACTTTGTAGTGTAGACAAGGCCAAAGGGATATTTATTAGACTGTTCAGTGTGTATTAGACATACGCACTTTATTACAGTTTATAATTATTATGTAATAAGAACAATAGGAATAATTACCATTACAATTATATTTTTTATTGTTAAATAAGTTCCTAAACTTCAAAAAGTGAGAGTCCAGGACCATCGTCCTCCAAGATCCAGGATGGTGGCACCTGTCAAGAAACAGGAATTATTACATAGTAATGAATGGAAACCTCCTTCAAGAGTCCAGCAGCCTATTGCCCAGGTACTGTGCCTACAAGACTTAGAGAGCTTTACTCCTTTCTGAAATGTAGTCAGGTTGAGATGGAAGAAATCTGCTTTTTTTTTTATAAGACTATTTTGGATTATTGGCAGGAGTGCATTTCAAAGTATTTGGCAATGGAGGCAATCAAACTGAGTCTGTTCCCATTTGAAGGATAAAAGGCTTAATTCTGCTCTCAGTTATACTGGTGTAAATCCAGAGCAATTCAATGGACATAGTGAAGTTGCTCCAGGTTTGCACTGGCATAACTGAGAGCAGAATTTGGGGCACAGTGTTTTTCTTATTTAGGCAAAGTTACAATATAATACATCATATAAAGTTATAATACAATAACATTACCTACCAAATTCACGGTAATGAAAAACGTGTCACAGACCCTGAAATCTGGTCTCCCACCATGAAATCTGGTCTTCTGTGTGCTTTTACCCTATACTATACAGATTTAATAGGGGAGAGTGGTGTTGGGGAGAGTGGTGTTTCTCAAATTGGGAGTTCTGACCCAAAAGGGAGTTGCAGGGTGGTTGCAATGTTATTTAAGGGGGGCTGCAGTATGGCCACCCTTACTTCTGCACTGCCTTCAGAGCTGGGTGGCCGGAGAGTGGTGGCTGCTGACTGAGGGACCAGCTCTGCAGGCAGCAGCGCAGAAGTAAGGGTGGCAATAGCATACGATGCCATCCTTACTTCTGCACTGCTGTTGGTGGCAGCTCTGCCTTCAGAGCTGGGCTTCCAGCCAGCAGCTGCCGCTCTCCAACTGCCCAGCTCTGAAGGCAGCGCCGCCGCCAGCAGCAGTGCAGAAGTAAGGGTAGCATTACCGCAGCTCCCTCCGCCCTACAATAACCTTTGCAATCCCCCCACAACTCCTTTTTGGGTCAGGACCCCTACAATTACATCACCGTGAATTTTCAGATTTAAATAGCTGAAATCATGAAACTTACGATTTTTAAAATCCTATGACTGTGAAATTGGTAGGGCCCTAAATATAATGTTAACATATTATGTAACTATATAATACATTATTAACCTGATCCTGAATAAGTAACACGCAAACAACCTGGCTAAATATTCTGGTTTGCCAGTTGAGTAGCCCTCCTCTTCTGAGTACGCTAGAAAAAGTGACCAATTTCTAAGTACAGTACCTATCCTCTTTCTGGCACTTCTCTTGTGTACGTACGTGTTTTTCCGCTACAAGGACAATCCATATTTTACCATTCCACAATTCCATAGAAGAAGGGGATGTGCGTCACATTTTTTCCAATAAAGTTCAATACAAAGTCTAACTGCTAATAATAAAAAAATGAAATAATTCATTCTGTTTAAAATGAAGCTCCTTTACCAGAGCATTAAGTAAGCCTGTCAAGGGATCTCTAGGAAGCTGATGTTTTGTCACGAGATTAATCTTTTTTAATAATTTCTTCCCAAAACTGTCTAATTCCTGGACAAAAGCACTACAAGTGCAAATATGTTTCCCTTTCCCTGCCGCCTCCCTATTAGCAAAAATATGATGGATCTAAACTGGAGTCATATGCCATTTATACAGTAATTTATATATTTTTTAAAGTCTTTGAGCTATACAAATTGAAGATGTATATCCCCTTTCTCAATTTCTTTGTCCACATCCCTCTCCCATCTTTTCATCTGGGTTGTTTTCTTATTAGCATCTTTTTCTATCAAAATTGTATATATATGAGAAATTAAACCTTTTGTTCCACCTTGCTCCTGGGTAACTCCTGAAATGTAGTTAAAGGTATAGATAGAGCTGCCTCATATCCAAGTTTCATAATAAAATGTGTCATAATAAGCCACCCCTGGAATTCATTCAGGGCTTCAGAGCAATGTGAATAAAATTTATTACAGTGGCTCTAATGTATCTAGTTTATAGGCACAAAGAACTGTTGGCTGACTCACAATGAGGAGAGCCCCTTAATGAGGAGAGTTGAAGTAATGGGTAGACAAGAAAGGACTGCAGTAAGAAAAATGTGCCTCTGGAAGCCAGGAAGCCTCTAGATGAGGTGTGAAAAGGTATGGGGAAGTTGTCCTGGGTATAGTTTAGATAGCTAGTATTATCACCTAACTGAGAATGGGGAGTGGGAATGGAACTTGCCTTAAAAATGTGACAAGTGCAGAGGATAAAAACTAGCATCCAGCTTATCATGTCTTGGGTTAAGAATAATCATTCATTAGCTTTGAAATTTTGTCCTGTTACATGTATTTTCAGCATTGGCGCTCCAGATTTAAGATGGCAGAAAGGCCAGAAGCTGCCAGAGTACATGGACATTATGGTCATTACTATGATAAACTTGACAACTTGCAGAAGAGACTTTATGTACAAGATGACCTTTCTCACATCAACCAAAGAGTAGAGGAGTATTATAAACAGAAAGGGCAAGTTGCACCACCCTCACCTGAGTGGTAAGCCTTTCCCTCAATTTAATTACTGAAGAATCACCAATATCTTGACTCGACTCCTCAAATTTTTTGATCATGTAGCAATGTTGAGCTGTAGAAGCAGAGTCACTCATTCCGTGTGATTCCTTTCCTGCTCAGATTTTGATGTGGTTCTTGTATTACACGATTCAACAAGAAAAAATGAAATGCCCATTTCTATCTACCCAATTCAACCTAAAGATTCACTTCTGAATGTATTTTCATGACATTTGAAACTGTTCTTTGTAGAAACTTGTCCTAGATCTCCGTGCAGCTCCCAGTCCAAATATTGTGGGAGAAATAAAACTACCCTGATCTGGACATGTGGTTTTTAAGAGCCAAAGGCTGTTCTTCCCCTCTCTCCTGCCACCCCAACCTCAAATACTCAGAAGGCTCTAAACACAGCAGGACCAATACGGTTCTCCAGCCTGGAGATTAGGGCTAGGGTAGGCCACAGAGAGATTTCCTCCTGCAGACTTATACTATAGCTTCCGTAGAAAGGTTCCTTTCTCCTGCAAGTTTATAAACTTCACAGCCTTCCTCATTCAGGATCCACAGGTGGAAGCGTTCTCCTATTTCTGAGGCTGCCTGTCCATTAGTCACAAATGAATGGGTTCAAGAAGCATTGCATAAGGTAGACCAGGTTAAGGATTCAGGGATGCCAGATTTAAATTGTGACTTGTTTGGGAAGCTTCAGTTAAGGTAGGCTGGGTTATAAGGTTTTGGTCAAGGAAGGCAGGGTTGGGGATATCTCAGTTAAGGATGACTGAATTTAGGATACCTGGCTTAAGGATAGCTAAATTCAGGATATTAAGGACAAACTAAGGAGTTTGGTTCTTTGAATGACAGTAGCATTCAGAAGGCATGATGCCAAATAACTGAGGACCAAGGAACTTACAAGTGACTGCTGATTGTTTTGCAACTAAAAAAAGAGAAAAAGAAATTCTATGAAAACCCCCTGATAATACAAAGTGAGGGTGTTACAGGCACACAGAAGTTAGAAAATGCAACATTTAGGATTGAACATGCAACTTTAACTCTTGGTTCTTGTGTGAATGCATTACAAAACAGTATTGTTTTTAATAACATGTTCATATACTATTTCTCAAACTTCAGAAGACTGGTATAATTGATGGAGTGGAGAGGGCAAGGGACAGAGGTCAAGTGAATATATGGTTACTCAATAGTACATTCTTTATACATTTAGCACAGTATAGGTAGAATTCAGAAAGTAACTTCTGGTAAACAAATTTCTGGGTGTGTATATATAGGGAGCTTCCATGTTAGTATAATTTGCTGAAAGTTGTAAACAAAAATACCATAGTTGAATGTCATTGTGTTCTGTCAGGCCTGCAGAGTATCTTCAAAGACGGCTCGAAGCCCAGCAGTACAAGATGAAAGTGGAAAAGCAGTTGGTAAGTATAAACTGAATTATAGAATACAATCACTAAAGTGGAAATGAGTGAAAGCCCAGAAAATGAACTTGTGTCTTTCTCACAGCAAAATATAGCACTGACAAACAGGGAACTCTGCTGTAATGTTTTAATTGATTTACTCCGCAATTTTCTTCTCAAGGTTTTACTTTTTATTGTAAGAAAAACCTCCTAATGCGAAATACCATTATAACGATTTATCCCTGAAATATGTACTGTACTTATGGCACTTTTGATTTTCAGAAGAGAAAATCTCTAAATGGAAATTCCTTTGCTCTGGAAATGATCTTTTGTATATCAACAGGGACTGCGGCCATCCTCTGCTGACCCATGTCACAACCAGATCCAGCAGCAGGAAGTGATGGAAGAGCAGCTCAAAGACCATCAGAGGGATCTGGCTAGAAGGAATGAAATGAAAGAAGAGGTAAAAGACATGTTCATCTTAGTTGGTCAGAGCCATTTTATTATATTAATTGGCAATTATACTTTCCATTTGTGAAAAATGATACTCTTTCCCCTGTCCACAAGTAGAGTATTTAGCTGGATTCATATGCAGGTTATATAGCACTGCCACCACCTGGTAAGGTCCTGGTACAAGAAGCTGATTTGAGTAGCCATGTGAAAGAGCACAGTGCTGATTCTGATCTCACTTCCTTTGAAGTCAGTAGAATTACATTGTTGTAAAAACAGCATGAGAGGAGAATGAGTCCCCATGTTTACAAACCAAAAGATGTATTATTCTCTCAGTTTTTGTTCCCAGTTTCACCCTTCACTACCACATTTAGAGATGCTACTTACGCAATATATTTTTATCCATGGAGGTTACTTGTATTTTTTATATAAACTGTACTTGATTATGTGATGCTTTTGTATGATTGATAAAACAGTAATAATACTTACTTCTCATATGGATACACAAAAATTACATGCTAATGTATTTAGTTTATAATAAAATTATTTGTTAAAGCAAATGTATGTATCTATTACACACAAAAACTACATTAAAATATTAAGGTAGAATCAATGTTACTATATATAATTACACACACAATTTGGATGTCCATGTATTATTTTTTCTTAACCAGTGTTATTTCTAAGGGAAACTGCATGCACAATATTCTAAACTTGGTGCTGTTTAACAGGAATACCTGAAACAATTACAGAAAATTCGGCAACAGTACCACAGTGATGTGAAAGAACTTAGATTCAAAGCAGGGGCATTGCAGGTAACAACTCCCCCCAACTCAGTTCCAGAAGTGATCATTTAAAGTCAATATCCAATTTACCCAGTAACTGAAAGAAGCATTTTGTAAATACATCCTTTAGGAGAATCCACAAATAAAAGACAAAACCTATCTTGTGAAACAAGGGAAAGCTGGGGGCCAGCCCGATCCAAAAGATACTCCTGGAAGAAGAGAAGAACCAGTCCAGGTACCAACACTGTAATAGAGTTTGAACACATTACCGCAAAGTAACTAAAGTACAGTCAGTCAATGTGATCCTGCACACCTCTAGTCTATTTCTCTGAGAACTCTGAGAAGTAATAGTCAAGGAAATAAGGAACACATGAAAAATAACTTAGATCTGATAGTCACTTTTTACTGCATGTGAGATTTTATGTCCCTATGTTCATTTTATATCTAGCCTGAGAAGTTTCTCGCTTTTGGTCCTGGTTTGTTCAGGTCAATTTTGTTTCTCCCCAACTTCTACTGTGATGTACTTTTGTTTTATTTAAAGAAATCTGTTCTTTTTTTCATGCTTTAAAAGTGGCATGCAGTGGAATCCACTCACAGGGGCAGATCTTCATGAGTGTGGATGGCTCCATGCAGAGCTAAGCGGGTTCAGTTTTGCTGTGGAGGAGCAAGACTTGCAGAGGCTGCACAGGGAGTGAGTTAGAGCCAAATTCCATTGGGACTTCTTGGCCAGGAAGAGACTTGGGAACAAGCTGGGAGGAGACGTAGGGCCCGAGGATCCCCTGTAGCATAGATCCTCCACTTCTTCCTCACCAAGGGCTGGCAAACCAACTCCAGTTCTTAGGGGGGACTAGCAGCTGAAAAGTGGCTCCATTCTCGCTTTTCCAGACCCCAGGGAGTTCTGCAGCAGCCAGCTAGCCCAGTTACTTGGGCTGGGGAGAGGATTTGGTCTGTCTGTTTTGGGAGTTTGATTATTTATTTTTATAGGATGGTTATCAGGGAGTTGCATCAGGGGAATTGATGGAAAATAGACTTCCACATTTTGGAATGGGAGATGCCAGGGTGCTATGTAATTCTAAGGCATGATTTGGCCCCAGGCAGTTTATTTCATTATACTAGAGATAACAGAGTATATTGAAACCACTTGCATCTGGGACCTGATTCAATGCCCACTTAAATCAAGGGCACAGTCAGTTTATGGGAAATCAGGATTAAAACAGCACAGAAACCCTTTCTCCTAACATCTAATAGATGGCGCAGTGCATCTGTGGGCTAAGCACCTGCTTGACTTCAGCTGTGTTCATGGACTTCCTCCACATATTTGAGAAAGTTTTCTTATGCTTCACGTGTTAATTAAAGTCTGAAAATTGTTTGAATATTTTATTAGGGAGATGGTGACGCACCTGACCCCTTGGGATATGCTAATTTTATCTGTTTATTTGACAGGTAGCTAATACAGAGCTATGTTGTGGCATTGGATGTAGGAAAATGAAGTAGTATAATTAAATAACATTTTAAGTGCCATCATGAGACAAGATACTATGGAGGGCAATTAGTCTTTCCACAGTTAAGGTTGTAACCAGATTTCCATTCTAAACTTGATTTTTCACTGCCTGTCAAACTAGAACTAGATGAATCTGAAACTTCTTATATTGGTCCTGTGTCAGAGCAGGGGGTCGGTTTGTTGGAGGTAATCGGACAAAGTATTCTTTAAATATGGGAGTTTGAAAAATCAGAGGTTTGCACTTTTTGAAAAGTTTCCTAACTTTTTTTTTTTGCCAAGTCAGCTAACATTGGGAGTTATTTGCTGCTCCATTTCAATTAGCAGTGAAGTAATCAGGAGAATACTCATACAGAGCAATTAATATATGTACACCATAAACCATACACTTTATACATAGTCTATACATACTCTGGTTCTGAGGAGTGGATGTATAATTGTACTTTTTGAACTTTATGAGCATTTTATTTTTTTCTTCAAGGATATTGAAGAAAACTTAAAACATATCAGACTACAGAACTGGCAAGAGAGAAGAGTCCTGGAAAAGAAACACAAAACAAAGGTAACTGACATCATTGCCCTATTTTCTTCTCCTTTATAGCTTTCCTCTATTTGTCTCAGATGGTCCCACTATGCCATGATAGCTCTAGAAAGCAGGTTGCGTACAAGTCAAAACCAGTGCTACTTTATGGATCGCTGGAGAAGAGTTTCTGTGGGAGCAAAGGGTCATCAAGGAAAGTAGCATGGTAACGCAGCCCTGCCCCCAACTTGATAGTGACTCCCATTAGATACTCTAGAGACAAGGTGGGTGAGGTAATATCTTTTATTGGACCAACTTCTCTTGGTGAGAGAGACAACCTGAAGAAGAGCTCTATGTGGCTAGACAGCTTGTCTCTCTCAACGAGAAGTTGGTCCAATTAAAGATACTACCTTGCCTATCTTGTCTCTCTAATATCCTGGGACCGACACAGCTACAGCTACACTTTAGATACTCTACACAGTTATCATATCTCCTCTTAGTTATCTTTTTATCAAGGCACACTAGTACTGTATAAAAATACTCCAATTGAATTCAGGCTCAGTCAAAGTTAGGTCTGGCTGTTAATCCATTAACATTTCCTTTGTAAGTCATTACCTCTTACAGTAGAACCTCAGAGTTACGGACACCTTAGAAATGGAGGTTGTCCGTAACTCTGAAATGTTCATAACTCTGAACAAAGCCCAGTTTGGGCTCCAGATCCAGCAGCTGACAATGCAGGCCAGGATTCAGCGGCAGCTGAGCTCCCTACTCAGCCCCACATGAGTTTGCAAGCTTGTTCCTCTCTTGGCAGGGTTGTGTGTGAAAACAGCATGTCCCCCTCCCAGCCTAGGGAAGAGAGGTAAAAACAGCACATCCACCGTGTGTGTGTGTGTGTGTGTGTGCGCGCGCGCTGCACAGACCCCAGCGCTGCTCCTGCTCTGCTGGCTCTGGCTGTCTTGGGCTGGCAGCCCCAACATCTTGCTGTAAGTGGCTGCCGTGTGGGTGGGGACAGGTAGCCCAGATGTGCCTACTCTACCTTTCAGATGCAATACGGGCACAGTACAGTACTTGCTTTTTCTTTTTTTGGTCTCTGCTGCTGCCTGATTGGTTACTTCTGGTTTCACATGGTATCTGGTTGACTGGTCAGTCCATAACTCTGGTGTTTGTATCTTTGAGGTTTTACTGTATCTCTCTACTGTTATTTGAATGATAGAAGCAGATGAAAATGTTATATGAAAATTTACATAAGACGTCAGGAAAATTTTCTAACAATAATCTCAAGTAGGCATTGGAATAAGGCTTGTAAGGGAAGTTATTGCAGACCAGGCACTGCAAGTATTCAAAATTTGGACTGGACAGGATTCTTGAGAACCTACAATAGAGACCAATCGTGTGCATGGCAAAGGGGGGCACTAGACGGTTATTTAATAGGGCTTTTCTTTAATTCTCTGACATTGCCGTCTTGTCTAGTCTTGTCATACAATCATTTGCTGTCTTGTCATACAATAATTATCATATAATAACTATCTAAAAGATTGCTATCCCTCTTACGTTTATAGGGACATTGTCAATTTCAGTAAGTATTTTTAAAATAGTTTTAAGTACTACTTCTTCCCTGAAACCACCTGCTAATCTTTGTTGCTACATTTTTCAATTTTGAAAACTTTTTTCCCCCTTCCCTGTTGCTGTGTGAAAGACACAAGCATGGGAAACTAACCATACTGAAACTGACTATACAGAAATTGCTGTCAAATAAATAAAGTGAACAAACAGGGAAATATTTTTTTTCTAATCTATTCAGGCGTAGTTATCTTAGTTGTCACTTGTAATAACAATAGATAAACAGTTTTCATAGAAAAGTAATTTTGAGTTTGTAGTGCTCCTTTGAAGCTGCATAGATTTTAATGAGCTACTTTAATGAAGTATGTGAACTTTTTTTTAGGGAGGAGTAAAATTTGAAATTAATTTAGATGCATGTGTTCCTGAGGAAGATACTGTGCAAGAAGAGGTACGTTGTAGCTATGTTAAAAACACATTTGCTTTAGTAATCTGAAGATATGATAGTAGCTCCATCATTTAAGTTGTAACTAGGTTTCCATTATAATCCTCCTTCTCCTCCCTTTGTTATAATGAAAACATTCCACTTGATATTGCACATGTATGATCATCTGCCAGAGGAAGATTTCTGGAGGGGGAAATTTGATGGTGATTGGATAAAGCATTAATCAGAAATAGGGCTGTCAAGCGATTAAAAAAATTAATCGTGAAGAATCACGTGATTAAAAAGATGAATCAAGCGATTAAAAAGATGAATCGCGATGAGTCGCACAGTTAAAGAATAGAATACCATTTATTTAAATATTTGTGGATGTTTTCTACATTTTCAAATATATTGATTTCAATTACCACACAGAATATAAAGTGTACAGTGCTCACATTATATTATGTTTTATTACAAATATTTGCACAGTAAAAAACAAAAGAAATAGTATTGTTCAGTTCACCTAATACACCTCTACCCCGATATAACATGACCCAATATAACACGAATTTGGATATAACGTGTTAAAGCAGTGCTCTGGGGGGGGCGGGACTGCGCACTCCGGCAGATCAAAGCAAGTTCTATATAATGCGGTGTCACCTATAATGTGGTAAGATTTTTTGGCTCCCAAAGACAGCATTATATCGGAGTAGAGGTGTACAGGTACTGTAGTGCAGTCTCTTTATCATGAAAGTTGAACTTACAAATGTAGAATTATGTACAAAAAAATAACTGCACTCAAATGCCTGTTCTCGCTTTCAGATGACATTGTAAATAAGAAGCAGGCAGCATTTTGTCTCATAAATGTAAACAAACTTGTTTGTCTTAGCGATTGGCTGAACAAGAAGTAGGACTGAGTGGACTTGGAGGCTCTAAAGTTTTACATTGTTTTGCTTTCTGAGTGCAGTTATGTAACAAAAAAAATCTACATTTGTAAGTTGCACTTTCACAATAAAGATATTGCACTACAGTACTTGTATGAGGTGAATTGAAAAATACTATTTCTTTGTTTATCATTTTTACAGTGCAAATATTTGTAATAAAAATAATATAAAGTGAGCACTGTACACTTTGTATTCTGTGTTGTAATTGAAATCAATATATTTGAAAATGTAGAAACACATCCAAAAATATTTAATAAATTTCAATTGGTATTCTATTGTTTAACTGTGCAATTAATTGCGATTCATTTTTTTAATCGCTATTCATTTTTTTGAGTTAATTGCGTGAGTTAACTGCAATTAATTGACAGCCCTAATCAGAAACAAAAGGATGAAAGCTCAGAGTAATTTTACTTTTGTAAAAGTTTTTTTTGGGAATATCGTATCTCAAAAGTGATTTAGTCTGCAGACTCCAAATTTGTCTTATAAATTACTTTAATAAAGTGCCTTTGAGTATTTCTGGAACATGTCAATGGCTGCTTTTGGAGCTACTAGCTACAGTTGTTTTGAGTTGGTGGTTGTTCCATAGAATTCAAAAGTCCATAGAATTTCTGGAGAACTTTGTACTGTATATAACCTCTGTGATCTCAGGTGTCTGTGAAGCTTATAAATTGCACAGAATCAAAGAGGGTCACTGGGGCCAAGAGCCTCTATGGTCTTATAGAGTTATAAACTACACAGAGTCCTAGGAGTCTTTGTGGTCCTGGTTATTCTCTCTGACTTTGCTACATTTTCAAGCTCTGCAGACCAGAGGGTTCCTGCAGAGTTTATAAGCTCAACAGTACCATAGAGCTGGTAATACAGTGCAGTGTGTAGAAACTTTCACAGAAATAGGGCTGCAGTCAGAACTTCTGCCTAATATAATTCTGCTGGAGCCTTTAAAGTTACTATGTATGTCATGGTTCAGACAGCTCATCTTCACTTACTGGGAATTGAGCTTCTCAGGCAAGACATCCTGTTATTCCCTAATCATACCTACCTACTACTTTTAAAAAATTCATTTATAAGCCTACTGAGTTTGCAAAGAAACTGATTTTTATACCCTTTTTTGTGGGATGTTGAGCTGGCTTATAAATAAATATATATGATAATAAGGCCGGTCTTCATTCTTCTATTGAAATAACTTGCTCGAAGAATTTAAAAGTTAAAAGTTGGGCCTGAGTCACTGCTGCATTACTCCTGTGTTATGCCAGTGTAGCTCCATTTAGATTTCAATGGGCAGGGAGTGGGGAATCACAATCACCAGATGTGGTTCAACAAGGACAAATGTAGAGTCCTGCACTTAGGACAGAAGAATCCCATGCACTGCTACAGGCTGGGGACTGACTGGCTAAGCAGCAGTTCTGCAGAAAAGGACCTGGGGATTACAGTGGATGAGAAGCTGGATATGAGTCAACGGTGTGCCCTTGTTGCCAAGACGGCTAACAGCATATTGGGCTGCATTAGTAGGAGCTTTGCCAGCAGATTGAGCGAAGTGATTATTCCCCTCTATTTGGCACCAGTGAGGCCACATCTGGAGTATTGTGTCCAGTTTTGGGCCCCCCACTACAGAAAGGATGTAGACAAATTGGAGAGGGTCCAGTGGAGGGCAATGAAAATGATGAGCGGGCTGGGGCACATGATTTACGAGGAGAGGCTGAGGGAACTGGGCTTATTTAGTCTGCAGAAGAGAAGAGTGAGGGGGGGGGATTTGATAGCAGCCTTCAACTACCTGAACGGGGGTTCCAAAGAGGATGGAGCTAGGCTGTTCTCAGTGGTGGCAGATGACAGAACAAGGAACAATGGTCTGAAGTTGCAGTGGGGGAGGTCTAGATTGGATATTAGGAAACACTATTTCACTAGGAGGGTGGTGAAACACTGGAATGGGTTACCTAGGGAGATGGTGGAATCTCCATCCTTAGAGGTTTTTAAGGCCCAGCTTGACAAAGCCCTGGCTGGGATGATTTAGTTGGGGTTGGTCCTGCTTTGAGCAGGGGGTTGGACTAGATGACCTCCTGAGGTCTCTTCCAACCCTAATCTTCTATGATTCTAAGCACAAAGCAGGAATAATACAACAGTGAATCAGACACTTTTGGAATAAATTGAAATGACACTTTAGAAGATATAGGGAGAGTGATGTGGTTATGTGCTTTAAAAACCCTAACATCTGAAAGTAGAACTCCTTTTCAAAATAACGCACATTATTTATTAGGCACCACTCTACCAACTTGTCTTCCTACATGTTTGGAAAGCCTCTTGCAAACCAATGTTTTACAAATAATCATGTGTATTCTGAAACTCCTGCTGCATTATCACTTTTCATGTTGTGTTACTGTTTCAATCTGCCTGTCCACTTGAAAACATTTGAAAAAAATCAATAAAAATGGGAATTAAGTGACTGCCCAATGTTTGTGTTCCGTTTCTTACTAAAATCTATTTTGTTTCAGGAACTAGATAAACTTAATGAGACGTTAACTTTTGAGGATGGTGAGAATCTTAAGGAGAAATGGATGAAGATCTATGAAGGTCACACACAAAAAACTTTGGAAGAACTATGCTCTCCGGAAGCAGGTATTACTTAGGGAAGCACAGGGCAAGTGCATATATTGACCGTGGAAATTAATTAGTAGTTACACTCACTTAAATTCAGTCAGTGACTCCTATCATAGCATCTGATGGATCCTTGTTTACAGGATTTGTTTCCAACATATGTCAGAGTAAGCATTAGAATCACAGTAAAATTTGTTTGAAGGGCATTGAAATATTTATTTGTTCTTTTCTTTCTCTTAGAGGCTGGCAATATAGATAATTCCATGGAAATCAGAAAACAATGGCAAGCTGGAGCCCCACAAACTCTCCTGGATTTTCTAGCTGAGGCCGATGTCACATCTGTCTGCCCTACAATGGCTGAAAGTGAACTTGGTATGAATTTGGCGTTTTTTACTGTGTGTGGACACAGACCAACTTACTCCAGTCAGACTGGTTATAGACATTTAAACAACAGTGTTTTGATTTGGGAGTTTCACAGCAGACTATTCATGAGATCTGCTGTGCTGTTATTACAGGAGTTTGTCATGGTAATTGAGGTTATCACATATATTCAACCAAAGGATGTAATAATAATTTGCCATTTGTTCTAACGTGTGTAAAACGGGGATAATGCTACTTTCCACCTTTTGTAAAGTGCTTTGAAATCTACTGATGAAAAGCACTATATAAGATATTGGTGTTATCATCATCAATCATAATGTGTGCTTAACTAGTGCTTTATCATATGAGCTAGCCTGTGGCTTGCCCTGCATGGGTGTACGGGGTGGGAAAAGGTGCAAGAAGCTATCTCCCACCTTGCAAATGTGCACAAGGGATAAAGTCTTGGGCCTTGTGTTCCTGGCACCCAGGGAGGTCTATCAGCAACAGCACCCAAGAGCAGGGTGGGGACGGAGTCATGGTCCTTCTCCTGTTTCTGCACCGACACACAGAAATATGCTGTCACATGGCAGAGTGCCTGTTGCACCATTCCAAAGGGTGGTGGTTGTTGTGGTCCATCTTTTCAGAGGAGGCTGCTCTGACACCAGTTCTCTCTCTGTGTCAACACTGCCATGGTTGCCTGGACTCAGCAAAACTGTCTGCAGGGACTGCCACTGGAAAAGACAGAAGATGGCCCTATGGCCTTAGTTTTCACAATGACCTCCAGAATTGCAAGCACAATTAAAAGCAGGTTTTTAAACAAGTGCAGTTGTGGGTGCAATTTAATCTCATTTAATTGTGGGTGAAAAACTGCACAGCTGATAGTGGCTGTTGGGCTGAGGCCCAGCTAAAGCCTGGCCTAAATATTTTCCTGGGGGGCCCTCCGTATCAGCCCACTGAGGATTTTCCTCTTCCGTTAATTGTAAAGAATCAACATTATAGCCACCATTCTCCCAGCAGAAGGGAATGTCATGGAACTGCCCTGAGAGCTTTGTTAATCTCTAGTTGTCCAGGGGCTTGCTATTTACTGTTGTGGAAAAGAATATCTGTGCTACTCTTAGACTAAACCTTCATTCAGTGTATTATGCATGAGCTGTATTATTTATGTCTAATTTTGACTGTAAGCTTGTTCTGGCAGGCTCCTGTGTGTGTACAGGGCCAAACTCCACTATGGCACTCAATAAATAACAACAGTGAGCTATGTTCTTCCCCCCAGAAACACTCACAAGAAGGCAAAGATAGCAGCAGTCTCAGGACTTGCAGACCTTCTGCCTTCTCTCCTCCAGAGGCAGGGATTAGTGACAAGGGTAGATGGAGCTCAGCGAGCTACAAGAGAACAGCACCATCCTGTAGCTCCTTGTCTATCCCAGGGGAAGACCAGCACCACTACACTACGTGCTGGCTTCACTTCCCCTCCACATGCAGTTTTCTTAATGGAGACCCTCTGAGGGATTTGTACACATGCCTACAACTGGCATGGAAAGGCTTCCGTGAGCCCCAGGGATTGGCGCTAAACCATGTTTGCTCTTCTCCCCTTTACATGGGTTTAGGGACCACACCATCCCTTTTTGTTTCATTCCACTTTTGATGATATAATAATAAAAAATAGGTATATCTCCATATATTATTATTATTTATCTCATAGAGCTGGAAGGGACCCTGAAGGGTCATCAAGTCCAGCCCCCTGCCTTCACTAGCAGGACCAATTTTTTGCCCCAGATCCCTAAGTGGCCCCCTCAAGGATTGAACTCACAACCCTGGGTTTAGCAGGCCAATGCTCAAACCACTGAGCTATCCCTCCCCCCCTGATATATGTCAGGGACACCTCCTCTGCAGCTTTCTCAGCCCGTAATGGACTATGAGAAAGAGATCAGGCATTAGTCAATGGAGTTGCACCTGCTTACACAAGGTCTGAATTGTAGAAGGCTATTTTGCTTTAATGAAAATGTAATTATTCTTGTAGAGATACTTTATAGTGAGGACAAAGTGTTTAATCCTATTATTTTTGAGTATTAGAAACAATGGTGTTATCTGATTAGAAACTTTGGTGGCAAATACTCCAGAAGTAGGCCTTCCTTGCAATACCAGTCAGATCAAATACTTCAGATAAAGCAGTCCACTTGGAGAAGGAAAATCCCACAAAGCAATTGGCTACTTAAGGAGCCAAAGAACTGAGAAACTCCACTATAAAAATTAAATCTTTTAAGTTGGCAAGGGAACATGGCAATAATGCCGAGTCACATTCACGTTTTATCACATGCAGCGACCTGATGCTCCTCCTGTTTCCTAGCTGGCCAGGTGGTTGTCGTGCCTGAAGAAACCCCAGAAAACAGGAAACAGTGGAAACAAGAAGCACCTGGGACACTGCTGAGTATCTTAGCGAAAGCAGAACTGTCTAATGACTCCTTCAGCTGGACTGAAGAGGAATCTGGTAGGATATTTGTTCCTGCAAATTATAGGATGAGTCCTCTGAAGAATTTTACTAAATATTTTGATAATGAAAATGGAAATGAGATATCTCAAGACTGGAGAGAGACATAAGATTTCCAACATCTCCAGAGGGAGTTTGTCTTTGATTACATTGTTCTTATTGTAGTTGGCAGAGGACTTGTGAAACAAAAATATTTTAATCACTTGACAAACTATTAAGACTGAAGAGAAGGGTTCAGTCATTTAGTTGATGGTTAGTATTTTAGAGCTAGGGGGATCCAGATGGTATTATGACTGCCCCTGAATTTTTGCAGCTTACTAACTTCACAAAGCCAGCACATTTTTTCTCTCCAGCATTATTTTGATATATTTATCAGTTTCACTTTGTCAGGGGACAAGAACTGGACTAGAATGGGAATTCAGCCGCTATTACTTTAGAGAAAGCTATCTCTGGCAATGAACATTTTTCAAAACACTTTCCCAAGACATAAGAAAATCTTCCATACATTACTAGCTGCATCCTGTTTTTGGATACATCAACATAAATTGCTATAGATCTTCCACAAGATATAGCATATGATGGCATAAGCACAATAACTGACTTTACATGATCAAACGTGGTACAATTCCACATATAAGACATCAGCATTGAGCCCTAATCAGTTAGGTTGCAGCATACTGTTAGGGTGATGGTTTTTAAAAAGAAAAAAACCCAACACATAGTTACAATGCACGTTGCCAAAAAGTAAGTGTAAAACAATTTTCATAACGTAATTAGTGCAACTCAAAATGAGTATGTTTTGCATGCTCCAATGCAAATTAACTGAACATGGAATTAAGATACAGGCCTTTAAAACCAGCTCAATTGCATGTGCCAAACACCAGCACGTTAAATGGATTATAGGGAAAATTCTTTCATTTGAAGTTGCACAATCAATACTCCCTAGCTAACTAACATGCATGCGCTCTCTTAGCATGTCAGGCTATTTTAAAAACTACCCCATCCTGACAATATTATTCTCTCCCCATAGATATACTACTTTTAAGAAATTCTAACCAGGCTAAGACCTCACTACTCATATTCAACAAGCCATAAGAGCGAGTGCTGTAATAGGATCACAAACTTTTAGCTGATTTATCTTTTAGCGATTAAGTCTAATAAACCAGACTTAAGACCCAATTCTGCCACCTTTGCTCACATTAAATACCTTGCTATCCAAATAGTCACATTCATTCCAATTGGATTAGTTGCAGAATAAGGCCCTTAAGCAATACCAGGGCAACTTTTAAAAATTCAGTCCTCTCTGAACTTTCAGATCTGCGTTGCCCTCCTACCCCCTAGGTTTTGTGTTGGAAAGTAAACATGATTAGGGAGCTATAACTATCTAAATATTTCTATGAACAATGGCAATCAGTGAAGTCTAGTGTTTCCATTGTTGTGATTTGATCAAAATCCTTTCCAAGAATTTCTGTAGTGGTTTTAGATATTTTATGTACACTTATCAGGTATTTTTTCCCCCCTCTCTCCAGAGGGGACATTATCACCCTGGCCACCAAAAGAGAATAAGGAGGATAATGCAGAAACAGGCTCTGCTATCGATACCGATGAAAACAGACTTGAGCCAAGATCTGATGACGATGACACGTAAGTCACTGTTGTGGATAAGGTAACTTAAGTCAAGTTACTCCAGAAGAGGAAAAAGCTATGAATGGACAGATTCCTTCTCTTAGCCTGCTGGGCCAATTTTCCTAAGTTGCTTAAAAAAAAATCCTGTCCCTTTAGACTTTTCACAGTGTAATTAAACAGAGAAAGTTATTAGCAGCCAAATTGGATTTTACATCTTGTTAAACTACAGAATTGGGTCAACTTAAATTAGTTCATGAAGATGCCAATACTAATGCTTTCTACACCATTAGTATAGAAAAATGCAGATAGCTAATATTATCGTTGTGTCTCCACATCATTTACATTGTCGTTTTAGTGGAGCTTAACAGGACGGAGGAATGAGGGCAGGAAAATATTTAAATTTCAATCCAGCTTTTATACTCCTCACAAAACAATTTTTTTTTAAAGGGAGACCTTATGGGCTTTGAGACCAGGACAGCTAATAACAGTGACACATTTTATTAACATCCATTTTCTCTGTTTAAACATGTAGGAACTTTGAAGAATCTGAAGATGAATTGAGGGATGAGCTGGTGGAATCACTAGAAAAAGTGATAACTTCTCTGGCAGAGGAAGTCAGAGAGGTGCCAATCCAGTCAGCAAACAAAGACAAACCAGAAGAAGAGAAAGAAAGCTTAGCTAGTGAAATACCTGGGAAACCTGATGAGGTTTTAGACAATAACACTGATCCATTTAGTGCTGACATGTGTAATGGAGAAGGCAGGCAGGAAGCAGCAATCAGCTAAAATAGGAGGTTGACTGCTGCTTCAAGACTTTCATAAGTTGCTAGAAGATACAGCCATAGCAGGGCCAATATTTTAAAAACAGGTGCCTAAAGTTAGGTTCCTCAATCCATATTTAGGCACCTGAAGAAGTGCCGAGCACTCATTTGAAACAAATAGGAGCTGCTTGGCATGCTGCACATTCAGGCTACTTATTCAAGTGGCTGAAGTTAATCCCTTTTTAAAAAAATCTCTGGCCAAAATGAAAAGCAAACTCAGCTCCTGCTTATATCTTTACTCATCTACACTGTCTCTCTCTCTATCCACTCTTTCGTACATTCCTGACTGTGCTTTTATCTGTTCTACATGGCAGAAGTGCACTCTTCCAGTTATCCTACACCTACTCCCCTACCTCTCTTCCCCCAAATCCATCTGTTTGGTGAAGCTTTCCAGTCACTATAGGTTGTCCTGTACAGCTTGTAGCTCCTTCTAGTAAGTCATTAAGAGACAGGAACCCATAGTTTGACTTGCACAGCTCTTATTTTGTATAGCACCATGTACACTTAGACTCTTTTATAATTATTAATAATAGCAGCAAAGTTTACTCGTACCACTAGGATGTTATGTATCTGAATTTCTAATTAGAAGTGCCATGATGCAAAAAAATGATGACAGCTGGAAGAGGATAAAACATGGTAAAGAGTTATTCCAGCTGTCGTTTTCTCCCCAGTCTTCTCAAATTTTAGATGTAAGCTGTCTGGATATTATTTAAATGGAAGGAACACAATAATAAAACTCTTTGATTTCAGTAGTTTTTGCCCTTCTCTTACTAGCTTTTTTACTTAGCTAAAATATGAAAGAAGCATATAGTACGCCATAGCAAACTAACCATTTTTGTTAAAAGCAGAAGTCTACTGCTACAGTGTTTCAATGTTACACAAAGCAGTAGTTTAAAGTCCAAATTTTGTGACCCACTGGAATAGGCTCTGTCTGATCAAGTTTTCAATTTTCTTTAAAAATAGAAAAAAACCACAGGAGGGTAGGAGAAAACAAGTTATCCTTATAAGAGGAAGAAAGAAATGGTTAATACAAGGGACAGCTGCAAGTAATTATATCTCTGCTCCTGCTTTTTTTAAAAGCACTGTAGGATTAAACCTTAGTGAACACTACAGCGAAGGCTGCAAAATAGTGTTTGTTTATTCCGATGTGAGACAGATGTCTGAAAAATTTGCATTAGGGAATGCAAGCAAAGAAACTGTAAACTGAACTTTTCTTTTACATTGTGAAAGGAGAGTACCTAATATAAATATTGGTAGATTTATGTAATATTTCAGGGAGGATCTGGTAATAAGGTTTGCATCAGAAATACAAAGAAGCATTCATCATGGCCATTTGTACTCAAAGAGCAAGCAGAGCCATCACTCGAAACTTCAGAATAGTCTTTTACCACTAACCCTGGAGATAAGCGTCAGATGCTCAAGACAAAAAAATTATCAAAATCAGCAAAGTCTTAATCTTTAAAAACTGAATCCCTCCACTGTAGCATGCCACTCAATCTATTTTCCCTGCCTGTTGTTTTAAGGCAAGAAGTCTTCCAAAAGAAAAAAACAACAACTTGGAGTTTCCACATGCAGCTCTACTACTCATGAGAAAACATTAAGAATTTAGAAACTTTAGTAGGGCCCTGTAAGTCCATTGGAAAAAAGTTCATTTTCATGGAATGGGGTTTCCTCCCTCCCCTAATAAAAATCTTTTAATGCGCAGAGCTGATGTCCTAATAGAAGTATAGGGCTCTTTATTGCACCATGATAGCATAGATTAGAAAAAATATTTACAAGTAACATATGTATAAAAAGTTATTTTTATCCATGTACACAAATGAGACATTTACTTAAATAACTGCTCCACAGACAATAGGAATGCCCCTTCAAACTCTTGGTCAGAAAATCTGTTCACAGACTGGCGAGCATTTTGTCTGATTTCCAGCCTGTTTTCAGGAGACAAAGAAAGGATCTGAGCCATGGTCTCAGAATAATCGTCCTCATTTTCTGCTAGAAATCCTGTAATATGTCCTTCATAGGGTACCACGATATCTAGTTTGGGACCACCAGAATTGTGAGCCAGAATAATTGTGCCAGCTGCCATACATTCAACTATTCCTGGAAAGATACAAAAAACATGTTAAGAATACAGTTCTCATACATACACAGAGCTGGTTGAGCTTTTTCAGTGGAAGTGTTTTTTCAATGAATGTTTTGTCAAAATAGACACTTCAGAACCATTTTTTTCCAAAATGTTTCACGTTTTTCATTGAAAAACGTGCACAAAATTTTTTTTTTTTTTTGGGGCAACTAAAAAATGAAGATTTCAGCTGATTGGATAAAAATAAAAATTTTCAGTGAAACCAAAAGTGCTTGCTCACTCAGCCTTTTTTGGGGGGATATTGGAAAACCAGTTTGCTATTTGTTTTTCCATCTGAACCCTGAAAAGTTTTCTATAAAAATGACAATTTTTAAAAAAATGTCATCAAATTTGTGGGGGGAGGGGGGGGAAGACCATCTCTACTTATGGATTCAAGAACACTTAAAACTGTAGGGAAAAGACATACAGTGATAGAATTCTAAACTGGTATTAGGTGCTGTTTTATCATTTAATTTCTTAGCATCTGACTGTTTGACATCTGAGTTCAAGCTCAGTCTGACAAGAGTAGCAGGCATTATAACCAAAGAAAATCTGTTTCAGTTTGTCAGTGCTATCCAGAGGCTTTAGCCATATCTTTCAAGTTACAGCCAACTCATATTGTAACATTGGATTTCTAGGCTGAGATTTTTAGTATATTTCACTAATCTGATTTGTATAATAGACATAATATGACTTGAATTAAAAGCTACATATTGAAAAGAGTAGAGGTGGACAGAATGAAGGTGCACTGAACTAGGCACACTGCTAACCCCAGGGACCAGCAACAGCTGAAGTCAAAAGGTGAAAACACCTTCGAATACTAGAAGAGTGCTGGAATTGAATAGTACATAGCATTTGTATTTGACTGCCATAGATTACACAACAACCCTCAAAAGACAGCCATTCTGATTACTGCCTTGCTGCTTCTTTGCTGCAATTCTGACATTTTAAATGCTGTTAGCTCAAGAATTGCCAGAGGTAGAAAATAATGCTGTAACTATATCCTAAAGCTTGGAATCCTATTTTCTAAAGATAAAAAGCCCTGAAAGGCGAGCTGCTAAATCATCCTGGAATTCAGGGCCATAATCTGAGTGGGGTGTCTACATGCTATTCTGGCAAAAAGTGAAGTCTTTGGGGAGAGGGTGGGTGTGGAAATGAGCAAAATTATAATTGCGGATTTAAAAGTCCAATATCTTGTGACCTGACAGGACTAGAATTCCTCGGAGGGACCATTACAAAAATGTACTGGTATTGAAGGTACTTCTAAGTACCGAGCCTGGACCAGAATACACAAGAAAATATTTTTGATCACTGCACAATCATAAGAGAAAATCAGCTAACTATGTTACAATTGACACTGTTGCTAATATTTATCCCCTTACCGCAGCAAAATGGGAGCAAGACTGAAAAGTCTCAGCAGTTTTAGTAAAGGGAAAAATCCAATAGGAAGTAGCAGGAAATGGGGAAAAGCCAATAACAGAAGACAACAAACAGATTCTCACATGTGGAAACAAAATAGATATTGTGTAAAAAAAAAAAAAAAAAAAAGGCTTAGGAGGAGGGGAGAAGCAAGAGAATGAAGACAGTAACAGAAAAGCCATCAAGATACTATGTAGGAGGAAAATTCTATCAGCTAGAGAGGATGCTTCTGAACTGACTGAACAGGCTTTACTTACATCACAGTCCTGTACAGCGTAAGTCACTTCTGTTGCTACTTTTGTTAACTGTAGTTTAGTAATGGCTGATTACATCATTTCAGCTTGCTGAAGCCACGGCCAAGTAATCAGTCCATCCATTAAGATGCAAGCTTGTCTCATCCTGCATGCATGCCAGAGAGGTATGGTTGGTCTTACCCCATTCCACAAATGGGAAAAGTAAGCAAGTTCCTATTTCTGTACCTCGTTCATGTTCATAAAGCAAGCTCCCCATCTCTCCCCTCCCCCAGCTGAATTCAGAGCCTTAAGGTGCTTAAAGTCAAGGAAAAGTACTCACCAATTCCAAAGTGCTCATTCCACATGGTGTGCAGACCGATAACTGCATCTGCCAGGTACTGCTTTAGCTCCTCAAATGGAATGTTTACTTTGAACTCTACCTTTTTGTCAACGCCTAGCTCTTCACAAAGCTTTTTAAGTCTGTTTACACGCTGCTCATCTTGTTGGTTACGACAGCCTCCAATCAGGATGAGCTTTGGCAAGGACTGCTGCCCCAGAGCTGTCTTTTCCAAGAATTTAGCAAAGGCTCTGATTTGCAAAGGATGGTCCTTCTCGGGCCTAAACTGTCCTAGAGAGACAATGGAATATTCTGTGGTGCTCTTTTCCTCATGTAATGGAATATCCAGGAATGTCTGAACATCACAAGGTGGATACACAACACTTGTGCAAGCGCCAGCTCTCCAGAGGGAAAGGATGTGATTTAGGGTCCATGAAGAATTAACCATAATGACATCACTGCGAGAACCAACCAATCCATATACAAAAGCAAACAAGTAGTAATAGACAAGTTTGAGTTTGCTGAGAAGGGGATTCCTTGTAATGAAGGCTGCATTGTTAAATCTGACATTCTGACTCCTAACCATAGAAAGCATGTCAGTGCTGATAGTTGGATAATGAACATAACACCCAACACGGCAACCTCCTAAGTACTTAAACAGAGGCAATGTGAAGGCATAACCCATTGAGTCAATGTAAACATCAGGAACACACTTCATAAGAGCTTCCCAACCAAGAAACACAGACCCTAAGCTTTGACCCAGCAAAGTGAAGTGGGGGTAAAGAGAGGCCTCCACAAGGTAACGTTTTTCTAGAAACACAAACTTCACAGGATGAGTTAATTTGATGTTGAATCTTCTGAAAGCACTTTCTACAATCTGTTCTCCAGTGACATCTTTATCGCCAGTATAGACAACATATATTGCATCTTTGTACCTGAAAGAGTACAGTAAAGAAGAATTTCACAAATCTTTTTCTATAAAAATTTGTCACGTGTTATGCAACAGACTTATTTCTGTCTCAAAATTACCAGAAGTGAGAACAAACTTTTAGCCTTGGTCTTAAACACNTTTCACAAATCTTTTTCTATAAAAATTTGTCACGTGTTATGCAACAGACTTATTTCTGTCTCAAAATTACCAGAAGTGAGAACAAACTTTTAGCCTCGGTCTTAAACACGTTGGCCTTAAACAATATTGGTTTTGGTTTAACTGAACCAGATTTTTTTTTTTTTTTTTTAAAACCACATTTCTGGAACCTTAAGATTCTTTGATCTGCAAAAACGCAGGGTTGTTTTTTTGCTAATTAAAAGAAACCATGTTGTTATTTAGTAGAATTCAACTTGCAGGGCAGGATATTCCCACTCAGAAGATGAAATTTCAAGACTGCAGAACTGGTCCTTCTAGTGCAAACCAAAAGTAAAAAGGAGGAAGAGTGTAGTGTAGACCAATGGATGTGTCAAAAGGGTAAAGAGGTTTTAAGATGCAGTGTTTGAATGCCTCAGGCAACTGTTTGGATTAGATGTGGTCTACTTAAATATATGGGCTGCCAAAAACTGCATAGATAATACCATAAAAAGTATCAGGAAAAATCAGACTGCAATATAAACTTGCACTTTGCTAAGCATGTGCACTTACTTTTTCTGCAGTGCTCTTATGGCACACCACAAGACTCTCTCCCCTCCACCACCTGCATTGCAATATGGATGGAAAAATGCAACAACCAGTTGATGTTTCCCATCTTTTCCTGTTGAGGCCAACTGATTTTTCCTTTGTTGTAGCCACAGCCGTATTCCCCACAGTAGTACAACTAAACCGAGACATAAAGCTCCACTTAGGAACAATCCAGGGATGAACAATGAGCACAGCAACCTGGAACAAGCAGGGAAAATTAAATTCAAACATCATTTGTAAAAAATAGTATATGTAAGAAAATGATTAAAAACAGTAAATACTATATATATTTCCTAGGCAATTTCTCAGATTATTCTCTCTCAGGGTAATGGATATCAGCACCTTGTTTTAACAGCTAGCTTATTACTGGTTTGCTTTCAAACCTCTGCTTGGAAGACTGCAATAGACAAGAAGGTTACAACTAAGCTTATGGAGGTGATCTAAAATTATAATAAAGTAAAAATTCCAAAATATAGCTATCTCTGGCATGACTCCTATAGAATACTGCCAACAGACACTGACTGGGCAGGTGGTGAGTTGACAGCTGTTTACTACATGATAGCAATAAAGGAAGCAGGTTATTTCATCCTTCCCTTCCTCCTCACCTCTTTGTCTCATCCATCTATTCCAGCTTCTCATAACCACTGTNGGTGGCAAAGCTAAGGACAAAAACCAGGAGTCCATACTCCCTATTTTTTGCTTTAGCCACCTCTGTATGGTCCTCCTGAGCAAGTGGGAGGCACAGAGTCACCAAGATGCCACACCTAGACTACAGCACACGAGAGACTTGGGATAAAATTTTCAAAAATGACTAAGTGACTTGGGAACCTAAGTTCCATTTTGAGAGGTGACTTGGGCACTGAGGAGCACTAGGCCTGGTCTGCAGTACAATGTTAAGTCAGCATAACTACACCACTCAGAGGTGTGAACAATGTCATGCCCTGTGTGATGTAGTTAGACACAGCTGGGGCATTGGAAGAATTCTTCCACTGACCTAGCTGCTAGCTCTTGGAGAGGATTTCCTGCAGCCATGGAAGAACCCCTCTTGTTGCTGTAGTGTCTGCACTTAGGGTTGCCACCTGTCCAGGTTTTTGCTTCTGTGTCCACGTGCAATTTAGGGTTGCTAGGTGCCTGGTTTTTAACTGGAAAGTCCAGTGGAAAAGGGGACCTTGCAGTGTCCGGTCAGATATACTGACTGAACACCAAAAGTCCAGCTACTGCAGGGCTGGGGGAGGCTCCAGGTCATTAATCCACAGCAGCCCCTGCTCAGTCAGGGCTTCCTCCTACCTGCAGGCTGCAGCAGCTCCCATCCCCCACCCGAAGCAGAGGAAGCCCAGCTGGGAGGGGGCAAAGCATTGCGGGGGGGAGGGGAAGAGGCAGGGCAGGGGCTCGGGAGTCCCATTACCAGTAATCAGAAAGGGGGCAACCCTGTCTGCACAAAGCTGGACTGCTGCAGTATTTCCAGTGCCGCCGTAGCCTGCGTCTCACTGACAGTCACCAGGACTTGAGCGCCTGCGTGACCCAGGAGCCTTTCCAAGGGCGCCCCGTGGTGTGACAGCTCCTAAGGAAGGAGCAGCCGGGGTGAGCCAAGAGCCCGCTCCCGGGAGGGTCAGCGGGGAGGGAGCAAACAGCGCTCGAGAGGAAGAGCAACAGGGCGCTCGCAGCCAAGGCCACCTCCGTGCCGCGCTCCGGCCCCAGCCCGCACAGAACGCGGCCGGGCGACGCCACAGCGCGCGACGCCTGCCCGGCGCGGGACGAGCGCTCGGGTGGCGGGTGCCGAGGAGCGGCAGACACAGAGAGCGGGGAGGAAACCCCGCCCTGCGGCTGCGGGGTAGACACGGGAGGCAGCGAGCCGCTTCCCCTGCGGGAGGGGCAAACGGGAGTGGGAAGGCGGAGGAACTATTTTCTTTCCCTCCCACAACAAACCCCGGAGCTGAAGCGCCCCTCACCTGACTAGCGAGCACAGACAGAAACCTCCCGCCGCCATCTTGGACAACGCCCCGTAACCTTTCACCCCGGAAGCGATCGCGCCGCTGGAGGCGCGGCCTGACTATTCCTCCTTCCCCATTGGCTCCCGCTGGGAAAACTCGTCTAGAAAGAGGGGCGGGGCTTGGACTGGGCGGGGCTAGAACGCCAGCGGGGACAATAGGGAGGGACCCGGTCTGTATGGGGGCGGGGCGTGGTCTCGAGTGGGCGGGGCTTGGGGCGTGCCGGTGAGGGAGGAGGTCCGTGCTCCCGGCTTTGCACTGAGGAGCAGGTAAGGACAATCCTCGCCCCCTCCCCTGCTGCTGACTAGCGCTGCCGCTCTCTCATTAGGGGCCGCTTGCAGCTCCTTTGTGCCACGGTTCCCGCAGGGTGGCTGCAGCCCAGGTGAATGGGCTGGGGTGTCTGAGTAACCTGCAGAGCTGACCCCCGGTAGCCCCTATATGCCACCCCCCACCTCAAAAAGCACGTCTTGTTGAAAGAACGAGGAGTACTTGTGGCACCTGAGAGACTAACAAATGTATTTGGGCATAAGCTTTTGTGGGCTAAACCCACTTAATCTGATGGCAAATACAGTAGGAAGCTATATATATACACAGAGAACATGAAAAAATGAGTGTTGCCATACCAACTCTAACGAGACTAATCAATTAAGGTGGGCTATTATCAGCAGGAGAAAAAAAACTTTTGTAGTGATAATCAGGATGGCCCATTTCAAACAGTTGACAAGAAGGTGTGAGTAACAGTAGGGGGAAAATTAGCAGGGTGAAATAGTTTTTACTTTGCGTAATGACCCATCCACTCCCAGTCTTTATTCAAGCCTAATTTAATGGTGTCCAGTTTGCAAATTAATTCCAGTTCTGCAGTTTCTTGCTAGAGTCTGTTTTTTGAAGTTTTTTTGTTGAAGAATTGCGACTTTTAGGTCTGTAACTGAGTGATCAGGGAGGTTGAAGTGTTCTCCGACTGATTTTTGAATGTTATAATTCTTGATGTCTGATTTGTGCCTCAGGAACAACTCTGACATCATAATCAAAAAGGCTGACAAAGGAGGTGCTGTCGTCATCATGAATAGGTTGGAATATGAATGAGAGGCTGCTAGGCGGCTCTCTAACACCACATTCTACAGGCCATTATCCTCTGATCCCACTGAGGCTTACCAAAAGAAACTACACCATCTGCTCCAGAAACTCCCTGAAAAAGCACAAGAGCAAATCCACACAGACACACCCCTAGAACCCCGACCAGGTGTATTCTATTTGCTACCCAAGATCCATAAACCTGGAAATCCTGGACGCCCCATCATCTCAGGCATTGGCACCCTAACAGCAGGATTGTCTGGCTATGTGGACTCTCTCCTCAGACCCTATGCTACCAGCACTCCCAGCTATCTTCGAGACACCACTGACTTCCTGAGGAAACTACAATCTATCGGTGATCTTCCAGAAAACACCATCCTGGCCACTATGGATGTAGAAGCCCTCTACACCAACATTCCACACAAAGATGGACTACAAGCTATCAGGAACAGTATCCCCGATAATGCCACGGCAAACCTGGTGGCTGAACTTTGTGATTTTGTCCTTACCCACAACTATTTCACATTTGGGGACAATATATACCTTCAAGTCAGTGGCACTGCTATGGGTACCCGCATGGCCCCACAGTATGCCAACATTTTTATGGCTGACTTAGAACAACGCTTCCTTAGCTCTCGTCCCCTAACGCCCCTACTCTACTTGCGCTACATTGATGACATCTTCATCATCTGGACCCATGGAAAAGAAGCCCTTGAGGAATTCCACCATGATTTCAACAATTTCCATCCCACCATCAACCTCAGCCTAGACCAGTCCACACAAGCGGTCCATTTCCTAGACACTACTGTGCTAATAAGCGATGGTCACATAAACACCACCCTATACCGGAAACCTACTGACCGCTATACTTACCTACATGCCTCCAGCTTCCATCCAGGACACACCACACGATCCATTGTCTACAGCCAAGCTCTAAGATACAACCGCATTTGCTCCAATCCCTCAGACAGAGACAAACACCTACAAGAGCTCTATCAAGCATTCTTAAAACTACAATACCCACCTGCTGAAGTGAAAAAACAGATTGACAGAGCCAGAAGAGTACCCAGAAGTCACCTACTACAGGACAGGCCCAACAAAGAAAATAACAGAACGCCACTAGCCGTCACCTTTAGCCCCCAACTAAAACCTCTCCAGCGCATCATCAAAGATCTACAACCTATCCTGAAAGATGATCCCTCACTCTCACAGATCTTGGGAGACAGACCTGTCCTCGCTTACAGACAGCCCCCCAACCTGAAGCAAATACTCACCAGCAACCACACACCATACAACAAAAACACTAACCCAGGAACCTACCCTTGCAACAAACCCCGCTGCCAACTCTGTCCACATATCTATTCAAGTGACACCATCACAGGACCTAATCATATCAGCCATGCCATCAGGGGCTCGTTCACCTGCACATCTACCAATGTGATATATGCCATCATGTGCCAGCAATGCCCCTCTGCCATGTACATTGGCCAAACTGGACAGTCTCTATGCAAAATAATAAATGGACACAAATCAGACATCAAGAATTATAACATTCAAAAACCAGTCGGAGAACACTTCAACCTCCCTGGTCACTCAATTACAGACCTAAAAGTTGCAATTCTTCAACAAAAAAACTTCAAAAACAGACTCCAACGAGAAACTGCAGAACTGGAATTAATTTGCAAACTGGACACCATTAAATTAGGCTTGAATAAAGACTAGGGGTGGATGGGTCATTACACAAAGTAAAAACTATTTCCCCATGCTAATTTTTCCCCTACTGTTACTCACGCCTGCTTGTCAACTGTTTGAAATGGGCCATCCTGATTATCACTACAAAAGTTTTTTTTTCTCCTGCTGATAATTGATTAGTCTCGTTAGAGTTGGTATGGCAACACCCATTTTTCATGTTCTCTGTATATATATATCTTCCTACTGTATTTTCCACTCCATGCGTCCGATGAAGTGGGTTTTAGCCCACGAAAGCTTATGCCCAAATAAATTTGTTAGTCTCTAAGGTGCCACAAGTACTCCTCGTTCTTTTTGCTGATACAGACTAACACAGCTACCACTCTGAAACTTCTTGTTGAGTTAGTGACTACTCCTACTAGGCCACACTGCTTTTCCCTTGCCCTCCCCAGGAGGGATGTTTCCCCCTGAGGGTGGGTGCAAAGGAGGAGAAATTTGCTGCACGTGGGTTAGGTAAGATAGAGGCATTTGTCTCCTTACCCCCAGCTGCCTGCTCCCAGGGCACTACATGATGGTTAAACCCCCTCTGGGCTGCAAAGGTTATGTGCAGTGACAGAGAAACATGTCCACTGCAAGTGGTGGAGGGGCACATGCTCTACAAGGGTAGGGCTCTGCTAGGGAAAAGGGTGTGGTTTGAATTTGAATTAGTTAATGCATGGGAATTAACACGAGGGAAAATCCTGTCTCTTTGTAAAATCCTTTTTGGCAGTGAAGACCTAGCCAAAGCAAAAGCAGATTGTAGTTTGAACACAAGTTAGCAGGTTAAGGTAAAGCGGAAAGCCGAGTATTTCTGCTGACTCGTGTTAAGCCAATGTACTGCCTTGCCTTAACTAGGATCTTACCCTTGTTACTACTTATTGGTTAACAAGAACTCACTATTTTTCCTAGTGAAGATAAGGCAAGAGGATGGTGGGTAGTGTACCCTGGGCGACAGACCATGCTGTGTAACTTCACCACTGGGTAAGTCATGCGGGGAGTGTTTGCTCAAAATACATGAAAACTAGTGAAAAATTGCCTAGTGGTTAGAGCATAGGCCTGGCAGTTGTACATTCTGGGTTCTACTTCCAGCCTTGTCACTGTTTTGTTGTGTAATGTTAGGCAAATTATGTCACTCCTCTGTCTCAGTATAGGGATACTAATGCTTACCTAGATCTCTGGGGGGGTTGTGGGGCTGAATTCATTAATGTTCTTGAAGTGCTTTGATAGGCTCATATTTAAGGCACTCTACAAGTGCAATGTATTATCACTTTTTTAGAAAAAGAAGGGCTGTGTTTGTAATGGATAATCATTTTCCTGCATGGACGATCTTAAAAAGATATTGTCAGGTCAAATTTGGCCCAATATTAAAAGCTTTTATAATACTTAAAACCAATAGACATCGTTACATGATTTTAAAAGAAAAATCTAATGGAAAGTTTTCTTTAAAACACAAGAATTTCCTTTGTAGGGTCCGCAACTTTAAAATTGCATATTCTGCAGGAGAGCCTGAAAATATTTTCTAGACATAGAAGTGAAGTTAGGCTATTTTCATTAAAAGGAATGCAAAAAAGTAGATGATCATAAATGCTGACGGGCATATTATATTTTTGAAATTGGTAATATGCTTAACATTGTTTAACATAACAGCATCCCCTTAAATTCATGGAGATAAGGATTTTAAAAAACGTAATGACAAAATTTTGACGTGAGTCCTTTAAAAACTACCTGTAAAGAAGAAATTATGCTAAAGCTAATCCATTAGCTCCAAAGAGGCACAGTACCCTGTTTTGACCCTGATCCTGCACTGGTATTTGCTAGCACAGACTCTTGTGCGTACTCATCTCATAAGCACATTAGCGGATCCCAATGCAAGATTTTTCTCTTTCGTATCACATTTCCATTGTTTGTTAATTTTCATCCTTTACAAGCATTATTTCTGCATGTGCCTCTTCATTATGGCAAAATGGTATGTATTCACTTTCCTTGCTTCAAATCACACTTTTGATCTCTGACTGCCTGATAAGCCTAAACAAACAGACGGTATAGTCTCCTGGCAAAGTACACATGTAACTCATTAACACTAAGAGATTTAATTGCATATATACTCCAGAATATCCAACGTCTGCTTCTCACTCTACATAGACACACACAAATTGCCAGATAGGATTTCCAGTGGAGGGTGTTTTAGTCACTCTTTGATTGTTATTGTTGTTGTCCTTTTATTTCATCTTCCATTTTGTCTGCATTGAGAGACAATGTACACAGACCAAAGGTCAGAAATGAAATGGAATGTGGAGGGGCACTTCTGCATTCACCACAGTGAACTTCAGTTTATGGGGAGAAGACAGGAAGAAGATGACGTAGTTGTAGATAAGGTGGCTCATTTTAATAGGCACAGTCATAATGTGAGCTTCTATGAATCGAACAACCCAGAAAAAAACTACATAACAAAACTGGAGAAAGGTCACTCATTGGCAGGCTGCTCTGTCTCAGAAACGGCTAAACATGCTCAGAAAGGGATTCTGAAGGGCATCCTCTCATCAGGATCCTTGCAGGTACCGTACCCAAAGAGGGAACCAGATTTACTGAAAAGTATACGATTTGAAAAGATAAAGGTGCATAACAAAGCTGTGTTGTTGCTAACATAGCAGCACATGGCTGGGCAGGAATGCCAACAACTATCTTAATGACAGTTTCCAGTATTATGAATGGTTTTATAGTAAATGAATAAAAAAAATTAATAACTCAATAACAAAAGAATGTAAGGCAGAAATGTGGGAATTTACAAGCAAAGACTTTTAATCTGCACTTACAAATGCTGTGTTATTAGAGTTCAGTGGCTGTAGGATTCGAATTTATATATATATATTTAGTCTTTCTATTTTCAAAGTATCATTAGTGATTCATCACAGAACAATTAGTGTGTTTTGCTGTTTATAAATTAATCTTGCACTGAATAATGGGAATGAATCCCACACCTTCCAACACAGGAAAGAAGTGTGAATCTGGCTAAAGCATGGATCGCAAAATCCAATCAGTTGCAATACAGAGAATTTCTAAAGTCCTATGTGGAGCTGAAGATAAATGTTTTCATCTTCATTGTAGTATCGGCAATGTATCACATGACAGACCCATTCCAGGTGGGCGAATCCTCACTGTCTCCTGTCTGTTACAGAGTCAAGGTTTTTCACATTTTTGAAGAGTTTTCAGTTTATTTTATGAATAGAATCACTTAGATATGTACTGATCTGTCTGCCTCCATGAAGACAGAGCAACGGCCTTTCTGTGTCATAGTTTTGGCCAGTCTTGCTCACTGAGATTCTGGAGCTGTTAGGAGTTCTCTGAGCCATGACCTGCGAGTTAGATCAGTGTCTTTCCTGACTGGGGTAAGACAGTGGTGAAGTACTGGGTCCATTGCTGGTGGAGTGTGTCAACACATCCCTATGCAGGGAGGCTGGGTGCCTGCTGTCCTTAAATCAAGAATCATACAATAGCTGCTTTAAGAAATTATCACTTGAAGCTGATGACTTGGATCAAACTTCCCATTTGTGAAACATAATTGAAAGGCTATGGTAGGAAAACATCAATTTCTTTAGTCAGAATTCCTAGAATTTGATCGATTGGGTTTTAGGCCTGAGTTTGGGGTAGAAATGTCCATGATGATTTTATTAGATCTGTCAGCTGTCTTTGGTACTATTGGTTGTCGTTTTATTGGGACATCTCTGCTTGCTAGGCGTGACTGAAGTTGGTATGGAGTACTTCCAACTGTCTATATTTGGGAGGCCCAAAAGAGTGGCTTGGGGCATTACCCGTTTGCTCCAACAGCTCTTGTATGTGGGGCAGGCACAGTAGGGGTCAATTTCTTATACATGTTGAGCAGGAAGGAAGAAGTAGTAGCTAGGACAGGTAATGAGGAAATGTGGAGCTGCACTACATTCAGAATACTGATGATACTCAGTTCTGTGTTCCCTCACATCAACTGCACTTAGTGCAGTGGAACAAATAATCTAGCGTCTTTTGTCGTCGGCAATCCCTTCAGGTCGAGGATGATCTCTTTAACAGGTTTTATTTTTCATGGGTCCTTTGTGACTGAGGAGTCCGATCCTTGAGCCACAGGCTCGTTGGCAGACATTGCAGGTGGTGTTAGAAGACAAGGTTGGGCCGCGATTGCTGCATGACAGTTGTCTTTCCTTTTTTTTTCGGGCATTTTTCTGCAACCAGGGCAAGGCGATTTTCCTCAAAGGTGGACGTTCCTTCTCTGACAAGTCTTCGACAGTTATGCCTATCCTGGGCTGCTGTCGCCAAGTGTATGGTGTCGATGCCACATCTCTTGATGTTTATCTTGGGGATGTCTTTAAAGTGTTTCTTTTGATCTCCCCATTTCCTTTCTCCTTTGGTGAGTTGGGCATACAGCAGTTATTTTGGTAAGCGTACATCGGGCATGTGCACACAGTGCCCGCTCCACCTCAGCTGGTGCTGGATAATCAGGGCCTCAACACTGAAGATGTTGGCCTCTCTGAGGACACTGACATTAGTGCGACAATCCTTCCACTTTATGTTGAGGATCTTCTCAAGAAAGTGCTGGTGCTGGCGTTCCAGGTTTTTCGGTGTTTTCTGTAGGTCACCCAAGTCTCACAGCCGTCAAGGAGAGTTGTGATTACCACCGCTTTATAAACTAAAAGTCTAGTATGTGTTCTGATGTTGTGATTGTTGAACCCCTCGTGAGACAGTCTGCCAAAGGCAAGGCTGGCATAGCGAATTCTGTGCTGAATCTCGACGTCTATGTCTGCCCTCTGTGGGAGATGGCTGCCACATTTTCCAGTTGATGTAGATCTTTTTTGTTGATGTAGATCTTCCTTGCTGGGCCTGATGATTGACCAGGGACTGGCTGGTGGAGAGCTTTTGTTTTGCCGATGTTCAGAGTTAGCCCTAAGCTTTTGTAAGCTTCAGAGAAGCAATTAAGGGCTGTTTGTAGATCCTCCTTTGAGTGTGCAACTACAGCACAATCATCTGCATACTGGAGTTTGTTTATTGTTGCCAATATTACTTTAGTTCTGACACGGAGACGAGAAAGGTTGAAAAGGTTGCCGTCAATCCAATATTGGATGCCAATGCCCTGTGGTAGATGGTCTTGGGTTAATGTTTTCATAGCTGCTAAGAAAATGGAGAAAAGAATGGGTGCCAGTACACAATCTTGTTTTATGCCAGTTCAGATGACAAAAGGCTCAGAGGTAGAGCCACTGCACAGGATGGAGGCAGTCATCTGGTTGTGGAGGAGTCTTACAATGGTGATAAATTTGCTTGGGCAGCCAAACTTTGACATGATTTTCCACGGAACCTCATGGTTGAAAGAGTCGATCAATAAAGGCCATATACATCTCCTGGTGGTGTTCTTGACTTTTTCTTAGATCTGTCTGGCTGCAAAAATCATCTCAGTTGTGCCTCATGATGGTCTGAAGCTGCACTGGGACTCTGGAAGTACTTCCTCTGCAAGAGGGAGCAGGCGATTCAGTAAGATTCTAGTAAGAATCTTCCCAGCGATGGGGAGGAGGGCAATGCCTCGATAGTTGCCATAGTTGACCTGTCTCCCTTTTTGAAAATGGTGATGATGTTAGCATTACGTAAGTCAGCAGGGGTTTCTTTGGTGCACCAGATTTTGAGGAGCAGCAAGTGACGCTTGTTAGTCAATGTTTCTCCCCCTACTTTCAGTACTTCAGCTGATATGCCATCAGGACCTGGTGCTTTATTGTTCTTCATTTGTTTAATTGCTTTGCAGACCTCCTCGGGTGTTAATGGGTTGGCAAGAGTTTCCCAGATTGGGTGGGATGGAGTCGATGGTGTCATCAGTCACTGTCCATTCTCTATTTAGAAGCTTTTGGTAGTGTTCCTTCCAGCACTCTTTGGATTCGTTATCTTTAAGAAGGGTACTACCATCTTCAGATCTCCGAGGAGTGAGGCCACATGACCTTGGTCCATACAGGGTCTTTGTCTCTCAAAAAAAAGCTCCACATTGTCTTCAGATGCTACCGGTGTGGTGCTCTGCTCTATCCAATGTTGATAACAGTCGGCTGCGTGTGTGTGTTCCCTCTGTGTGCTGCCCTGGCTCTGCGCAGATAGCTGACACAGCAGACCCCGAGAGAACCCCCAATGACCACAGACTCTGATAAGGTACGAAGGCACCCGGCCAGGTTTATTGTCAAATGAAGCACAGTAATAGTTCCCCGCAGACTCTACAGGACATACTACAAATATGCGCCCCCTGACAATGGACCAGCTCAGTCAGTGGCGGGACTCTCCACTGCCCCGTAGGCCAGACAAAGACGTCCACGTTGTGAACCTGCACAGTTGGGAACCGCGNCTGACAATGGACCAGCTCAGTCAGTGGCGGGACTCTCCACTGCCCCGTAGGCCAGACAAAGGCATCCACGTTGTGAACCTGCACAGTTGGGAACCGCACCCCTGTTTTTTATCCTGGGGGTAGTTACCTGCTCTTGTAAAACCTGAATTTGTTCCCCCAGTGTCTGTTGCTTTTGTGTGCATGCCAAATGGACGGTGGGAGTGCCCTTTTTTGCTGCAGTTAACTGTTTTGGGGCAACTCCATGTGTTAATGCATCAATTCTAGGTGTTAACCCGCTTAATTTTGGTTTTTTACTTTGAAATTATTTTTTATTCACTCCCCTGCGATCGAGTTGCAGCTCCTGTCTCCTAATGTGCTCTGTGAACTGTTCCATTTTTTCCTTCTGTGAAAGTATTGTTTGCTACTCTTTCCTTCTGTGCACTGTGGATTTTTTTTGCTTTGTCCTCGCACCATTTGTTTTTGATTTCTCGGATCCTCCTTCAAACTTCAGCTTTGAGCTGAGAAAGAGCTCTGCTTCTGACTGGATAGTGGTTGGTTTTGCCAGTTGCAGAAAGCTTTTCTCTTCTGGTCCAAAAGGGCTGTAATCTCAATGCTGTTGTTGTTGTCAAACCAGTCCCAATGACAGCAGGTAGCAAGGCCAGTGGATTCCTCGCAAACCTCATGGATGGTCTGTTTTAGGGCTTCTTAGTCTTTGACACTTGTGTTGTCATTTCCAGGTGTGCATATGGCCAGTTTTTCACTGAGGAATGTTTGGAAGTTCTCTTTTTGCACTGAGGATTGAAGTCATTGGATGTTTTATTGCCGTCTGCGTGATTTGGATTGCTTTCTATGTTTCGTTGCAATCCTGATGGACATGACTGACCTCACCAGGTGTGTGGTCAGTCCAGCAATCATCTGCTCCTCTCATGACACGGGTGATTTAGACATCTCTTAGATCCTGTGTTCTTACAAAGACCTAGGAGGTGCCACTGTTTTGAATGGCGGCATTGCCAAGTTGTTTTGTACTTGTTGCTTTGTCTGAAGATTGTGTTTGTGATCATAAGGTTGTGCTCTGCACATTTGCTGAGTAGAAGGATGCCATTGGAATTGGTCTTGCCCACTCCTTCCTTCCCAATGATGCTACTCCATCTCGGCCAACTCTTGCATTAAAGACCCCTAAGAGAATTCTTATTTGGTTTTGGAATGGATGACAAAATTTTATCAAAGTCAGTGTAGAAAGATTCTTTCTGTTCTTCTTCAGCGTCAAGAGTTGGTGCATATGCACTGATGCTAGTGGCAAATGACTTATTGACCAATTGGATACAGAGGGTCATAAGGCGCTCGTTGATGCCAACGGGGAGCTCAGTCAGGCAACTGACTAGAAGGTTTTTGATTGCAAAGCCAACACCGGGTACTTGCCTGTCACTTGCTGGTTTTCCTTTTCCTCTTCCCTCAACTGGCCTTCATCTGCACGTCTTGTTTCGCTGTGAGCAGTGATGTCAATGTTGTACCTCGAGAGTTCTTGGGCAACAATTGCTGTTCTGCATTTTGGTCTTTCACTTTTTGATTTGTCTAGTAGGGTACGAACATTCCAAGTTGCAAGAAACATTTTTGTTTTTTGACCACATTGGGAGTGATCCCTCTGGACACGGTTATCCAGTCAGGTATGGTGGGATAGACCGGAATGTATCACTCACACATGATCGAACTAGAGGTAATGCTTCAACACATATAATCTAGTTCTTGCATAATTAGGTTGCCATATTTCAAGTTCTCAAATAGAGGACACTGATGGAGAAGAGGGAGGGGGATCTGGAAGGGTGAGGTGGGGTACAGTTTCTATTGTACAGTTTCTTTCTACCACCCTTACTTCTGCACTGCTGCTAACAGCAGCGCTACCTTCAGAGCTGGGTGCCCGGCCAACAGCCACTGCTCTCCTGCTGCCGAGCTCTGATGGCAGCGACGCCACGAGAAGCAACACAGAAGTACGTGAGGCAATACCATACTTCCCGGACACTTGTTCATATGTCAAAGTCCGCCTGGATGGAGATTGGAGGACCAAAAAAGATGTCATGTCTGGGAAAATCCAGATGTATGGACCTGGTCATAGGCACTGACTCCGTGGGTGCTCCAGCCTTGGAGCACCCACGGGGAAAAAAAATAGTGGGTGCTCAGCACCCGCCAGCAGCCCTGTGGTTCAGCTCCTCCCTTCCAGTGCCTCCCGCCCACCGCAATCAGCTGTTCAGTGACATTCTGGAGGTGCTGCGGGGGAGGGGAGGAGTGGGGGCAGGAAGAGGTGGGGGAGGGAGTGGGGAGGAGGTTTGGAGGAAGGGGTGGAGTGCGGGCTGCACCCGGGGCAGAGAGGGGGTTGACTATCACCTGGGAATTGGGGAAGTTGGCACCTCTGAACCTGGTAAACCTATGCATAATAGAATTCCAGTGTTTGTTTCCTGGATCAAGCTAAGCAATTTCTCACATAGTTAGGAGAAGTGTTGTGTTGCTAAATGTGTTGACTGAATTTGCAAGAAAATTGGAATGTAATGAGAATTAGGGGCAAAGTCACAGAATTTAATCTGCAAAAATTCCAGGAATAATATAGAGCCTCTCCAGGGATTAATTCAGAAGACCTGTCAGCAATGAGACAGATGTCCATGCGCCTCCTTATGCTGCTCACCAGTGGACTAGAGCACGTGTACATTCTGGTCTAACTCTTCCAGCCCCTGATTAAGACTCAAGTAGAGGAGGGAGTTCCTTTTTTTAAAACAGCAGAGTTATGTGGCTGGCAAGAGGAAAGGCCGCAAACTGAAAACTGTGCATTCTGCCTAATCTTCTGTTTTAGGTCCCCTCCTGTTTGTGGGAGTTATAGGTCCGATTCATCGCAGAAGTTGAAGATTCCAGTATAGGCGGTGGCGAATAGGCCCCCTGGGGGCTTTATGCAATAGAAAATAATCTCAGCAGCTACCAGACAGCACAACCTCCCTAAATCTCACTACAGTCACAAGATGCTCCCTATTCCAATGGAATACTCCCCTCCCCCCATAGTACTGCTTGTTTAGATCATACACAATCACTCTCTCTCAGGAGGATTTTTTTCTTTTGGATCAAGCCTCAAAGAAGGCCCATGAGTATTTTCCTATGGAGTTTCATCTGCTCTGTAATGAAGGTGTCATGGTTACCATCATTCTTCTCAGGGTGCGCTGCTGTCCCTTCTCGGAGTCTTGCCATGTGCACCCCCACAGGCGCCAGGCCTCGGGCCTTTATCTCTCCTGGGCTGGAATTCTGTGGTTCACCCACACTTAGACCAGGACCTGGGTTTCACCCTATTGGGAACCAACCAGGAATACTTCAGTAGGGCCAACTGGAGTTTGGACCCTGCAGGAATTTCTCTTTGGGAACCTGTGACAGCACCTGATTCAAGTGACCCAAAAACAACTTATTCAAAACGAGGCATTATTTAGTCTTTCACCCAAAGGTACAAATGGTACAGGGCCAACATATAAAACAAGAGTCGTACACACATTTCCTTACCTATGTTTTAACCTCACTATCCGTAGCTCAAGACAGGACCAACTTATTCTGCTTCTGGGTTGGGAGAAACAGCCTTCACTTTTTACAGAATGCTCCCTCTATTGCTGAGTAAATCTTAGCAGCCTGTCAGCTTTCACAGACATGCTGGAAAGCTCCTCCCAGCTAATCTACACCTGTTCCCTTTTCTAGAGTCTTTGAGGTTTAAGAATCTCCTTTGACCCCATAGCCTTGGGAAGAGTACCCATACCCTGGAGGGCCTGGATGGAGCCTGCTAGTTCTCCCCCCAGTTGATGGTCCAGCCATTCTTATCTTAACTCCTTTGAAGCTGTCTTATCTGTGTCATCTGTCCTGCTTAGTTCCTTACCAGCCCCTTTACAGCCTCCTTTGATTTAATCCTATGCTTCCAGTCAGGTAGCAATACAAAATGGAACAAGGACACCGAGTTACATATAGTATGTATAAGAATAATGCAGCTATTTCCCAGTTCACTAACGATGATGCCACATAAAACTTGTATTGTTCTATCAGTTCAGAGAACTGATGATAATTTTGTTTCTATAGTCCCTCCTGTGGCAGCACTAAAATTGCATCTGATATAAAAGGATACGTTTTTTTCCCCACCAATGTGTTAAACATTCTGCTTATTTTATTTTATTTTTATTTTAAATCACAAATTATTTGACTTGTGACTTCAGTCTTTGTGAAAGCTGCAGGGTTGGCAGCCCTAGGGACTGAAGGCACATGTAGCCATGTATGAACTTATCACAGCGTTTTCAGGGTATTGCTAGTTAATACCTTGAGCATCTCAATGCATGTGTAGCAGGAAAGCTTGTAAATGATTTCCCATTAACTTCAGTGAGAGCAGATTTTGTCTCGGAGGTGGTTTTACTTTCTTATCACAGTGAGAAAAGGCCTTTAAAGGCTTGTCTCTGGAAAAACCTGGGTGGCTAAGATGCCAGAGGAATTATGCTGGCTCCCACCCTCTTCTGCAAGCGTATAAAATTTTGCATTGGAACATTTTTTAAGATACTGTAGACCAAATGCTGTGGGAGGCTGAGCCCCATTATAGCTGATCTTTAGGTAGGCCTCTGTTACTAACAACATTCCCTCTAAATTTCCTTTGTACTGAGTGGGCTACAAACGCCATTGAACACTACATTTGTGGCCTGGGGCAAGCTTACACTTTTTTAATTTGTTTTTTGAAGTCTTCTTACTGTACTAATTTGGTGTCCATGTGAGAAGGGTGTGCACAGGGGCGTGTGTGAGAGGGGATGTACACGGGGAGGTGGGTATGAGAGGGGTGTGCACAGGGTGTAGGAGTGTGCACATGTGTGTACACGGAGCTGCCCCTCAGTATCATACATTAGTTCTCATCACTGCCATTTGCGGGGTCCTAGCGGAAAGTGATTAGCTCTGTAGCAGGCAGCTCTAGGAGCCTGGCCAGGAGTCCGGGGGTGTGTGTGTGTGTGCAGTGTCTGACTGCACCTCCCCTGGATCTGGGATTTCAGAGCCCCAACCTGGACGCCCTCAGGATGGGGCCCAGGCTGCAGCTCCCACTGGCAGCAGCCATTGCTGAGTGGAAACCAACTGTGTGGCGGTGCTATGGCCCTATCAGGCCGCAGCTCCAGAGTCTCCTCTGTCCTGGGATGGTACCGCAGAGCCCATCCAGGCCTTCACCTGAACTCCTGCACAAGGGGTATTCAGGTGCCTCGTCTCCTCACAGCCAGACTGAGCGTGTCCCTGAGACTGGAAACACTTCCATTCCTCCCACAGCAAGGAGACGGGCCACGGCGGGCGGGGGCAGTTCAGGGTCTTAAAGGGCCACACCATGTCCCTGCTGGGGCTGCACAGAGGAGACGTGAATGGAACCGTTTTTGACTTGCGCAGTGTATACAAGATTGCTGCATGGCCGTGGGTGCACACAGTTGATAGAGTACTAAGGTCCTCATCCTGAAATGAATTCCATGCAGTTAAATCCCTTTTACGCCCATTGAAACCAGTGGGGATCTGCATGGGCACAGGAATCCATGGCCAGGGGCGCTGGAACAGTTTTTATAGTGGGGGTGCTGAGAGCCATTGATCCAAACTGTAAACCCTGGATATGATGGAAACCACTTCAAGCCAGGGTGCAGCAGCACCCGTAGTGCCAGCACCTATGCCCATGGAGCTCTTTGCAGGATTGGGGCCTAAGACTCTGGAGAAAAATGTGTATTTTATTAGTTCCTAAATTCAGTGCATGGAAATAACTTGATAAGATAAAGCCACTGGTCGGTAATCAAACACCGAGAAATTGAAGTAATTGCATGCAAGTATATTCATATGACAGTCATGTGGCCTTTAATACGTAGTTGTACAGTTGAGTGCTTTTTTTGCTCGCTGTGTGCATTACAATATTGTGAACTTAGGCATTTCTACAGGGATGCACTCTTAGCTTCCAAAATGCATGGGACTGTATGTAACAGGAGGAGTTTTAGCTCATTTGAGTACACAGTAAGATTTTTTTTATATATCTCTTTTGACTTTGCATTACAGCTGCTTATTGTATAATTGTTGTTAGATACATAGCATCATGAGCATACATAGCATCGTGCAGAAAGCAAACTGTGCCATTTAAGAAGCTCTTTGCTCCGAAGGGCTTATAGTTTAAGGCCCACACTGGGACAGTACAGAACAATACAAAACCAAGGACAGAGAAGTGGGTGTGTAAAATGTAAAATGAGAGCTGTGTATTTAGGAAGAAATGTAGCTGGTGTGGTTTTTACTAGTATGTCGTGATTATGTTAAGTTACTGAACACAATAAATGCTGGTAAAAATAATTTTTTTTTAGTCAGGCTTATTTAGAGACAGATTCTACTTCTAGCTGAGCCAGAGTAAATCTGAAGTAAGTTGAACTGAAGCCAATGGAGATATTTGGGGCTAAGGACATGTGTACACTACAAACTTTTGCTGATGCAAGTTATGTTGGCATAAAGCCACTGTATATTGCTTGTGCATGTGCAATCTTGGCTCCTCGCATTGGTGCTGCACATACTCACCAGGAGGGCTTGTTTTGATGCACAGTGCGGTGCGTCATGGGTAGGTATCCCAGTGTCCAACTTGCCGCCATCCAGCCCACTGTCTGTTGGGAAGTTTTGACATTGTGGGGCAGAAACACAGCGGTGACTGGGACTCTGGGCTCAAGTTCCCATCATGCAACTTTCTCCACCTTAATATGCCATCTCTATCCCATAATTTTAACACCTATTTTTAAAATCCCATGAACCTCAAACTGGAGGGGGGCAGGCCCCCCTGGGGGACACAGCATGTATTCTGGGAGGGTGAGAAGCTTTAGGGGGGGGAACTTACTGCGCATATTTTACCCACAGCAACAAATAATATTCATGTCCATTTTAGTTATACACACTGACCTGTGAGAGCCATAATTGATGTGTATATGTGAAGCTGTGATTGTCCTTACTGTCCCCTGGTGTGGAGTGGTGGGGTAGGGATGCAGCCCTGATGCCACGTGGAATGGTGGGGCAGGTGTAGAGAGGTGCTATACTGGACTTCTGCATGGACTGCCTGTGATTGTTGAACCTATAGGTCCACAAGAGCCTGCAGCTTGCTGCTGAAGAAACCCCATTATGTTCTGCTGCATCTCCCACTCCTCTTCCTGCTGGAACACCTGGGCTTTTCTCTTCTCCACTCTTTCCTCCTCCATACAGTCTGTAGTGTTCATCCTCCAGGCCCTCTGCTCACGGTCTGATGCAGCACTGGCTTGCAGGATCTCGCTGAACATGTCATCCCGAGTCCTCTTCTTTCTCCTCTTTATCTAGATTAGGCGTTCCACAGGTATGGAGGGGGAACCCCTCAAGGCCACAATGGCAGCAGCTACAGATAAAACACACAGAGGTACCGCTGTCAGTATAGTACAACGGAAAGTGAAAGTTAAGATTCAGAACTCCCGTCCTTTGCTCCCATAAAGTGTTAAATAAGATGTACTTATTGACACTTCTGCTTCGGAGTGCTTGTGCACGGCACCACTCACAGCACCAGCCACGGGGAGCATGGCCCTCTGCAGTGAGGAAATTAAAGAGGGGATTGCTAGGTTATATGAAACTATGAGCATAGGGCAATGGTGGCATTGAACATTGGCACCATTTTCTGCAAGTGGTAGTGCTTTTAGCTGGTATCTCACTTCTGAGGGTAACAAAGGCACAGAGAACGCAGCTGCTACTAGCGTCCAAAGCCTCCCAGGCCCATATGTTGGTAGCCTGTGTACTGAAATGGTTCCTGCCGAAGTTATCACTGACAGGAGTGGGAAAGTGTCCTGGTGTGGATGAAGAAATAAGGTGGCCATCCCTAGAAACCTTCGGGACTGGATTACAGATTATTTCCATGAAAGTTTCATTGTGATCTCTCAGAAGGATTCAGGGAACATCCCTGTGAACGTAAACAAACTACTCTGCATGCCACCTCCCCATCCCTGCTAAATCTAGAGGGGAATAAAAAACAGATAATTTTACTTCTTTTTATTATACCACTACCTCTTCTAGTATGAGTAAGTTAATGAAAAGTCAATAGCTGTGTCCTGTTAAGTTGGGGGCACCATCACTGTAATGGGAAATAAATGTACACACTTACCTGAGGTTCTTTCCCGTGCACTGGGCTCACCTGTGCTCGACTGCTGGGACTGACTGGACTGTGGTGGAGCCTCAAACAGCTCTGGCTCACGGCATAGTTGGATCCCCCTGTCATTTGTCCCCCTCCTCCTCTTCCTCGTCCTCACAGTTCACGGCAGGAGCCTGTGACTTGGGCTCCTTGGATGTATCCATGGTGGTCTTTGGGGTGGTGGTGGTGTCTGTGCCAAGTATTGCATGTGGCTCTTTGTAAAAATGGCAGGTCTGTAGCTTGGCATCAGATCCCTGTTGGCTTCCCTGGCCCTTTCCTTGGCTTTCACACAGCACTGTTGCTGATCCCTGTTGTACCCCTTCTTTTGCCTCCCCCATGCCATCTGCTCATAGATGTCCATGTTTCTGTGGCTGGTCCGTAGTTGTGCTTGCACAGCCTCTTCTCTCCACCGCCCCAGGAGATCCAATATCTCCTGTCTGCTCCAAGCCAAAGCATGTCTGGAGCATGTAGCCAGCCTGGTCAGATGGGCAGTTGCACACAGCAACTATGTGTGTTTGCTAATCTGGACAATCAGGAAAAGACATTTCAAAAATTTGTGAGGTTGTAAAGCAGGGGTGGGCTTCTGGTCTCCATGAATGGAGCGGAGTTCACTCCATGGCAGCGGAGTTCACAGTTATGACAGGAGCGGTCAGTGTCTGGCATTGTGGGACGGCTGCTGGAGGACTGTTAGGATTGCCATAGGTAATGTAATGTAATTGGCATAGGTTCTGTAATTTTCACTCCATGCATCTGAAGAAGTGAGGGTTTTTACCCACGAAAGCTTATGCCCAAATAAATCTGTTAGTCTTTAAGGTGCCACTGGACTCCTTGTTGTTTTTATAGGTAATGTAGTATCTACATTTGTGCTGCATTGCCCGCTGTGCATCAACCCTGGCTCAGTGCTTCTCGGGCAGGTGGTGTTACTATGTCGGCATAATGGAGAGCTGACATCGATGGGTGGCAAATTTAAGAGTAGATACATGCATAACTAGGTCAACGCAAGGCAGCTTACATTGACCTAAGTTTGTAGTGTAAACCAGGCTTTACAGTGTATATCTGAGAGCAGAAGTTGGCCTTTGTTTATGATCAGGAGATGCAATAAGAAGTTAAACAATTTGTGTCTACACAGGATTTTGGTGAAAGATTCCTATTAAAAAAAAGTTCAATTCTGTTAACACAGAATTTAAAAGACCTGATCCTGAAGCCTTTGCTAACATAAGTTATTCTTCTTCAAGGTGTCCCATTTGTACTCACCTGGTTGGGTAAAAGGCTCAGCAGTTAGGTTTCAATTCTATGAGGTGCAGAGTGTCTTCACTAATTAATGCTTGATCTGTTCTGCTAAACTGTCACTCAACAGAACAAAGGTTTTTGAGGGGGGAGGTTGGTAGTTTTTTGGGGCAGGAGATATTTTGAGGGGAACAGGAATGTTTCACACCAATCCAGTGTAGGTACAGGTTTGAATTCCCCACTTATATCTGTCCCCTTTGCACTAATCAGGAGGTGCAAAGGAGCCAGAAAGTGGCCACAGAGCTGGCCTGCAGAGAATTCCCTTTTGTTAGTGCAGGTGTGCCAAATTTGGGCTCTGCACCTCTCTTCCCCCTCCCTCCATCCACCATGGGTGCAGGTTCAATTGAGGACTCTGCATTTGTGGTATAAATTAGAGGTGCTAGGAAGCAGCTCACTGAACTCCCAGACCAGGTTACAAGACACACACCTTTCCTTCTCTTGCATCGAGCAAAGCTAAGGCACTGGAGGAAATCTATCCCCTAAACTAGTTAATCCCAGCATTTCAACAGTGTAACACTTCAATTTCATTGGGGGTTGAGGGCAGTGAGGCACTCAATGCCCTGCAGGATCGAGCCGTTCTACTGAATTGCAGAATGCAAAGGTTTTGACTAAAAATGACTTGGGAGGAAAAGGGAATTGTCCCTCTTCTGCAGAGCAGACCTAGGTGAACTTTGGAAAATTCATTGCTTCATTGAGAATTGGACACTGTATTAGATGGGGGGGGGGGGGGGGTTTCCCTTTTCCCAAGCTTGCGACATGTTTAACTCTTCAGACTCAGATTTCCTAAAAGATGTCTCTGTGTGGTCATTCAATCAATTGATTCTATTTTGTAGTGAGCTTTTGCTTTCATAAACTGATATGTACATAGCAGCAAATATCCTGGGTGTATAAAATCTTTATCAGGAACATTCACGTGAAACTAGTTTCAATTCAAATATTTGATGTAATACGTGTGCTTCAGGGACTTGCTCTGTATTGTTGTTTTTTGTAGGAACTGCAAGATGTTCCTTGAAGAGCCTGTTTTTAAGAGTAGATGGGCCTGTCTTGCTTAAAACTAGTGACTGCTTCTGCAGAAGTTAACTAACTATGCTAATACATTCATCCCTATCTGTAACTTCAGCTGTGACAGCAATTTGACATCTCCCTGGAATACTTCAGAACTACCCAGTATATACTGTCAGTTGCTATGTGACACATAGCAACCCAGTTTCTGCACACAGTTCTACCAGCAATGATGGTGAAAAGTTTTTTTTTGTTTTTGTTTTTTCCCCCATTCATCTTTTACAACCCTATATACAGAACCAATTGTAATATATTAATGTGCAGGATGATTTGTGGTGCCATGAAAATATATGGCATCTAACAAGCTGGGGACTCCATTATAGCCCAAGTCTTTTCACTAAGGATTTCTCCTCATTAGGAGCTAATGGGGCATGGATCAGCATTCATGTTGCATTCCCCATCAGTACCTGGCCCAGGCTGAGGAAGCTAATATCCAACCAGCGGACCAAATTTGGTGATGAATCCTGGTCACATGCCACCTGAGGCACATTGCACATATGCTAAGAAGATTAAACAAGTAAACAGTCACATTAAGCAAGCTGTTAGCTTCGTTGGTTTATAGTTATTACATACTAATACTAGATTGTACCTTATCTTGGTCTATTTTCAATTAATATGTTGTCATGATTCCTAGCCCAGAGAAGAAACTAATCGTTTACAAAAATATTATACGGTATTGTGATGCCTTGTTCAGGTCACCTAGAACTGGGAACTGCTGCCTTCATAGGTGCCGACTTTCCAAAGTGCCACGGGGTACTCGATCTCCGGCTCTGCCCGAGGCCCCACCCCCACTCCACTCCTTCCCCAGGGCCCCACCCACACCCCGCCTCTTCCTGTCCCCACTCAACCCCCGCCCCGCTTCTTCCCGCCCAGTTCCTCCCCCGAGCACACCGTGTCCTCGCTCCTCCCCCCTCCCTTCCAGCCTCCTGCACACCACGAAACAGTTGGTTGTGGCAGGCAGGAGGTGCAGGGAGGAAGGGGGAGGTGCTGATCCACGGGGCCTGCTGACAGGGGATGTAGGGTAGCTGGTATGGGGGCTGCCAGTGGCTGCTCACCACCCACCATTTTTTCTCCGTGGGTGCTCCAGCCCTAGACCACCCATGGAGTTAGCACCTATGGCTGTGTTACCACGCTGCCACTACAAGAGTGAGCTTTGCTGCTTCTAAGCTATGAGTCAGTCATAGAGGTCATGGATTCCACGGTTTTTATGAGACCTCTGTGACTTAATGAAAATTCCAATAATTCATCCCCACAGCGGCGGGGCTCAGGTTTCAGCCCCACGGCGGTGGGGCTCAGGCTTCAATAAATCCATGGTTTATTGTTTATTGTCTGCATCCTGTCCATGACTTTTAATAAAAATACCTGTGCCAAAATCATAGCCTTAGCTATGAGTCATCGCCCTACCACACCAGGTTGTCTCCCTGCTAGCAAACTCCTCAGGACTCTGCCAGTCCAAACCTTGCCTTGCAGGTCAGTGAACCCCAGTTCCCAAATTCCCCAAAGAGGTTTTTCTGCTGTGTCCAGTCTCTCTCAGTGGACCCTCACAGAAGTTATCAAGTTCTCTGTCTCCAGAGAGACAGAACACACGCCAGCCTGTTAGTTTGGCTGAGGATTTTATCCTTCAGCACTGAGGTGTTTTCTGTAATAAAACAAAAATAAGTTTCAAGAGGCAGGAAGGCTTCCTGAGGGTACAGTCTCCATCAATATTAAATGGCTATCTTCCCTCGCTTGCTTGCCTGATGGCTTTGTTGTACTTTTCTTGCTAATGTGCTTTTCATTGTCTTTGTCTCACCTTGCTTAATTTATACTGGAGATGCAGTCAAGCCTGCAAAACAACATTCCTTTGTCTAGGACAAGATGGAGTTAGGCACTGCCTGCCAAACACATTTTAGGAACGTATTTCCAGCACCCGTCCATAATTCTTTATACATCACTTGTACATATGTGACGAAGTGGGAATGTTCTTAATGTTTTCTCTGAATACTGTGTGTGCCTCAGTTTCCCCTATGTATTACCCTTATCCTACCACCTAGATATCTGAGTATGTGATCATTGCAGAGACCCCTAGAGGGCATGGGTGACTGCCAGCTGGCTGCCTGGACACAGAGAATGGCCAACTCTCTGTATACTGGCAACTGATGGCCGGAGCCTGTCCTCTGCAAGGAGCTGGCCGAAGGGGTTGGAGAACAAAGAGACCAGGTGACCTGCTTGCCTAGGAAAGAGACAAAGCATGGCAGTGGGGCTGCTGAGTGTGACTGAGGCTGGGCTGTTGGAAGGATACTCCTGGGGGGATTCTGTGCTTATGCAGGGGCGCAGAATTCATATGGCCTGCATTTTTCTGTGCCCCCTGTGCAGAAAAACGCAAAAAAAATCTGCTGGGGGACATGCGCCTCTTCCCCAGAAGCCCAGGCAGCTTGTCTGTTCCAGTGTGCCTGGAGCAGCCTCAGAGTGCCTGGCGGCCTGGGCGTGCATACCTGCATGATCACCATCGGGGGGGCGGGGCTGGGTGTACCTGCGTGCCAGCAAGCGAGAGAGAGAGAGACTCTGTCCTTCTTTGCGACTGCAGCTCCCTGGCGTGTATGGGTAGGGCTTTTTATTGTGCAGGAGGTAGGCTAGAGGCACAAATGAAGCAGCCTGCTTGAGTTAATTGATCTCATTCTCTGAGGCACAAATGTAGCAAGTTGTTAAAGTTGCTGTTGATGGTTAATTGATCTCATTCTCTGAGGCAGAAATGTAGCAGCATGCCTGTTGTTCCTATTGTTAGTTAACTGTTCCCATTCTCAGTCAATTCCCCCAGGAGCATTAAAACCGGTGAAAGTTTTAAGGCTCCTATATTGCCAGAGTGATGTAAAGGAGTCGTCTTGTAAACAACAGTAAGGTAATCCTCAGCTAGGAAGATATCTGTGATTTTTCACTTTTTTCCTGTGCCAAAGTGGCACAATGGTGTTAGATTACAGCTCAGGATTTATTTTACTTACCCGTTTAAAAAAAAAAAAAGACTTTGAGGGCAAATAAAACATTTACCAAGCAGTCAATAAAATGTCAGATCAGAACCAAGCACTTCCCAGAGTATCCAGCCAGGTCCAGGACAATGATTAGCAAAACTGTATGACTTTCATGTGTGAAAGTCTGAGCAATTTAAAATGACATTCAACTCCCCTCCCTCCGCCTCCCCCCCCGTTTGGTGTTCTGTAATGTGAATTTAAATGAAAATCCAGGATTGAAACTGGAATGCAGAGTATTAGTTACCAAGTGTTTGTCACTTAACTTTCATGTGTTTAGGAAATGCTAAATAGTTATTGTGACTTTTTTCTGTATTGTAGTTTAAATAAATTACCAAAACAATTGAAACGGGTGTGATTATATTGCATTAGTGTGACCAAAAAAAATGCAGAATTTTGCATTTTTTGACGCAGAATCCCCCCCAGGAGTAGAAGGAGTTAGTCTGCTGGTTTGGGACTCGGGGAGAGACCTCTGGGCTCTAGAGACCCCCTCCCCCAGATGGACTTTGCTGTAACTTCCTGCTTTCTGTGCTAACAAGATCTGTTCTACGCCATGTTCCCATTGACTAATAAACCCTTCTGTTTTCCACTGCTGGCTGAGAGTCACTGCTGACTGCAGAGGTTGGGTGCATGGCCCTTTTTGGAACGGTGTAAGCAGTGGTGCAAGTAGAAATCATTTCTTGCTGGTACTGCACTCATGGGAGGGACACAAAGTGGGGGGGCATGTGACCTTCCCATGTGACTCCTCCCTGCCCCAGCCCGGGGCCCCCACGCTCTCCCCGTCGCCTCCAACACCACCACCCTTTGTATATGCAAGCATCAACATGCTTAACTACTCACTTTCTCCCCAAATATGTAGTATTCAGTCTGTTTATACAGAATATGGGAGTTGAGCGAGGAGCCATTTCAGCATATGTATGACTTATTTAAAGACAAATTTTAAGTAGAACTGTATCCTAAACTGCTTTATAGTGTTGTACCCAAACACTGCATTTCAATGGGGGATTCAACTTCCTTTATAGGAACAGCCTCCTGAAACTCTTACCAGTCCACAAAAGTGGTCCATAGTCATGCAAATAGTCTCATTGTCTTCAATGGGATTGATCAAATGATTAAGGGTTTACAGAATTAGGTTCCAAGTTTGTAAATTGTTCTGGACAAAACTAACAATGCCTGAGCTGTCAGATCAGAAGGAGCTTCATTCGAATAAAGGTGGGCAGATGTGTGATGAGTCTTAGCTCCATTGCATACATCACACAATACATCACACAATTATATTAATGACCCGTGTGTTACCAGTTTGCATACGACACCTTACGTGACATCTTTTAGATACAGTTTATGACAACAGTGAGCTGTGGCCAGGCATGTGTAAAACCGGATGAGTTATGGTACGGTGTGCCCTCGGCCAGTTGGCATCTGCCGGGCTCCTGTGACTTAAACAGCAAATGTCATATGGCCCAATTGTTCTCACGTGGATTATTCTTATAGGGACTATGAGCTCTGTACACTTGCACATCTGCAGTGTCCTTCACACTGTTCCATCAGAGGGCTCCCTGCTTCTACTAGCTGCTCTGGCAGAATTGGCAGTGGATTTGAACCATAGAGCAAGAGAGCACGGGGAGAGAAATTTGCCAAAGCAAGAGCCATCCTCATGGAGGCTCGGTAACTCTGTGCTGCCTTCTGGCCTATGCTCCCTTTCAGAGCAACACTGCCATGGGCTGTCCCTGACCCACCTCAGTGGGTGGGTTGCATAATTCAGAGTGGGAGGCTTTCCAACCATAAGAATGACACTCACAACACTAGCACCCACTTTTCCTCAATAAACCTCTACAGAAAAAAAATAAGTTAAACATCAAAAGCAAACACCCTGCCCTAAGCAGAACTTTACCCCGAAAGGGAAGACATGCCAGAGACTCCATGAAATCCACTCATAGAATCATAGAACATTAGTGTTGGAAGAGATCTTAGGTGGTCATCTAGTCCAACCCCCTGCTCAAAGCAGGACCAACCCCAACTAACTCAGTGCCTACAGCACCTGGGATTCCCAGGTGGTCACCCATCCAAGTACTAGACAGGCCCAGGACAGTTTACCTTCCGAGATCGGACAGGACCGGGGGCGTTTGGTCCGGTATGGCCGTAGGCCACTATGACATTGCAACTGCTATTGACTTTATGTGGAAGGTGCTCAGCTACTGTGGTAATAAAACCCTAAAACAGATGCATAGATAGAATGAGTTTCTGTGAAGTTTTTCTTCTTTTCCATCCATGGAGATAGAGAGGATGATTTGGCCCATGCTAGTGACAGATGTGAGTCACATCACTAATGCACTGCTGGAAGTGCTGAGATACAATGGCAATAAACGTGTTAAGAACCTATATAGAACAGAATTTGGAAAAATCACATTGCTGCTATTAACTTCTCTTGTTACATGCATAGAGTTTATTTCCAGTAGTTGGCAGCATAAGATAGCAAGAAGCAAGAGTTAAAATAAATTTGTCTTGATCTTGCTTTTACATGCATCTAGTTCTGCTGGATTGTTCAACATATTGGCTTACTATATTTTAGAAAGAGCGTTCACAATGCAAATGCAAGGTGGTGTTATGGCTGTCTTTTGAAACAAAGATATCTGTGCTGTATATAACTGAAATAGATTTTATTAAATTGAGATTTATACAGAGATTCCGCAACTTGACTGGGATTAGGCATTGGTTATAGAACTAAGAAACTGGGGTCTTGAGTCTAATACTAAAAATGTATAGCAAATTCTGCCTCACTTAAGCCCCACATGAGGCATAGGCTTTATGCTGGCAATCTGCACAGGGTAAATTTCATTAAAATTAGGCTGGGCTTCACAAGAGCCATTATTGGCTTGCCAGCTATTGGTACAGCCACTACCACTCACCCCTTTAATTTAATAATCTGCTGAACCAGACATCCCATTTAATTAAAATAATCCATCACACAGGGTTATTTTTTTATCACCCCTAGGATGCTGTCTGGAAGCCATGAGAAACTGCTGTGCCCCTCTAACCACTCAGTTGGACTGGCCCTGTTCGCACTGCTTTCCTTGGTTGGAGATGCAGCCAGCCTCACCCAGGCCCTGTTATCACCCAACATGACAGTTGGTGGCGCCACACACTCAAACTGGGCTACCTGAGTGCCAACAGCAGATGCCAGCCAGTTTCCCAGCTCTCAAGGCACGCACCCTCCTCTGGAGTATAAACCCAAAATTATATCGTCTTGCACTGCACAGGGATCTGTAAGCTCATTAGTATGTCTGCCTCTCCCTCAGTGTGGAGAGGAATATGCACACTTGGGGTAACTAAGCTGAGATTTTCCCCCAGACACTTTACTTAAAGGCACACTGGTTTAGGTTAAAATATAAACAAGTTTATTAACTACAAAAGATAGATTTTAAGTGATTATAAGTGATAGCAAACAGATCAAAGCAGATTACCTAGTAAATGAACAAAACCGCAATCTAAGCCTAAAATACTAGAAAGATAGGATATGAATTAGCAAATTCTCCCCCTGTCTGACGATACAAGCAGGCTTGCAGCTTCTTAAGGCACAAGCTGCATTTGCTTTGCAGCTTGGGATCCCCTCCCCCATTCCAAGTCTTTTCTTTCGGAGCTTCTCTCAGGTGTTGAGTTGTGGGGGAGTGAAGAACAACCAATGATGTCACTCCCGGCCTTATATAGTTTTAGCACAGGACGGGAACACTTTGTTCCCAACTCAGTTCCCAGACCAGCTTGTGGAAAAACACTGGTACCCAAAATGGAGTCCAGAGTCATGTGGGCTGGTCACATGCCCTTGCAGTGTCATAGCAGCCATTACTTACAGGCTGCCTGGAGCATTCTGAGGAAGGCTCACCAAGGGGAGATAGGCTTCTCCTAAGGCCTATTGTTTACCCTAATGGTTCTGAATGGACCTTCACAACCAGCTGTTTAGACTGGCAGCATCTTGCCTAGTCGGTGTCACCCAAGTGTGACTACATGTGAAATACAGATACATAAACAATATCCATAACTTCAGATACAAAAATGATACATGCATACAAATAGGATANTCTCCTAAGGCCTATTGTTTACCCTAATGGTTCTGAATGGACCTTCACAACCAGCTGTTTAGACTGGCAGCATCTTGCATACAAATAGGATGCTATTCAGTAAATCATAACTTTTCCAATGACACCTTACATGACCCATCTTGTACAAAATGCATCATAATTATCATAATCATATAATAATATCACTATGAAGAATATGGGGTGCAGTGTCACACCCTATATTTCATTTACCTATTCAAAACAAGACAACACACAAGTTGTTGTCATGCTCTCTGGAGTGGCTCTCGACTCAGGGCAGACTGTCAAGAAGCAGGGCAGAGATCCAGAACTGGCTGTGTTCTATAATTAAGTGTCACCAACCCAATAACAAATGTGAACTCCTAACACACTAGAACAGTCTTACCATGGCGTCACAGATAGTCCACTTGGGCATTCCAATCTATCATAGCTGTGAGAGTCCAAACAGCAAAAGAGATGAAAATTTTTTTGACAGCTACTTTTATTTTGTTCTTCCAGAATTCAAGCTGATGGGATGAGCCTTTTTGCACATAGCCTCTTCATGGGAGTAAGGGGCAATTAACAACGTCTTTGTATTGTGATGTCCCACGATGGTCCATTTAGTCTTGATAGACCTTCAGGATAGGCAGGAGACGATCCCTCCTGACTGGGTTCACAGTTTCAGAGCAAACATTTTTTATAGTTACAAAGCAAAAACTTAAATATTACCTTGAAGCATGTGATAAAGATATTATAAGTGAGATTAATGCATGCGGTAACTTACAGGCATTCCATAAAGTCTGAACACTAAACACATTGTTATAAGTCCAATACCTATCTTAACCTTACTAACACTCAAAGTGAATCAAACTGGTTTCCAGCAATAAATTTGTCAGGGATTGGCTGAGGTCTAAAGCCTTGGCCAGAGCTGGAACCTGGTCCACCAGCCTCACAGTTATACTAAAAATCCCTCTGAAATTCACAGAACAATTTAGAAAAAAAGGTTGAAATTGCTAAATGACATCAGTGTAGGTAGCAGAAGTTACCATCTATGCACCAGACTGAGTTTTTAAATGTGAACCTTTTTAGCTATGTGTTTCACAACAATGAAAGGGCTTACATGTCTGTTAAGATGAGCCATCCAGGAGTGGTTCAAATTGTAAAATTTATTAATTTCAAATTATATTTAAATAAAAATTTACTTAAAATTGGGAAAACATTTGTGAGCTATTCCATTCCGTTCACCTTATATACTGCTTTTGCTCAGACTTTCTAGAAAAAGTCAGCTTTGATCAAAGGCCAAACATGAAAAACTTTAGCACAGAGGTGAATCTTTCAGAAAGTTAAGAGCACTGAAAATGGGGAGATGATCGCGCAAGTCATGTAGTGATCCTATCTAGAGTGGGTTCTGCCAGGTGCCTGCTATGGCTTCATAGATTCCAAGACCAGAACTGACCGTTGTGATCATGTAGTCTGACCTCCTGTATAACACAGGCCAAAGAACTTCCCCAGAATAATTCCTAGAGCATAGCTTTTAGAAAACATCCAGTCTTGATTTAAAAATCCACCCTGATCCTTGGTTAATTGTTCCAGTGGTTAATTACTCTCACCCTTAAAAACATATGCCTTATTTCCAGTCTGAATTTGTCTAGCTTCAACTTCCAGCCATTGGATCATGTTATACCTTTCTCTGCTAGATGGAAGAGACTATTATTAAATATTGGTTCCTCATGTACAGACTTAGACTGTAACCCCTTAACCTTTTCTTTAAGATACATAGATTGTATAAGGCATGTTGTCTAATTCTCTAATTGTTCTCATGGCTCTTTTTTGAGCCCTCTTCAATTTATTAACATCCTTCTTGAATTGTGGGTACCAGAACGGAATTAAATATTCCAGCAATAGTTGTAACAGTGCCAAATACAGAGGTAAAATAACCTTTCTACTCCTACTTGAGATTCCTCTGGTTATGCATCCAAGGATCGCATTACCCCTTTTGGCCACAGTGTCACACTGGGAGTTCATGTTGAGCTGATTATTCGGGGAAGCAGTGACTGTGAAAAAGATTTGTGGGTCGCAGAGGATAGAGTCCCCTATCCTGTCAGTATGGCCTATGCACTTTGTTCCTACATGTACACATTTAGCCATATTAAAACGTATATTGTTTGCTTTTACCCAATTTACCAAGTAAACCAGATTATTTTGAATCAGTGATCTGCCCTCCTCATTAGTCCCCTCTCCTCCAATTTCAGTGTTGTCTGCAAACTTTATTAGTGACGACACAATGTTTTATCAATGACCTGGAATAAAAGAGTTAAATAGCATCTGGCCAAGAACAGATCACTGAGGAACCCCACTGGAATCACACCTGCTTGATGTTGATTCCTAGTTACAATTACATTTTGAGACCCGTCAGTGATCCTATTTTTATTCCATTTAATATGTGCCATGTTAACTGTATATTCTTCTACTTTTTAATCAAAATGTCATGCAGTATGAAGTCAAACGCCTTACAGAAGTCTATTATGTTCTTTATCAACCAAACTTGTAATTTCATCAAAAAAAGATTTCAGGTTTGTTTGACAAGATCTATTTTTCATAAACCCATGTCAGCTGGAATTAATTATATTTCCCTCCTTTAATTCTTTATTAAAAGAAGCTCATGTCAGCCACTCCATTATCTTGCCTGGAATCAATGTCAGGCTAACAGGCCTATTATTACCCAGGTCATCCCATTTACTCTCTTAAAAATTGTCACAATATTCGCTTTCTTCCAGTTTTCTGGAATTTCCCCAGTGCTCCAAGACTTATTGAAAATCAATGTTAATGGTCCAGCTAGCTACTCAGCTCTTGGATGCAAGTTGTCTGGACCTGCTGATTTTAAAATGTCTAACTTTAGTAGCTTCTTCTTAACATCCTCTAGAGATACTAGTGGAATGGAAAGAGTATTATCACCATATGATGAAACTATATCAGTTGTTTTTTCCCCAAATATAGAACAGAAGAATTTATTGAACACTTCTGGGTTTTTTGCATTATTATTGATAATTCTACCATTTCCATCTAGTAATTCATCAATATCATTGTCAGGATTCTTTTTGTTCTTAATATATTTAAAAACTCCTTCTTATTGTCTTTACCTCTTCAGCCACAGACTTTTGCCTTGTGTCCCTTGGCTTCCTTTATCAGTTTTCTACAATTCCTAACTTCTGGTTTATATTCTATCAACTTCCCCTTTTTCCATTTATTATATATTATTTTGTTATTTATAAATGTGGCACATCAGAGTTGGTTGTTGAACATATTGACTGTTCATATTTTTTGATTGCATGAGAAATATAGAACTTATACAGAAGGCAATTGTTCTTTTTGTACTTACACTTTGACCAAAAAATGGTATCTTTTCCCTATAATAATGTTATAAATCTTGTGGGTTCCAGGTCCAAATCCACAGAGTTCCTGCAGTGTTAGTGTGTAGATAACAGAAACAATTATCAACAGATTGTCTGCTTTAGGAGTGCCAAAGTACCAAGTCCAGATAATATACAACCATAAATGTTAGGCCCAGTAGCTACAGGATTAAAAATCAGTGATGTTTTAATTAACAGTAATTTTTCCATGACAGATACACTGAGCTTGGAGCATGCTGGATCCAAAACATTCTTTTTTAATGTCTTGGGGAGCATTGGGTGTATAGAAGTACAGATATTGATCTTCCTTGCAGTTCTACTGAACTTGATGATCTTATTCTGTTGTAAAACTGGTGTCAGATCAGAACTGGGCACACTCTTAGTTTGGGAAATAAGGTTGCTGGTCTTACTTTTGTTGTTAAAAGTTTATAAAACAGATTCCTTAGTTTTTAGTTTGGGGACAGGAAGAGACTCCAACTCTCATGTTTTACAAAGAACTGAAGCCAAAATTCAGACCTGGTTTGAACTGGGACAAAGTCACCAACTTCTGTTGATGCTGTTGCTTAAGCAGGTATGAATTTGGCTCCAAGTGTCTAGATTTTATGAAATCAAGTGGTTTGTATAACTTGTGTTATGATGATCCCAGGCTTTTACATATAAGAAATTATATTGCTTGTGATCATTTCATCTATTAATCTATTAGAGGAATATGTTTACCTTTCAATTTATGATGACACTGGTATATCTAAGAACTGCTATCATGCTTTTCCTGCAGTGCTGTAATGAAGTAAAAAAAAAGTTGGTTTAGGCTCTTTTGATCTCATAGGTCAAAGTTGGGGTTCTGAAATCTGGGTGTGAATCCAATCCCTCACTTTAAGAGTGAAGAAAGTCAGTTAAGTGTAAAATACCTAGTTGGTGCCCTGTTCATAATAAATAGATATGGGTTTTTTTTTTTTTCATTAAAAAGTATGTCAGTTGGTTTGGAAAAGTACAGAATGTAGTTAAATGGCCTGAACCTGATTCAACTTCCACTGAAGTCAGTAGCAGAACTGACTGTCTTCAATGGAAAAAGTGTCTAGCCTTGTGTGGATTAATATGAAAGAAAAATGCCATGATATGCAAAGATGTGTTAATATCATAGACTTATTTGAGTAGAAAATGTATAAATGTAATGACCCCAGGCCTTTGATTTACAGAAATCATAAGAATTGTATGACTGGGTTATTTCCCTTAAATTCAGTGGCTGTTTTTCTGCAGGTAAATTTTTGTTTTGTTTTGTTTTCTCCCAATCCAAGCAATATTTTGAAAACCAACTGCAAAGTTGTCAAGTCTCATGATTTTACTGTGTTTCATGATATTTTGTGGGGGGGTTTCTTAAAGCTCCATCTCCTGGAGTCACGTGAAAATGTGAGATCTCAGCTCATTTTAATAAAAGTATGATTCTAGCCCTTGTAGCTGCAAAGAAAATCTTGAAAACACCAGCTGAGTGGACCTCAGGGCTCAAAAATGCAAAGGAAAATTAAAAGAACCTTATAATATATATTCAGATCTTTTGCTTTTTAACCCAACATCATGATTTTGCGGGGCTGCCTTGTGATATTTGAACACTTAGGGATGACAATACTGCATTTGTTCTCAATGATGTATCTAAATCAGAAGAATGGGCAAACGGCTCACTTGGCAATCAAGGCCATTCTGACTTTGTCAAATGGTAGATTAGGTGTACTTTGAGTAGTAAAATTTCTCGACTTCCCTCTTCTGTTCCACCTGATGTACATGCATCTGAGCCTGTTCCTTTTGTCTGTCAGCTTAAGGAAATCTAACCCCCTAGGTTTGTCCTTGAACCCAGGCTTCTCATGTTGCAGTGCAATTGTTTTGGAAATTTTAAGATGCTTTCCTTTTGAGAAGAACCTAGAGAGATTAGAAATAGGCAGCAACAATCTTTTTAAAAATGCAGGCGACTTCATCTTGGGAACATAATCTGCAAGCAATGGGTGTCTTCATTTGGGTTTAGAAAGCACTTAGCACATTATGGATGCTACCACAGTCTAAATAAATAATAATGTTTAGCAATTCCTGACGCCTTAATAAAGCAAACTCTGGGGTGTCCTTTTAATTTTCTGGCATGTGTTCCTTATCCTCATAATACTCTGCTATTGAAATCCTGCATTTCTGCAGAAAGTATCAAATTACATACCACCAAACCGAAATAGACCCATATTATTTCTAATCAAACCCATAATGTGCAAAAACAGTCCTGGAGCAATGCATCCCTTTACATCTTTGCACCAAAGACTAGCTCAGTGAAGCCTAAATGAAATCCTTAACTTCAATCTACTATCACTGATCACCTGAATTTACCTCTCCCATCCACAGAGAACTATTTGCATCCAAAAGGCCCTTTTAAAATGCAGATCCATACCTTGCAAATACTAAAACAACCTTTTTGGTGCAAGCACAAAACCCTATAATAAATATGGCTACTTCAGTCCACATCCAAATTAATATTCAATATCCCCCTCCCTCAGTCAGGGAAGATGAAGACACTTTACCAAACTTAGGGCAGATCTACACTTAAAATGCTGCATCAGTGCAGCTGCACTGCTGTAGCTTAAGTGAAGGTGTTCCTACGCTGGTTGGGGAGCTTCTCCCGTCAGCGTAGTTAATCCACCTCGGCGAGAGGCGATAGCTTTGTCAAAAGGAGAAGCTCTCCTGCTGACCTAGTGCTGTCTACTCGGGGGGCTAGGTTATGATAACTACGTTGCTCAGGGGGATGGATTTTTCACACCCCTTAGCGATGTAGTTATACTGATACAAGTCTGTAGTGTAGACCTGGCCATAGTCTGAGAGTCCAAATTTATCTTAACTGGAACTTGACAGAAACCAGAATTTCTGTCCTGCAGGAAATACCAACATTTCAAATTTTGAAAAATGTTGAATCCGAACAAAAAGCTGAAATTTCATGCAAAACAAAATCTCTGAAAAATTTCAATTCAGGATCATTAGATCATTTTTTTGTTGCGATAAGGTAAAACATGTCACTTTGACTTTTATATTTAAAAGATATGTTACATATAAAAGTATAAATGTATATTACATATAAGTAATAATAAAAAGTACAAAAATATTACATATAAAAGTAACCTAATATAATACATAATATATTAAAATATGAATTGTAAATATTATGTATTATATTAGGTTACTTGTATTTATAATAAGTATTACAAATAATTAGGGCTGTCAATTAACCGCAGTTAAGTCATATGATTAACTCAAAAAAATTAATCGTGATTAAAAAAATTAATTGCAATTAATTGCACTGCTAAACAATAGAATACCAACTGAAATTTATTAAATATTTTTGGATTTTTTTCTACATTTCCAAATATATTGATTTCTATTACAACACAGAATACAAAGTGTACAGTGCTCACTTTATATTATTATTTGTATTACAAATATTTGCACTGTAATATCCCACTCTGCCCCAGGCCCCATCCCCACCCGCCCTCTTCCCCCAAACCCCCGCCCTGCCTCTTCCCTCCCCCCGCTCCATCCAGGCCCCACCCCCACCTCACCCCTTCTTCCAAGCCCCCACTCCAACCCCACCTCGCCTCTTCCCACCCAGTTCCGCCCCCTCCCCCAAGCACGCCCCGTCTCCGCTCCTCCCCCTCTTCCCCAGCGCCTCTTGCATGCCCCAGAACAGCTGATCGCGGCGAGCCAGAGGTGCTGGGATGGATGGGGAGGAGTTGATCGGCAGGGCTGCCAGTGGACGAGAAGGCACGGGGAGAGGGGGGGGGGGAAAGCTGGCTGCCAATGGGTGCTAAGCACCCACTAATTTTTTTCTGTGGGTGCTCCTGCCCTGGCGCCTATGCCTGGGAGCTTAAATTCATAACTTTGCAAGACACTAAAAATCATGGGCTGACTAGAGAGACTGCAGTATGGCTTATTACAACACACTATAACCCATTAAATAACACCCCCCCACAGGTTTTTTTTCTGCCTTTCCCCCTGTGACTGGAGAGGTGTTAACTGGCCGCTTTACCTTGAATGGTCCTTTGCATAGAATTGACACATATTTCTAAATTACTTGTTCCACCTTGTATTTAGCTGTGACATGCTGAGTACATTTCCCAGACCCGAAGAAGAGCTCTGTGTAAGATCAAAAGCTTGTCTCTCTCACCAAAATAATTTGAGTCAATAAAAGAGATTACCTCACCAACCTTGTCTTTTTAATAGACAAGAAGAGATTTTTAGTTAGTGCAGCTGACAGCAGAGCTTTATGCAGGGGCACTGGAACAATTTGTACAGTGGGGGAGCTGAGAGCCATTGAACCAAACTGTAAACCCCGTATAAGATGGAAACCACGTCAAGCCTGGAGGTGCGACAGCACCCCTAGTTCCAGCACCTATGACTGTATGTCTGCAGTAGTTGAATAACTTTTCATATAAATGCAAGTCTGACAGGCTGGGAAATAACTATCTGTCAATGTAATCTGAGGCATGTCTGAAATATAGAGGGGACAGTATTTCATTCAAGAAATTGCCTTTCATTTCATAATAAAAGGAAGTGGATTACGTGATACTGCCAATAAACTGTGTGTCCAGGAGATGTGAGTATGCACACGGCCACAGAGGAGCTACTGCTTGGCTGTTTGAGTTAATTATGCACTGGGTTGCTGCACACAGGTCATGTTTGAGGAGCTTGTGAAAGGCAGCCTTGGCTGAGCAAGCAGAAGTGCCGTGTGCAAAGATTAGTAGTGCTGCATGCAGTTTGGTGAGTGCAAAGGGATGCCAATTGGTGGGGAGTGTTTAAATCGGGTGCAAGAGTATACAGTTGAGTGCAGAATGGTACTTACATATAAAGGGGGCAGATTAGAATTAGTTCACCATGAACACATAAAAGAGGAGAACATTGATGTAGAGGAACAGAACTTTTGTTCCGGATATCGCTGGGAGAAGTTTTTCTGCTAATTTATGGAGTAACATCTCTTAAAAATTCCCATTTGGCATTACAATATTTGAAGCCTGGAAAGATAATGAAGAGGGAATCAGACAGTGATTTGAAAAGGGACCAGTCCACCCTGGCTACTTTAAACAACAAAAATGTAACCCTGGTGACTTTTCATAAGCGGCAATCATCTAATGCTGTGCCTGCACTACTGATTGTCAGTGAACCCTCCAAGTCAGGATCTCCTGGAAAAGCAGGCGACTGCTCTCAGAAAGAAGAGAAAGTTTCACAGAGTTACTCTGTGGGAGCATCAGAAGTCAACAGCATGCATGTAAGTTTGCAACTAAATGTACTGGAGCTTAAAAGGTCGTGTACTGGATATAGATTGTAAATTGATACATTACCCCTTTATATTCAAAGTTCATTATGATCCCAGGAGTGCTGATGTATAACTAATGTCTGTGAAATCCTTGGATTTTCTCGCATAAAAAAATTGCTGTACAAGTGCAAAGTATTTTGAAATTCTCTGAAAGATCATCTATAAATGCAAAGTTTTAAAATATTAGGCCGCTTTAACTAGTAGGCGTCATTGCCAGCTCTACCTAGAATAATATGAAGTGGGAATTCCTAGTAATTACAACATATACATATAATGTGTTAGCCTTCCTTCTTTTTAAGCTGCGTTTATTTCAGAAGTTAGGCATCAGTTTGTGGTTTGGTTATCCTGTGGAATGAGAGAAATTGCCTGAACAGTGAAAATGATCATAATTATAGATAAGTTACTTACCTATAACTATACCAGTGAAACTGGCAAAAGTTCATGGTAGCACAATTGCCACAACTGCCTTCTCACTCAGGCTTGTCTGTAACTATATCATAGTTTTGTACAGTAAGTCTTATTAGGAGGAAGTGCTATTTCATTTTGAAAAACGTGAACTTGTAAAAGGCGGTTGTGATTCTTACTAAAAATACAGATAATACAGCATAATACTAAAGTGCCCATAAACTATAACAGTGTAACCTGACTCATAGTCTGGTTTTTAACTGACAGGATATTTTTAATGACTTATCTTTTAAACCTGTGTATGTTTATAGTTTAGTTTTAGAGTGACTTAAATAATTACCATCAAAGTAGAATGAAATGACAATCGGGGACAGACCAAGTAAACCTGAAGGCATTTACTGTCTCTAGTTGTTTTATGGAAAACATCTATAATATAAGAAACAAACATGACATAAGATTAGGTTACTTCTGCCAGCTGGTCTTTTTACATACTTGGTTCAGGTATTTACTATGTTGGGTATACTGTACTACTAATTATATCAGAAACATGAAAACTGCATGCAATCAGGCTTTTTTCATTCCAAATCAGAAATACAGTACATGTACCACAGAGGCTTTCCCCCTCTGCGCCAATGTAAAAGTTTTAAACAAAGCTGCTTAAAGTAATCCATTTTTAATTAAACTTAAACTGAACCCTTAGAGGCATTAAATGTGCGGTATATGGTATATCAATCTAGTAAGACTTGCTACAATTACTTAAACCTTTCTTTGCCTTCTTTCCTATTGGTAAAATGGGGGTGACAATACCTCCTTCACAGAGATGTAACAGGGTTTAGTTAGTAAAGTGCTTTGAAGCTATAAAGGATCATATAGAGGTATTGCCTTTTAAAATTCATCTTCTCCTGAAGGATGAATTCCATGGAATAATACTGAGCTCCTGGTTGTGCTTTTAAAAGGGCCAAGGACTGTAACTGCTATGTATGGCTATTATTAGCTACTAATAACAGCGAGTAATAATAGCAGCTATTATTACTTGTTAATGGTCTTCCTTTGTTTGTGTTACTACTCTAGGTTGAGAGTGAAGGGAGGAAAGAAATGTCTAGATGGACACTCATGGCTGACAAACCAAAAAAAATGTTTTACTCATTAAAATGACATTTTTAATTGTAAAGTGGCTGCTGTTTTATTACCGATTGAGCTGGTAGCACCTCCTATTATTGAGGGTGGGAGGTGGGGAGAGAGTGTAATTTGCCTGTGCAAATTATGCAACAATCTGAAAATCCCAGCAGCTAGGCTGGGTGACAAATAAACTCAGACAAGATGGATGTCCCTGTTTAGGGCCCTACCAAATTCACAGCCATGAAAAACGCGTCATGGACCATGAAATTTGGTCTCCCCCTGTGACATCTGGTCCTGTGTGCTTTTACCCTATACTATACAGATTTCATGGGGGGAGATCAGCGTTTCTCAAATTGGGGGTCCTGACCCAAAAGGTAGTTGCAGGGGGGGTCACAAGGTTATTTTAGGGGGTCATGGTATTACCACCCTCACTTCTGTGCTGACTTCAGAGCTGGGTGGCATACCATACCATGCTACCCTTAATTATGCGCTGCTGCTGGCAGCAGCTCTGCCTTCAGAGCTGGGCTCCTGGCCAGCAGCCACCACCCTCCAGCTGCTCAGCTGTGAAGGCAGTGCTGCCACCAGCAGCAGCGCAGAAGTAAGACTAAACTGGGAGGAGTGGTAGATACGCTGGAGGGTAGGGATAGGATACAGAGGGACCTAAACAAATTAGGGGATTGGGCCAAAATAAATCTGATGAGGTTCAACAAGGACAAGTGCAGAGTCCTGCACTTAGGACGGAAGAATCCCATGCACTGCTACAGACTAGGGACCAAATGGCTAGGCAGCAGTTCTGCAGAAAAGGACCTAGGGGTTACAGTGGAGGAGAATCTGGATATGAGTCAACTGTGTGCCCTTGTTGCCAAGAAGGCTAACAGCATTTTGGGCTGTATAAGTTGGGGCATTGCCAGGATCATTCCCCTCTATTCGACATTGGTGAGGCCTCATCTGGAGTACTGTGTCCAGTTTTGGGCCCCACACTACAAGAAGAATGTGGAAAAATTGGAAAGAGTCCAGCGGAGGGCAACAAAAATGATTAGGGGGCTGGAGCACATGACTTATGAGGAGAGGCTGAGGGCACTGGGATTGTTTAGTCTGCAGAAGAGAAGAATGAGGGGGGATTTGATAGCTGCCTTCAACTACCTGAAAGGGGGTTCCAAAGAGGATGGATCTAGACGGTTCTCAGTGGTACCAGATGACAGAACAAGGAGTAATGGTCTCAAGTTGCAGTGGGGGAGGTTTAGGTTGGCTATTAGGAAAAAAAATTTCACTAGGAGGGTGGTGAAGTACTGGAATGGGTTACCTAGGGAGATGGTGGAATCTCCATCCTTAGAGGTTTTTAAGGCCCGGCTTGACAAAGCCCTGTCTGGGATGATTTAGTTGGGGTTGGTCCTGCTTTGAGCAGGGGGTTGGACTAGATGACCTCCTGAGGTCCCTTCCAACCCTGATATTCTATGATTCTATGAACCCCGCCCCCAGAATAACCTTCCGACACCCCCCACACATATAACTCCTTTTTGGGTCAGGACCCCTACAATTACAACATCCTGAAATTTCAGATTTAAATAGCTGAAATCATGAAATTTACCATTTAAAAAATCCTATAACCGTGAAATTGACCAAAATGGACTGTGAGTTTGGTAGGGCCCTATCCATGTTGCAGTGAGATCCGCTAAGGGGGTTGATACTGGTGCATTTTCTGCTTTCTTGAATCTCTGCCTCCTGCCAGCTCACAGGAACAGAGCCGGCAAGGGGAATAGAAGACACCACTTGCCTTGTCAGTGCATCTGACATCCCAGTGGCCTCTGTCTCCTGGTTTTGCTGCTGATAGGTCACCATGCTTCCCAGTTAGGATATAAAGGTGTTTTATTGTTGTTTGTTTTAAAGCACAAAATGTGCAGCCAAACCATCACCTGTATCTTTCCATCGAAACCCCACTATTGTTAGCCAAACAGGGCTCGTTTCCCCCTGGAGCTTACCTAATTACACCAAAGAGGCACGGAGAGACAAGAAGATGGGTACCAGCAGCTTTATTACTCGCTCGGCCGATCGGGTGTTCTCATCGGCTCATGCCAGAGGAGAGACACACCCTGCATGGCCGGACTGGCTCTTTTTATAGTCAGTAACAAACAACTTTGCGTCATTAGGTTGGCCCATAGATATGGGATACACATACAGTAAGGGAGTACACAAGAAACATTTGTTGCGGATACATGTATCATTTGGAAGGGACAAACAAGATATAACTGTTGCTCCCTCGCATTAACTACCTTGAAATACATGGGAAAATAGCAGCATTATGATTGTAAGCCAAATGAGCCAGTCAAGCTGATAGGGAATAGCTGACATGGTTATATACATGTCTTTAGTTCTATTAAGCTATTCAGCATTTTCCTAACACTATTTTGACCACCCAGGGGATGGCTTTTATTCGCTGTACTGACTACTTAGGCTGGCACGCTCTTCCTTACACCCCAACCTATTGTTAGTAGTTGTCATATGCATTGCGATAGGGCCCGGAGGCCTCAATATAGGACCCATTGTGCTGGGAGATGTTCTTGCTCCTAATAAGAGACCATTCCTGCCAGAGCAGTTTACAATCTAAGCTAAGACAAGACTCAACAAGCTGGTGGAATAAATAAGTGGTGGGAACAGGAAACGGTGGCGCAGCTTCTCCTCACTGTGCTAGCTGTCGGGGCTGGAGCTCAGCTCTTTGCTAGTCCTCAGCCTGAGGAACTGGGGCATGGCCTTCTCTACCAATGGGGTTCAGTGTTCCTCACAATGCTTTGGCATTGAGGGACCTAGAAAAGTTGGTGCTTCATGAGGTGGGATCGGGGGAATGGCTGGTCTTATGGTTAAGGCACTGAACTGTGCCTCACAAATTGGAAGAGTGGTAAATAATGAAGAGGACAAGTCATTCATATAGAGCAGTCTGGATCGCTTGGCAAGCTGGGCACAAGCAAACAATACACATTTTAATATAACTAAATGTAAATATATACATCTAGGAAGAAAGAAGTACGCTGTACTGACAGAATGGGCGAATCTATCCTGGGAAGCAGTAACTCTGAAAAAGATTTGGGGGTTGTGGTGGCTAATTAGCTGAACATGAGCTCCCAGAGCGATGCTGTAGCCAAAAGGGCTAATGCACTCCTGGGATGCATAAACAAGGGAATAGTTTATTTTCCCTCTGTAGTCGGTACTGGTACAAACTATAGAGCAGCACCTGTTCACCATCAGAGGCCATTAAAGTTTCCCAGGCACTTCTTTGGCATTTTTAAGCTTCTGTGACCTTTTCAAAGATAGTCCCTTTGAGTTTTTTTCCGTTATGTCACACAGCCTGGTAGATATCCTCATTTTGTGTGTAATTGTTAAATAATATTCAGAAACCACATTTTAAGGCTGTGGGATACTAACAAACAAACATATTTCTGTCTTATTAAATTTTTACCTTTTTATATTAGCAGCCTACTGCTTTCCTTTGACACGTAGAAACATGCAAACCAGATTTTTCATAAAACTACTGAACGAGAACAAAAAATCCTAGCTAAATACTTTAAATTAAATAGAAATACCAGAAAGGATTCATATCCACAAACCACCAACTGGCTTTGAACCAGTATGGTAGCCAGAACAGGGAAACCCAGCCCCCACCTTGAGTGAAATCTTGAGCCTAGTGAAGTCAGTGGCCAAACTCCCATTGACTCACTAGGATTAGCATTTTACCCCTTGTTTATAAACAATGAGGCAGCATTTTTTGTAACAGAACCTTGAACTGCACCTGGTACGTTTAGAAAAAACTCTTGCTAGAGCTAGTCAAAAAATGGGAACTGGGGTTTTGTGAAAACCGGGGTGAACAGATTTAAATCAAGGCAATTTAAATGAGCAATTTTAATCATGATTTAGATCAGCAGTTTTAATCATGATTTAAATCACACAATGGAAAGCCTCCATTTTTAAATAATCAGTTTTAATCAACTTTTCCATTTGTATTTGAGGTGCATTCTCATTGGTTGATATAACCATTAAACATGTTGATTTACAACTAAACAGAGCCTTTGTACCAGAAAAAACACACCCCTGACTGACATAAGTTTCACCAACAAAAGTGCCGGTATGGACAGCATTATGTTGGCGGGAGATGCTCTCCCGCCGACATAGCTCCCACAGCTCATTCAGGGTGGTTCAGGGATGCTGGAATGGAGGGACCAAGGGGTCATGGCCCTCCCACTTTCTGAAAGTGAATGGGCCTGACCCATCCAGTCCACTTTTTGCCCAGGGCCCAGCCCCCTGCCCCTCCTCTTCCCCCCGAGGCCTTGTCCCCAGCCAGGCCGGAAGCTGGAGCCTGGCCCAGGGAGCCTCGGCAGCTGTGGGTAGCCACGGACCCTCCACTTATCTCGGGCCACCTCCCCCCAGACTAGCCCCTGAGATTAGCCTCCGGCCCATGTCCCCACCCCTGGATCCCCCACCCAGAGCAGATGGAGGGTTCTCAGCTCCCCACAGGGCTGTCAATTAATCACAATTAACTCACGCGATCAACTCAAAAAAATTAATTGCGATAAAAAAATTGATTAATTGCAGTTTTAATCACGCTTTTTAAACAATAGAATACCAATTGAAATTTATTAAATATTTTGGATGTTTTTCTACATTTTCATATATATTGTATTCTGTGTTGTAATTAAAATAAAAGTGTATATTTTTGTATATTTTTGATTATAAATATTTGCACTGTAAAAATGATAAACAAAAGAAATAGTATTTTTCAATTCACCTCATACAAGTACCATAGTGCAATCTTTGTCATGAAAGTGCAACTTACAAATGTAGGGTTGTTGTTGTTGTTTTTTTTAGTGTAGTTATGTAAAAAAAAAAAAGTAAAACTTTAGAGCCTACAAGTTCACTCAGTCCTACTTCTTGTTCAGTCAACCGCTCAGACAAACAAGTTTGTTTACATTTACAGGAGGTAATGCTGCCTACTTCTTATTTACAATGTCACCAGAAAGTGAGAACAGGCATTTGCATGACACTTTTGTAGCTGGCGTTGCAAGGCATTTACATGCCAGATATGCTAAACATTCGTATGCCCCTTCATGCTTCAGCCATCATTCCAGAGGACATGCTTTCATGCTGATGATGCTCGTTTAAAAAAAAAATGCATTAATTAAATTTGTGACACAATTCTCTCCTAAAGTAGTTCAATGTCCCCTGCTCTGTTTTACCCGCATTCTGCTATATATTTCATGTTATAGCAATCTCGGATGATGACCCAGCACATGTTGTTCATTTTAAGAACACTTTCACTGCAGATTTCACAAAATGCAAAGAAGGTACCAATGTGAGATTTCTAAAGATAGCTACAGCACTCGACCCAAGGTTTAAGAATCTGAAGTGCCTTCCAAAATCTGATCAGGACGGGGTGTGGAGCATGCTTTCAGAATCTTAAAAGAGCAACACTCTGATGCGGAAACTACAGAACCCGAACCACCAAAAAAGAAAATCAACTTTCTGCTGGTGGCATCTGACTCAGATAATGAAAATGAACATGTGTTGGTCCACACTGCTTTGGATTGTTATCAAGCAGAACCCGACATCAACATGGACGCATGTCCCCTGGAATGGTGGTTGAAGCATGAATATACATATGAATCTTTAGCGCATCTGGCATGTAAATATCTTGCGATGCTGGCTACAACAGTGCCATGAGAATGCCTGTTCTCACTTTCAGGTGACATTGCAAACAAGAAGCGGGTGGCATTATCTTCTGCAAATGTAAACAAACTTGGCTGAACAAGTAGTAGGACTGAGTGGACTTGTAGGCTCTAAAATTTTACATTGTTTTATTTTTGAATGGTACATAATTTTACATTTGTAAGTTCAACTTTCATGATAAAGAGACTGCTCTATGGTACTTGTATTAGGTGAATTGCAAAATACTATTTTTTTTTTATAGTGCAAATATTTGTAATCAAAAATAAATATAAAGTGAGCACTGTACACTTTGTATTCTGTGTTGTAATTGAAATCAATATATACCTCTACCCCGTTATAACGCTGTTGTCGGGAGCCAAAAAATCTTACCGCGTTATTGGTGAAACCGCATTGTATCGAACTTGCTTTGATCTGCTGGAGTGCGCAGCCCCGCCCCCCCCGGAGCCCTGCTTTACCGTGTTATATCCGAATTCGTGTTATATCGGGTCGCATTATATCGGGGTAGAGGTGTATTTGAAAATGTAGAAAACATCCAAAAAAATTTAAATAAATGGTATTCTATTATTGTTTAATAGTACGATTAATCACGATTCATTTTTTTAATTGCTTGACAGCCCTCGTTTAAACCTTAAGATATTTTATATTAAATTCAGATTTCATTTTAAACAGGTTTATTTTTAAAAAGAAAAACATATAATTTATATAAAAAATTAAAACACACTTTTAAGTTTTTTCAAGAAAATAATAGGTTTTTATCCCCTTTGTGTAAAAATATTTTTTAAAACCTTGAAATAAACTGAACACGAGTTCCCAGTGCAACGTGGACAAAAGAGCTATTGCAATCCTTGGAAATATAAACAAGGGAATCTCAAGTAGGAGTAGAGAGGTTATGTTACCTCTGTATTTTGCACTGGTGCCACTGCTGCTGGAATAGTGGGCTAGTTCAGGTGTCAGCCATTCAAGAAATATGTTGATAATCTGTAGAGCAGGGGTCCCCAACGCGGTTTTCACACTTGTGTAAATAACTGGCCTAATTCTAATGTGAATGTTGTGATATTAAGGAAGGATATTAAGGACCAATCTTATTTAATCTTTTTATTACTGACTTTGGCACAAAAAGTGGGAGTGTGCTAATAAAGTTTGCGGATGACACAAAGTTGAAGGACTGGGATATCATACAAGAAGATCTGGATGACCTTGTAAACTGGAGTAATAGTAATAGGATGAAATTTAATAGTGAAAAGTGCAAGGTCATGCATTTAGGGATTAATAACAAGAATTTTGTTATAAGCTGGGGACTCATCAGTTGGAAGTAACAGAGGAGGAGAAGGACCTCGGAGTATTGGTTGATCACAGGATGACCATGAGCCGCCAATGTGTTATGGCCGTGAAAAAAGCTAATGCGGTCTTGGGATGCATCAGGTGAGGTATTTCCAGTAGAGATAAAGAGGTGTTAGTACCGTTATACAAGGCACTGGTGAGACCTCATCTGGAATACTGTGTGCAGTTTTGGTCTCCCATGTTTAAGAAGGATGAATTCAAACTGGAACAGGTACAGAGAAAGGCTACTAGGATGATCTGAGGAATGGAAAACCTGTCTTATGAAAGGAGACTCAAAGAGCTTGGATTGTTTAGCCTAACCAAAAGAAGGCTGAGGGGAGATATGATTGCTCTCTATAAATATATCAGAGGGATAAATACCAGGGAGGGAGAGGAATTATTTAAGCTCAGTACCAATGTGGACACAAGGACAAATGGATATAAACTGGCCATCAGGAAGTTTAGACTTGAAATTAGACCAAGGTTTCTAACCATCAGAGGAGTGAGGTTCTGCAACAGCTTTCCAAGGGCAGCAGTGGGGGCAAAAGACATATCTGGCTTCAAGACTAAGATTGATAAGTTTATGGAGGGGATGGTATAATGGGATAGCCTAATTTTGGCAATTACTTGATCTTTGACTATTAGTGGTAAATATGCCCAATGGCCTGTGATGGGATGTTAGATGGGGTGGGAACTGAGTTACTACAGATAATTCTTTCCTGAGTGTCTGGCTGATGAGTCTTGCCCACATGCTCAGAGTTTAGCTGATTGCTATATTTGGGGTCAGGAAGGAATTTTCCTCCAGGGCAGATTGGCAAAGGCCCTGGGGTTTTTCGCCTTCCTCTGCAGCGTGGGACACGGGTCACTTGCTGGAGGATTCTCTGCACCTTGAAGTCTTTAAACTATGATTTGAGGACTTCAGTAGCTCAGACATAGGTTAGGGGTTTATTACAGGAGTGGGTTGGTGAGATTCTATGGCCTGCGTTGTGCAGGAGGTCAGACTAGACGATTATAATGGTCCCTTCTGACCTTAAAGTCTATGACTCTATGATGCTATGATTTCTCCTGTGTAATAGAAACACAGGAATTGCTATACTGGTGCAGACCCAACATCCATCTAGTCCAGTAGCCTGTCTCTGACAGTGGCCAGTGCCAAATGCTTCAGAGGAAGGTGTAAGATCTCTGCATTAGGCAGATGTGGGATAGTCTGTCCTCTCACATTAGATCTCATCCTGATATCTAATAGAGATTATTTTAAACCCTGAAGCATGAGATTAATATCTCTTCCACAAAAAAATTGTTACTAAAAGTGATCATTCTGGATGTTCTTGATATCCATATAAATGTCTAATCCCTTGTTGAACCATGCAAGTTCTTAGCTTCAAAAATTTCCTGTGGCAGTGAGTTCCACACTCTAATTATGCATTGTGTGAAAAAGTATTTCCTTTTATCAGGTTTGAATTTGAATTGAAAGCACCAAGCTACAGAACTATGGCACTAAAGGCCACCCAATCAGACTATGGCACTGAATTGTCCACATTTTTAATTTTAGTTACAACATCCTAAAAATTAGTGCTGGATCAAACCAGTGGGCTGCCTAATCTAATATCCTGTCTCTCATAATGGTCGGTACCAGATGCTTCAGAGGGAGGTGCAAAAACCAAGTGGATAACTTGGAATAATCTGCACTAGGTGGAAATTTCTTCCTTACCCCTATCAGATTACGGTTTATCTGAAGCATGAATTTATATCCCTTCTGTGGAACAAAGAGAGTTGGTTTTTGTTTTGTTTTTTATCCTACTAATTAGAAGGACATTTGAGCCTGTACTGTTCTTCAGATATCATGTGATTGGGCTTTTCTCCTCTACTCCTGTTCCAGACTCTAGAAGGAATTTTTCAAACTGTTTCTTGTTTCTTCAGTCTTGGTGAGCACTAGGGGCATGGGTGATTGAGACTCTCATAGGTTCAGAGGTCAAGTGATTCTTCAAAACATCCCTTTATTGTAAATCAGTGTGTGTGTGAAATAATACTGCAAGGAACAGAGCCGTAGTTTAGTGAAAGCATATGTTCAGTGGCCCTGGAGAGCTTTTATTTTAAATAAACATGCTGAGGGCTCATCGTTAACTTCACTTTTGCATCTGCTGAATATTTGAAAAATCTGTGCTGGATGCTCAGCCCCTCCTTAAATTATTGATAGCATTTGATGTTTTAATTAACATTGCTGTGCATTTCCCCGGCATCAGTTAACTTAGCAGCACTTCCACCTGTGTAGAATGTTGCTGTTTTGGAACTGAGAAGTTGCATCTAATTTATTTTGTTTATTTTTCTTGCACTTCAGGCTTTGTCTAAGTCTAGCTCCCCTGCTAGTTGTGTACGGGAACCAATCATGAAGCAGAATTTTGCCTTTGACAACATCGGCTACGAGGGGAGCGCTGAAAATATGCCCTCTCTGCTTCCTCAAACGAGCACCGTCACAGTCAATATTTTGGGTATGACTTGCCAGTCTTGTGTGCAGTCGATAGAGGGCAGAATTTCCAAGGTAAAGGGCATTGTGAGCATCAAGATCTCCCTTGAGCAGAGCAATGCTGTAATAAAATATATACAGTCAGAAATAGGTCCCCAAGAGATTTGCCAGGAAATTGGAGAAATGGGCTTTGATGCCAGCATTGCAGAAGGAAGAACTACAGCATCACCTGTAAGATCGACGTCCTTGGGAGAAGCACTAATGAAGCTGCGGGTAGAAGGTATGACATGCCAATCTTGTGTCAACACCATCGAAGGAAAGATTGGAAAACTACATGGCGTGCTGAGAATCAAAGTCTCCCTCAGTAACCAAGAAGCAGTCATTGCTTACCAGCCTTACATCATTCATCCTGAAGACATCAAAAACCACATAGATAACATGGGGTATGAAAGCACCATTAAGAGCAAGCTAGCCCCATTAAAGCTTGGTATGATTGATCTAGAACGCTTGCAGACTACAAGCACAAAGAAAACTCCAGCCAGCCTGAACAATAGCAATGTGGAGCCAGTGGTGGGCAAAATGAATAGTACAACTATGACACTGGGAGTAGAAGGGATGCACTGCAAGTCTTGCGTCAAAAACATCGAAGGAAATATATCAGGTCTTCCAGGCATACACAGTATTAAAGTGTCATTGGAACATAAAAATGCTGTTGTGCAATTTAACCCAAACGTAATTACCCCAGTATCTTTGCAACAAGCCATTGAGGCCCTTCCACCTGGTAACTTTAAAGTATCCCTCCCTAATGGAGTGGAAGCAAATAATGGAGAGCTTTTATCAAAGGCAGCATTTTCATCACCTCAGTTTCGTAGCACTTCCTCTGGGGATCAGCTGACAAGCACATCTGTACTTAGTATTGATGGAATGACCTGTGGATCCTGTGTACAGTCCATAGAAGGCACAATGTCCCAAAGGAAAGGGGTACAACATATATCAGTTTCGTTAGCTGAAAGGACTGGAACCATACACTACAATTCAGCTGTAACTAATTCAGAAGAGCTAAGAGGTGCTATAGAAGACATGGGATTTGATGCTTCCATTCTCACAGGTACTTATATGTTTTCTATAAGTAAGCTAGGAGAAAGTAAAAAAAATTACTTTTAAAATTGATAGTTGGTGTGTGTGTTTGGTTTTTTGTTTGTTGTTTTTAAGGCTAGAAGTGACCATTATGATCTGGCCTGCCCTGTATAATACAGGCCATAGAATTTCACCCTGAAAAATTATTTATTTCCACATTCAAGTGAGTGTGTTATTGGGCAAAAGAGTTGTTTTAAGTTACAGTATGCAGTCAAAAGTCTAACCAGTAATATAGTGGCGTTTAAATAGCAGATAACCTGAAAAAACATATGAGCTTCACTCCACTGAAACAGGTCTCCACATTTCTCCCCTCCACCCACCAAGCTGATGTGAATATAAATAATATACACAGAGAACAAACACTTTAATAATAAAAGCAACTATTTCCCTAACTGGAACTGCTGCCTGGTATCTCAAGGCACGTCCACACTGCAGCTGGAGGTATGATTAGTAGCTGGTGTAGATGTACTTGCGCTAGCTGTACTCTAGCTAGCTTGCTAAAAATAGAAGTGAAGACATGGGCTGCGCCAGCCAGCTAGAGTAAAGTCAGTGCATATATGTCTATATAAGCTGCAGATCACACTCTCAGCTGCAGTGCAGATGTATCCTTAGTAGCTCTTCTGTACCTCAGCTGTAGAATGGTTATGTCAAGGGCCTAATCCTGCTTCCGGTGAGTCAATGTCAAAACTCCTATTGACTTCAGTGTCAGGGGCGCTGGAACAATTATTATAGTGGGGGTGCTGAGAGCCATTAAATCAAATTGTAAACCCTATATAATGGAATCCACTTCAAGCCAGGGGGTGCAGCATCCCCCCGCACCCCTAGTTCCAGCACCTATGTTCAATGGGAGAAGTATAATGTATAAATGTATAAAACAAGTGCACTGTGTTGAGCACATGAGTTTAATGGTTAAGATGTTGCTATAGTGCATAATCTCATTTACTTGGTGAATTTCAAAAGCAAGAATAATAGTAGTAAAAAGCTATTGCTTTGCTCAGCATATAATTTTGACAGGTTTCCACACCCCTTTTTGCTTTGTCCCATTCCTAGGTCTTATTTTTGGACACATCAATTTTTGGCACTGTCAGCCTTTGTTGGGGAGGGGTGGGGGGGGGTGTTATTTTTAAAATTGAATTTATCTTTATTGGGTGTATTAGAACTAAATGAATAAATATAGCTTTCACACCCTTTCTTCATTTTTAGCGGAAAATGTGCTTTTTACACATTTAGTGCAATTCTGCATAAAGTCTAGTGAACAGGTGTGCAAAGTCTGAATGACAGAAGAATACATTTTTAAAATGCGCTTTTAGAGAGTAACTTTTTATGGAGTTAATACTTTTCTAAATAAAGGCATTAAATAATTGTGCACAGGCTTACTGACACAGAAAGGAGAAGTGTTTATACACACACACACATTTTTAAAGGAAAATATTTTATATGCAATTAGTACATTGTTTATTCAGCTTTGTTTATCAAATGCACAAATATACCAAAGTATTAGTGATAGAGAGAGAGAGAAACTATAGCTATAGAGCTCCTTACATACTAAAAGGCCTAGTCACCTTTCAGAGATGACCAAGAATTTTAAACCACCAAGAAAGGAAACAGAGAGAAGAGAGAAGCATTTCATGCTGCAGATTGGTACTGCCCAAATAGCAGAAACCCCTGTTCTGGGAGCTTGAGACAAAACCACACCTCCTTGGCTGAACCAATCAGATGGTATTCTTTAACCAAGGGCCTCTTGGGGAATCACACATCATAGGAAATTGTGATGCATTTTAACATTCTGAATCCACTTTATGGATTTACTCATAGATATTTAATTATTCCATATTTTCCCAAGTCACTATGAACACAGCACTTTATTTATTGCAGCATATTAAAATACACCTCTACCCCGATATAACGCTGTCCTCGGGAGCCAAAAAATCTTACCGCGTTATAGGTGAAAGCGCGTTATATCAAACTTGCTTTGATCCGCCGGAGTGCGCATCCCCGCCCCCCCGGAGCGCTGCTTTACCGCGTTATATCCGAATTCGTGTTATATCGGGTCGTGTTATATCGGGGTAGAGGTGTATAAATTAGAGCTAAAATACCAAACAAAAGGAGTATGCCTGTAGATTTATAAGAACTATGTAAATTTAGCAGTTAGGCTTATATCTGTTGAATTCTGGACCAGAAATAAAATTTCCTCTTTCTACATAATGGCTTAACTTGTATTAGAAGTCTCTTAAATTTTGTAAAGTTTTTGAAGGACAGATAAATTTAACAAAAAAATAGCAAAACATAGAACACACAGAGACATAGCACCATTAACCTCCCACACCCCTGCCCTACTGTTCAAAACCATTAGGCATACATTGAAGCCAACTTGTAGGCTATCTTCTAATCACTGTAAGTATAATTCAAACTAGTTTTATATTATTTTATATGTCACCCACTTTCATATACATTCATACTTGTTTTTTTCAGCATTATTTTATACAAAATACACCCAACCTTCCTTAAAACAAATCTAACAATGTAAAATTGGTTAATACACTTCATTTAGACAAAATACATAATTGGTTTAAACTATTTTATTTAAAAGAGTTAATTATACTCTGTACCAGAGATAAGAACACACTTTTCCCACAGACACAGCATCAACATCCACCCTCCTTTTCTCTTTCTGAAAACAATTACGCATACATTCAAAGCAAATTGTATACTATTTTATAGATAAACTACTTTAAGAATATATTCAATTTATTTTTGTTGTATAGATAAGGCTCTTACACATGTGTTATACTGGTTTTTCAGCATTATTCTATACAATATATACAGAGCCTAAATTAAAAGAAATCTAATGGTATAAAATTGGTTAATACACCCAACTATGAGACATTTAGCAGGCTATTTTAAACTATTTTATGTAAAAAGAATTGATAACACTTTTTACTACTTTTTCCACAAACTGTGCCCTTTTTGTTAAGGTCATCCTGCTCTTTCAGAATTTAATGTATGGAATGTAGATTAAACAACTGATTAAACTTTGATTTAATAAATAAAACCAGGAATGGGGTATTAGGGAAAACTGTGTTTTAGTATTTGAGGGGCAGTAGATAGTATATTTTAAGCCCGTTTTGTTTGTATTTTAAATGCTTTTAGCTATAAATATTTTGCATTATTAACTTGTGACTCATTTAGCAAAATAAAAAAAGTTAAAAATCATGGAACAGACACCCACACCCACAAAATAACCCAGACTTTTAAAGGTAACATGAACAGAGCGGGAGGATAAGAAAGTTGGTCTGGATTTTTACGGATATTTTAACAAACTGGCCGGGTGGGGGAGGGGAGAGTTTAAGTTTATAGCAGACTTATTATTCATTTCCACCTAGACTTTTTTGTTACCTTTGATTTAAGGTTGCTAGGCTGAAAATCCACATCAACACAAACTGTAAAAAGCAGGGAAATAAGCAGTAAAGTCATTCAGCACTCTGTCTACACTCCATCCATCAGTTCCTCTTCCCAATCGCAGCTCACCCCCCACAGCCCAACATATCTCTGCCCTCCTCCCCGGTACCCATTGGGCAGCCTGCAAGCCTCCACCCTCTTGCTTCCATCTGCCCAGAGGGCCTGAACTATTTTTTTCCCATTGCAATCCCAGGATAGGGGCCCCCACTCTTTCCACCTCACTTCCACCATGTTCTCCCACTTAAAGCTGAGTGTAAGACAATGGCAAAAAATAGCCAGTTAGAAGGTGACATCAATAGTTCAAGCATCTAAGATTTCTGTGGGTAGATCTTGGTGTGGGTGCAGAGGCCTCCCAGACCCAGATAAATGGGGCAGCTCCTTCAGCAGCTCCCTGGCTTAGTGTAGAGAACTGGTCTATGGATCTGGCTGGGGTTGGGGATTCTCCATCTGGGTATTCTACAGAGGTGGCCTACTCAGTGCCTGACAAGGGGAGGAATTGATCCCACTGGGCCTGATCCTGACGGATGCTAAGTATTGACAATATCCTTGACAAAAGTGTGACTTGTGAGTGCTCAGTACCTCTCAGGATCAATTACACCAGTGTACACCAGTGTACACCAGTGCTCGCTGCTCAATTTATGGAGCAGCATTTGGATTACCTGCTGAGAAATGCACTCGTGTTCTAATCCTGGTTAGAGATCAGGTGCTGAGCTGGAAAGGAGATGAGGACAATATGAACATGTAACTGGGCTACATTCTCTAATGCTTTAACTGCCATGAAGTCACCCTCAGGGTAGATATTAATATCAACAAACAGACAGATAGAAGGGGATCATTCGCTGATTGAAGATGGATTGCCACTAAATAAAGCAAAATGGTCATGCAGTGTTGGTAATCCGCCCAAAAGAAACAAGTTACTTGTGACTAAGGAAGCCAAGATCACAGGGTAGTTAGTCACCCTGTCATTTGAAAAACCTTGGATGTTTCTGTTGTTAAACGTGTTTCCAGTTTGCTTCTTTGAAACATTTTATCATAGTCTGTTAACCCATATTAATTCTGTTTATGGTGTGTTTATTCAAGATACCACCACTTGGAAATATATGGATCAACCTCTTTTCAGGGATGCTGTGATTCAGCCTAATGCTTGGGAGTCAGCTTCCCAGAGAACAGAAAATGTTTCTGAATCTTCTCATCAAGGCTACTATTCTGATGTCCAGCCAAAGAATTCTTACCTCGGTAGTCCAAAGCCACCCAGTTTAGCGACAACAGAAAAGTGCTTCATGCAGATCACAGGCATGACCTGCGCATCATGTGTGTCAAATATTGAAAGAAATCTGCAAAAAGAAGACGGTGAGATGTCTAACATTCCTAGAGAGGGTCTGTAAAGTACTTTGGGATCTTCTGGATGTTAAGGATACTGCATTCTGTCAATAATAATTAATATGTAGCTCTTACATAGCAATTTACAGTAGATCTCAAAGCACTTTACACAGGTTAGTATCATCCCCACTTTACAGATGGGGAAACTGAGGCAGTAGGCGGTAAGTGACTTGCCCAAGGTCACCCAGCAGGGCAGTGGCAGAGCCAGGAATTGAACCCAGGTCTCCTGAGCCCCAGTCCAGAGCTCTGTCTCCTAAAGCTCTTTGTTGTTATACATGTTAAAATGTGTTCTTGAGGGTAGGTGTAATTAATATTCTTATTTACTTAATTATGTACTCATGTTGATACTAGCCACACTACTATATTCAATCCGTCAGTGACTATAGCAGTTGGGGGATATACTGGATAGTAGGGATAGCTGGTGGATAGACCCATAGTAAAACATAGCGCCTGCCCCAAAGAACTTCCAATCCGATTCTCATATTCTTCAAATGCTAATAGGAATTGCATGAATAAATTAAAGGGAAGAATCTGTATCTTGAGAAATGGAAGCTTTTGTCCTATTTTGTCAATACGCTCATGGCATAACACTAGAGTGGGGAGAGTGATTAAAGCCATTAAATGTCCAAGCATTATATTACTGGTGTGCCCCTTGATGTTCAATTGCATTATGTGTTCTCAAAGGAGGTACAGTATCTAATATAACCCAATTGCTCCGATTGCAGGTATCGTTTCAGTGCTAGTAGCACTGATGGCAGGAAAAGCGGAGATAAAATACAAGCCAGAGAGCATTCAGCCTCTTGAAATAGTACAGCTGATCCAAAACTTGGGCTTCAATGCTACAGTCATAGAAGATCATACTGCTACAGATGGCAATGTAGAGCTTATTGTGAGTATCATGATAGGAACGTAAGGGTTTTGTGGTACGTGTACAAGTTTGACAGGAATGTGTCTTTGCAAATGAATCTATTTTAATGGGTTGTGGTTTTGAACAGCTGTGATGCTGGATGCTGCTGCTGCTGCTTTTCTTAACTACTCAAGAAAAAAATTATTCAAAAGGAGCAAAAATGTTTCTACTAGGCAAAGAGGGATGAACAGCTACCCAAGTGCACAAAGAAGCCTTTCTTGGCTGGAAAACACTGCACTCCTCATGAATCCAGTGAAAACCTTTTTTTTATCAGTTTCACAACAGGGCCGGCTCTGGCTTTTTTGCCGCCCCAAGCAAAAAAATAAAAAAAACTAAAACAGGGTGCAGGGAGGCCGGAGCGGCGAACCAAAAAACCCCCCCCCCAAAAAACAGGGTGCAAACTTTCTGTGCCACTTACTTGGCGGCTCACGGCTGCCTCCTCCAGCCGCGCTGGCGAGCCTCTGGGCGGACGGCGGCTGCACTCTGGCTAGCGGGACTCCCTGCGCTGCAGACATGCCCTGGGCAGCAGAGTGCGCACCCCGGCTAGCAGGGAGGAGGGAGCGGGGAGAAGAGAGAGAAGGGGGGCGGCCAGGGCTTCCTTCAGCCGGGGCACTTGCCACTTGGCCCCTCCCACTGCGCCGCCTGCCGGGAAGGCTCCGCGCCGCTCCCGCCTGCAGGTGAATTGAAAGTCGGCGGTCGGCAGGGAGGGAAGGACGCGGGCTGCCGGGCTTGCTGCAGACCTGGCACCGGCTGGGGCAGACGGAGCGCGCAGCCCGCTCCCAGCCGGGCACTCCCCTCCTCCGCGCCGCCGCCCCCTACAGTGGTGCACTGAAAGTCGTCGTCGAAACAAAAGAAAAACAAATAAACAAACAAAAAACACCAAGGCGCAGGGCGGCTGGAGCAGCGAACCAAAAAAACCCCCCCAAAAAAGCGGCCGTGCCACCCTAGGATTGGACGGAATGCCGCCCCTTGGAATCTGCCGCCCCAAGCATGAGCTTGCTCGGCTGGTGCCTGGAGCTGGCCCTGTTCACAAGCAGTGCAAACTTTTTGCATAACTTTGAAAAGCCCCAAACAAGGGGCAGTGGTGAGAGAGATTGCTCTCAACTGTAGAGATCACTAACTGCATTTACAATTCTGTTCTTCAGATTACGGGGATGACTTGTGCTTCCTGTGTTCACAATATTGAATCCAAACTAACCAGAACTAATGGCATCTTCTATGCCTCGGTAGCGCTTGCTACCAGCAAAGCTCACATCCAGTTTGATCCTGAAATCATTGGACCTCGAGATATTATACAAATTATTGAGGTAAGTTTTTAAAACAAACCAATAATAAATGTAAGGTGATGTTAAAACAAATGGAAGTGACTAAAAGTGCTGAGAGGCTCACTGACCTTTGCAGCTTTAGATAAAGTACACTGTCCCATATGTGACAAAGCCAATAGTGTATGGTCAATGGAGGCTACATACTTCAAAGGGTAGCCTCCAGAGACATTAACCATTTCAGTGCTTTTTAAAAGTATCAATACCTGGTAAAAATGTGATGTACCCCTCCGTTACTGCTCAGGGTACTGCACCAGGTACTTCCCTGAACTGCAGATAGTCCAACGGAATGTTACCTCAGATTGCTCTCTACTGCCACCTAGAGACTCTAAGATCCACTAGGCAGCAGAAAGGCACTAAATCAGGGGTAGGCAACCTATGGCACACGTGCCAAAGGCGGCACACGAGCTAATTTTCAGTGGCACTCACACTGCCCGGGTCCTGGCCACCGGTCCGGGGGCTCTGCATTTTAATTTAATTTTAAATTAAGCTTCTTAAACATTTTAAAAACCTTATTTACTTTACATACAACACTAGTTTAGTTATATATTATAGACTTATAGAAAGAGACCTTCTAAAAACGTTAAAATGTATTACTGGCACGCAAAACCTTAAATTAGCGTGAATAAATGAAGACTCGGCACACCACTTCTGAAAGGTTGCCGACCCCTGCACTAAACCCAGGTAAATACCACTTTGAAAACGTACAGTAGAACCTCAGAGTCACAAACACCAGAGTTACGAACTGACTGGTCAACCACACACCTCATTGGAACCAGAAGTTCGCAATCAGGCAGCAGCAGAGACCAAAAAAAAAAAAAAGGCAAATACATTACAGTACTGTGTTAAATGTAAACTACTAAAAAAGGGAAAGTTTAAAAAAAAAGATTTGAAAAGGTAAGGAAATTGTTTCTGTGTTTGTTTCATTTAAATTAAGATGGCTAAAAGCAGCATTTTTCTTCTGCATAGTAGTTTCAAAGCTGTATTAAGTCAATATTCAGTTGTAAACTTTTGAAAGAACAACCATAACGTTTTATTCAATTCTGAACATTTCAGAGTTACGAACTGCAGTGGGGTTCCAGGAGTGCAACCTGGACTGTGGAACCGCTGAGCCCTCTGTCCCACCAAACTGGAGTGTCCCTCTCACACTGTGATGCTGTGTCTGACAGGCACTGCACTTACACAGACATCCACAGGCAGGGACACACCCAACTGAGTTACATGAATGATCTCCCAGCCACTCATGAACCATCAACAGGGAGGCTCCAGCCAGTTCCCCCCAGCTCCCCAGCCTTGCACCCCAGAACCGTACTGTCTTGCCCTGGTCAGAAGCCTGGCCAGTGTAAGTTCATTACCCAGTTTTCCCCTTCCTTGATGTGGAGAGGACACACACTAGCCTTTGTAAACTGAGCTGAGATTTCCTAAGCACTTCAACCAGTTTGAGATAAAATATAAAACAGATTTATTAACTACAGAAAGATAGATTTTAAGTGATTATAAGTAGCAGGCATAGAGATCAAAGTTGGTTACTTAAGAAATAAAAATAAATTCGCAGTCTGAGTTCTACAAACTAAACAGGGTTTGAATCAAGCAGTGTCTCACCCTGACAGATGGTACAAACAGGTCACAGATCCTTAATACACAGGCTGGGATTCTTTCCCGGCCTGGAACCACCCTCCCCAGTTCAAAGTCTTTTTCCTCCAGATGTGTTTCCAGATGTTGAGTTGTGGAGGGAGCGAGGCCAAATAATGATGTCACTCCCCCTCTTTTATAGTTTCTTCCAACTTGCTAGAAAGTTCTTTGCTGTGAGGAGGGTTAGTCCACCCCCATGGCGTATGTGCCTCCTCCAGGAAATCTCTAGGATAGCGGATTCTTTTCTTGATGGATGTTGATGAGCCATTAATGCTGTCTGGCTACTCTATTGTTGTACCTGAAAGGTTGGTTGTGGGTGTTCCCAACCTCACAACGTATTTCAGTAACACATACAGCAATACTTCATAACCTCACATATAATGATAGCACATACAATCCAATGGGATATTAATGTTCAACAGATCAATACTTTTAAAATGATATCTCACAAGGCATACTTTGTACAAAACATATCATAATTATATGATGGTGGTGAATATGGGGATTCCAGGGTGCTGCTTTGAGGTACAGACTGTCACATGAACAACCTCCATTCCTGAGGTGTTTGTAACTCTGAGGTTCTATTGTACCTCAATTTTAATTGGAATTGACTCCCATGGTTGTTCACAATAATCAGTGAGATGCACAATAGATGTTCAGAACAGACTCTTAATAGCAAAACACCTTGTAATATGCCTCTAAAGCAGGGGTTCCCAAACTTGGTTCACGGCTTCTTCAAGGTAAGCCCCTGGCGGGCCGCGAGACCCTTTGTTTACCTGAGAGTCCGCAGGTACGGCCGCTCGCAGCTCCCAGTGGCCGCGGTTCGCCGTTCCCGGCCAATGGGAGCTGTGGGAAGCGGTGGCCTGGCCCGCACTGCTTCCCGCAGCTCCCATTGGCCGGGAACGGTGAACCGCGGCCACTGGGAGCTGCGAGCAGCCGTACCTGCGGACTCTCAGATAAACAAAGCGTCACGCGGCCCGCCAGGGGCTTAACTTGAACAAGCCGCAAACCACGTTTGGGAACCCCTGCTCTAAAGAAAATAATACCAGCTCAGCAGTAACCACTACTCCCATAAAATCTGTTACAAAGTGCAGTATCATCATGCCAGTTTTGCTAAGGATGCTTTTCATTTTCTCCAGGAGGGGCAGGAGGGAGTATAATTTTTCTGTGTGAACAGTATGGCAGAGAGTACTATGACAGGGAAACAGATCATACCCAAATCAGTTAAATTAATTTTGTGCTCTCGGGTATTCCTTCAGAGAGCGTTTCCGAGCTGCAGAATTGGTACAGCCTTACAGTGAGTTGCCATGTAAATGGTGGGAGTTACTGATAAATGGTACATTAAGGTGGTGGTGGTGGTTCTGTAAAGCAAATCCTACCACCGGCCTTTCAGATAATGCCTGCTATCAAGTGTAAATGCACCTGTGCTAACAGTTGTGTTGTTTATATTCCAGCAGCCCTGTGAAGTTCCAGTCAGATTTGGGGCCCCATTGTGCTGGGCACAGTATAGAAGCACATGGAAAGGCAGTCCCATTCTAATTAGTTTAATGTTTTGGCTCCTTCAATGATGCTGTTCATTGCTGGTTCTTGCTGCTTTCTGTGGTGGCTTGACATATACCTGCAGTACTGTACTGTTCAGGAGATCCTATCAAGGTTCACAGACCCACCAGATTTAACACTGTCTCACCCTCCATATGGTGTTTTTATTTATTTATTTTTATTTTGTGTACAGTAGAACCTCAGAGTTACGAATGCCTCGAGAATGGAGGTTGTTTGTAACTCTGAACAAAACATTATGGTTGTTCTTTCAAAAGTTTACAACTTAACATTGACTTAATACAGCTTTGAAACTTTACTATGCAGAAGAAAAATGGTGCTTTCCCTTTATTTTTAGTAGTTTATGTTCAAGACTGTACTGTGCTGTATTTGCTTTTTTTTTTTTTTGTCTCTGCTGCTACCTGATTGTGTATTTCCAATTCCAAATGAGGTGTGTGGTTGACTGGTTAAACCCAGGATGTTTGATTTGTTATGACTGTGGATATGTGTAATGATAGAGGTACCTTACCATCCATGTTTTGTCTTCTACTCCATCATCATCGGCATTATCTGAACTCCTCTCACTTTGACAGGCACTATAAATAAATAAAAAGGAGGCATTCACCAAAGCGTGGAACAGTTCCCTGTTCTGACATTTCTGATCTTAAATGTATCCTTTTAGATGAAGTTTTCATCGGTTGTACATAATAAATCTCAATTAACCAAACTCTTTTGTCTTGTTTTTTAATAAAAAGGGAATTGGTTTTCATGCTTCCTTGGCCAAGAGAGACCCTAATGCTCATAACTTGGATCACAAAAAGGAAATAAAACAGTAAGTATGACTGTCACAAAGAGAGGGCCTCTACAAGTGTGACAGTAATCTGCACACCAGTTAATCTGGTTTATGCTTGTGCAAGGAATATTTAATATGCACGTGCTTAGTCATTTGCTGTTCAGTTCAATTACTCTTAACCCATTTGGATTACCTTTCAGTTTTTACTTGTAGAGAGTTATGTATCTGAAACATGCAGGTGGCAAAGGAACTTCTTCAGCCAAAGTGTTTAATCACTGGAAAGAAGTAATGACTTGGAGCCAGTTCTGCCGAGGGCTGAATGCGCTCGGCTCGGCCGGGGAGCCGTGCATGTGCAGTATTTGGCCCCAGTACTACCAAAGTGTTACTCTAATACCATGGATTCACTACTTCTACTTTTCAGATGGAGGAAATCTTTCTTGTGCAGCCTAGTGTTTGGAATCCCTGTCTTAATCTTAATGATTTATATGCTAATACCTGATGGCCAACAGCACAGCACTATGGTGCTGGAACAAAATCTAATTCCTGGATTATCTATTTTAAATCTTCTCTTCTTTGTCTTGTGCACTTTGGTTCAGGTATGTAAACAGTATTTCTTGGGTATTTTCTTTCCTTTCAATGTCCTCTTACATAATCTGATTTAATAAAAAAAATTAGACTGGAAAGCCTTATTGGATTGCATCCATCCCCCTGTAAATTCAGGATATATAGGATAAAGTGGCCCTATTAAACTGGTATTGATAATTATAATTTATAAGTTGAACTCAGAACCTTAACTCTTCTAGCATAATGTTCAGCCCAGCATGGCACCCCTTTATTTTCTCTCTTCGCCTGTCATGTCATGCCTGGCTAGATTGAACTCTTTGAGGAGAGGGCTGAACATTATGCTAGAAGAGTTAAGGTCCTGAGTTCAACTCTTGATTTGGTCACTGACTCACTGTGTGACCTGGGGTAAGTCACTTAATCTTTATGCCACTATTTTCCCCTGCGCTGTAATAAAGGGATAATAATACTGACCTACTAACCTCACAGGGTTGTTGAGACTGCAGCAGTTAATGTGAGAGGATAAAGGAGGGATGTGTACAACACAGAGCAGTGAGAGGGTGAAAGGAGCACAGAGGGGTGGGGATCGAGAAGTGAAAAGGGGGTAAGATAAAAGAGTGAGACTGAAGCGATGGGTGGGTGGGGTAGCCGTGAACTTGGGCGGTCACTTTTTTCCTGCTGCATTCCTGTTCTGTTGCAATGAGGCTTTAAAAGCATTTCCCCACAGTCCTGCTATGACAGGACTACATCTAACCATTTAGAACATTTCTATTTAATGGACCTAATTCTCTCTTACACACACTGATGTAAATCAGGAGTAACTCCATTATTTTTCATTTCTATTGCGGTAGCAGGTAAGGGGCCTAGTCATAGACAGGGGATCCCATTGTGTGAAGTGTTGCACAAAGAGAACAAAGACAGTCTCTGTCCCCAAGGGTTTACATTATAAGACAATTCCATTGAAGTTAGACCATGGTTAAACCAGTGTGAGCTAAGAATGAGGCTCATTAACGTCAGCCTCACTATTTACAGTTCTTTGCTATAATCTGTGCTGTATATGCCCTGCTTTCACTGCTGTGATTAATAGGCATTTGTATATACTTTCACTGACAGTTCCTCGGTGGATGGTACTTTTATGTCCAAGCCTACAAATCACTGAAGCACAAAACAGCCAATATGGATGTACTGATTGTGCTGGCCACAACTATTGCATATATATACTCTTGTGTGATCTTGGTGGTGGCTATAGCTGAAAAGGCAGAGGAAAGCCCCGTCACGTTCTTTGACACACCACCCATGTTGTTCGTATTCATTTCTCTTGGGAGATGGTTGGAACACATAGCAAAGGTAACCAGTCTACATGTTAAGCACTTGTGTACAGTAATGGTGAAAATAATATGGCATCTCTATGAACAGAAACTGCTTACATGTATTTTGATAGGAGCGTTTCTGGCGTGATGTGTGGTGTACGCTGCAGTTTGATGAGAGCCTGGTGGGTTGCTATGTTAACTGCACACACAGGATCATAGAAATGTGGGTCTGGAAGGGATCTTGAGAGGTCATCAAGTCCAGCCCCCTGTGCATGTCTACTTAAAATGTGAGACACATGATGGGTGAGGTAATATCTTTTATTGGACCAACTTCTCAAGCATTTATCTTTATTTATGTTGTTTTCATAGAGTAAAACATCAGAAGCACTTGCTAAACTAATGTCTCTCCAAGCTACTGAAGCTACCATAGTGACTCTTGGACCTGACCACTCCGTCATCAGGTATATATTATTCACCCAAAGCCCTTCAGCCTGCTGGGATGGGCTGACTAGATCTGATGCATTTAATGGTAAAAGCATTTTTGTTCCTATTAATGGGATGGATTATATTGTTCATCTCTCATAATTGGGTGCTTCTTACAGGGAGGTGCAGCTGGCTGTTGAACTGGTTCAGCGGGGTGACATTGTAAAAGTTGTCCCTGGTGGGAAGTTCCCAGTTGATGGAAAAGTCATTGAAGGCAGCTCTATGGCAGATGAATCTCTCATTACTGGTAATTTTCTTTATGCTTAGCAAAGCTAGCTGGCTGCTGGATCTCCTTCTTAAACTGTTCACACTTGGTCCCCATATTCATTCTCCTCTTCATCCACTCCTCTTAGCTTTGGGAAAGTTCTGATACTGATTCAGACTACTTTATGGGACTGGCCTTTATACCAGGCTGATTCAAACCCTGATATCTGGTTACATCGGACTTTGGGGAAGACTGGATCTGGACTAGATGCCTCTGTCCAATTCTGACCATCATGACTTCTGTTGATCAGCTAATAGCAGGGTCGCGTGGACTTCAGGACTGAGGGGCTTTAGGCATGGTTGTCTTAGTTCTAAAAGGTTCTGGGGACCTGGAGGGAGTTTTCTCTGGAACATTTTTGCAAAAATGGTGTATTTTTAAAACTAACTAACAAAGTGTGAATAGACAACATCTCAAATCCATCAGGAAGTGAATGCGTGGACTTGAGAAGGACAACCCCAAGCATTCATCAAGGGAGCAGGATAGAAGGAGAGCATTATTGCCTAACATTTGCTATGCTTACCAGAATTTTTTCTACTTCATGAAATTTCCTCAGCGGAAACTGATGTTGAGACAGACACATAGATATATTATTTTTTAACCTGGTTCCTGCCATTATACATTCTTTAAAAGAACTATAAACCTTAACACTTCATTTGCTTGCTTGGTTTGGGTTTGATTTGATTTTGGAGGGGTGGGTAGAATTTTCTCATTTTGAGAACCATTCACATCACTAACCCCGTGTGGAGAAAAAACTATGACAAAGGAAATACAAATTGTGACAAGTGCTAGTACACCAGGAGCCATTGTGAGCATGGCAACTTTGCAAAGGTGGCAGTTTCTCTAGTCTCTGGAAGGGAGGGGGCTAGACCACTTGCTCTCTGACAGAGATGCCAAAAGGAGTTCTCCTAAGGTGTCTGCATGTATTGAGCCAATTTGTCCCGGGTGTTTGCGGGGGTGCACAGAAGAGAGGGAGTGAAAGACGAAAGAGCCTTCCCTTTTCCCCCCTGTGTGTATTTTGTACAAGGGCCAGGAAAAGTCTCAGGCCCTATGCTCAGAGGAGTATGGCTAAAGAGGATTCTCCTTTAACTCACTTTAATGCAATTTTGGAACATGAAAATCTGAATTCCCTCCCCACTAATCTCATGATGTTCTAAGTGGCCAAGCAGTGCAGCATAGTGATGTCCTAGGTGGTCATGGACTTGTTACTGTATTGTTCCACCTCGTTCCAACCATCTGCTGAGCCTGAGCAGACTGACTGGTAATGTGATAAATGGTGAATTCCCTGGCTGAGGTGCATAATTAAAAAACAATAGTACTAGTCTAGCTCATTTGTCTCAAGGTTGCAACTGAGGCACCTTGAACTAACTGATTCTGATCTTTATGAGTGGCTGGGATCAGAGGTCATTCGGATACGCTGGGACACGTCCATTCAAGGCTTTAAAAATAAACAATAGGCAGAGCCAGCGCTAGACATAAGCAGACTAAGCAACTGCTTAGGGCCCCCGAGCAGCTCCAGGGGGCTCCCTATTAATTATTAGCATGTGTTGGGTGGGGGGAGAAATATTCCTGATTAGGACCCCCAGTGGGCTAGCACTGGAATCAATAACCTTCAGAATCAATAACTGCTAGCCAAACAGCCTGTAGGTTCTGCCGTGGTGTCTGATCCAAAGCCTGTTGGAGTGAATGGAATGACCGCTGTGGGCTCTGGATCAGGCCTCTGGAGGGGAGCGAGTGACAAAGTGAACAAGAAAGACGCAGTGGATGGTTGCTGAGGCTCCTGCTGTGAAAATGAACACGGGAAAACATTTTCCTGAAAAGTGACACAGCCTTTTAAAAAAATCAGTCTTTCAAATTATGGTTCAAAACTGAATTATTATCTAGCATGTAGCAGGCTATCTATCTTTATGTACTTGTGCTCCCCGACTACTTAGGTAGTTGTCCTGACCTATTGCTCTTTTGTTCTAGGGGAAGCCATGCCAGTCACTAAAAAACCTGGGAGCACAGTGATTGCAGGTTCTATAAATGCGCATGGCTCAGTTCTTGTTAATGCAACTCACGTTGGGTCTGACACCACCCTGGCACAAATTGTGAAATTGGTAGAAGAAGCTCAGATGTCAAAGGTAAAAATAAAAATACTTCACTTTGTATATAAATCAGCAAGGCTTTTGCTCTTGTGATATTTGTTTTGGAATCAGCAAGAAACAGACTTAAAAAAAACAACTCAGTTATGGAATAAGGGTTGGTAGATGTTATCATGTCCACTCTGTGCTTATATTTGTTGTTTTAGTAATAAAACAAGTATCTTTGTGTTTTATTTTTGTAGGCACCCATCCAGCAATTGGCTGATAAGTTTAGTGGATATTTTGTTCCATTTATCATCATCATTTCAACAGTGACATTGCTAGTGTGGATCACAATTGGTTTTATAAACTTTGATGTTGTTCAGAAATACTTTCCTGTAAGTAGTGCCGTTGGTCTCAATATTTGCTCTCAACAGCCCAATGTTAGTAATGTAGCTTTTGTACTTTCCAAAGGTCTGATCCTGCCAGATGCCAAGCACCCTCAACTCTCCAATGCGTTAGGTTTCTGTGTAAAATAGACTAAATGTGTTTATGTAGTTAATTTTTGGCCAGCCTCAACAGAGTTGTCAGTCCATCTTCATCTCTGCATGTGATTCTGACAAAAAATGAAATCAGTGGAGATATACCAGGGATGAATATGGTCCAGTGGCCTGCGCTGCTGCTGATCGTGGATCTGGTCTTTAGAAAGATGAATGGCATATTGATTACATTTAAGACGTGTAAACTGTACTGTCAGGCTCATAGATTGTGGAAGGCTGTGCATCCCAGAGATGGCATATTCATCCTCGCGGGTGGAGGGGAAAACACAACAGGTTGTATTATTACCTGGGAACAAATCTGCATAGCAGCACTTTTGCATTTGCAATGCTTATTACTCAAAGTGGTAAATCTCCACAGGAGTGGGATATAAGCAAAATTTTGGGGGCCTATGTGGGGACGGAAGAAGTTTGGGGGCGTAACAGGTGAGAGGTGTAATGCCAATGGATCTACCACTATGTGGATCCATTGGCTATAGCTCACTGTGGAACAGGTCTTCTACTTCTCCTGGTGGAGGATCCCTTCTCACCCAGCCCCAGTGGGATCTCAGCATAGAGTCATAGACATGTAAGGCTGGAAGGGACCTCGAGAAGTCATCAAGTCCAGCCACACGCGCTGAGGCAGGATCAAGTAAACCTAAACCATCCCTGACAGGTGTTTGTCCAACTTGTTTTTAAAAGTTTCCAGTGATGAGGACTCCACGACCTCCCCTGGAATCCTATTGCAGAGCTTAACTACCCTTATAGTTAGAAAGCTTTTCCTAATATCTAGCCTAAATCTCCCTTGCTGCAGATTAAGCCCATTGCTTCTTGTCCTACCTTCAGTGGACATGGAGAACAACTAATCACTGTCCTCTTTATAACAGTCCTTAATATATTGGAAGACTGTTATCAGGTCCCCCCTCAGTCTTCTTTTCTCAAGACTAAGCATGGCCAGTTTTTTTAACTTTTCCTCATAGGTCAGGTTTTCTAAACCTTTTCTCATTTGTGTTGCTCTCTGCTAGACTTGCTCCAATTTGCCCACATCTTTCCTAAAGTGTGATGCCCAGAATAGGACACAGTTCTCCAGCTGGGGCCGCACCAGTGCCAAGTAGAGCAGGACAGTTACCGCCTGTGTCTTACCCACAATACTCCTGTTAATACACCCAGTGATGAGCTGCCAAAATCTTAATAACCGGTTCCCTATAAAAAGTTCTGATTTAAGGGCTGTTCGTCCACAGTATGTATTTTTTGTACCTTTCTCCATAAGAAATGGCAATGCATTGAGTCATTGGGAGTCATACTTAACAATAAAAAAAAACATTTTTACATGTTTATTACAATAGAAACAAAGTATTGCTTTATTACATTAATTTAAAATACATTTGAAAAGAAGAAAATATAAAGAGATGTATGAGTAAGCAAACAATAATTAAGAATGAAATGCCTATTATTACACACGTCCCCACTACACATCACTCCCCGAACTACACAATGCTCTGAGCCGGGGGATGGGGGAAGGCAGAGGCGGGGCCGGAGGGGAGACATCCTCGTGGGGCCGGGGGCCCCTGCAGGGCCAGGGGCAAATTGCCCCACTTGCCCCCCGCGCCCCCGGCGGCCGCTGGAGCTCGCAGCCCCCCCCCCCTTATCTTGTTGGCTGCTCAAAGCAGCAGGAGGACAGTCTGGAGCTCAGCTGAGCTGCCGGCAGCTGACCACGCTGCGGTTCTGCAGTGGGGGGGGGGAGACATCCTTGTGGGGCTGGGGCCCCTGCAGTGCAGGGCCCGGGGCAAATTGCCCCACTTGCCCCCCCGGGCGGCCGCTGGAGCTCACAGCCCCCCCCCCCCTTACCTTGCAAGCCACTCAAGGCAGCGGGAGGACTCCGGAGCTCAGCTGAGCTGCCCAGCTGCCGGGGGCTGACCAGACCTGGGAGCTCAGGTGGGGGACAAGGCGGTCCTNAAAGAGATGTATGAGTAAGCAAACAATAATTAAGAATGAAATGCCTATTATTACACACGTCACCACTACACATCACTCCCGAACTACACAATGCTCTGAGCCGGGGGATGGGGGAAGGCAGAGGCGGGGCCGGGGGGGAGACATCCTCGTGGGGCCGGGGGCCCCTGCAGGGCCAGGGGCAAATTGCCCCACTTGCCCCCCCCCCGCCCCCGGCGGCCGCTGGAGCTCGCAGCCCCCCCCTTATCTTGTTGGCTGCTCAAAGCAGCAGGAGGACAGTCTGGAGCTCAGCTGAGCTGCCGGCAGCTGACCATGCTGCGGTTCTGCGGTGGGGGGGAGACATCCTCGTGGGGCTGGGGCCCCTGCAGTGCAGGGCCCGGGGCAAATTGCCCCACTTGCCCCCCCGGGCGGCCGCTGGAGCTCACAGCCCCCCCCTTACCTTGCCAGCCACTCAAGGCAGCGGGAGGACTCCGGAGCTCAGCTGAGCTGCCCAGCTGCCGGGGGCTGACCAGACCTGGGAGCTCACCAGACCTGGGAGCTCAGGTGGGGGACAAGGCGGTCCCGCGGGCCACATCCAGCCCGCGGACCGGAGTTGTTTGTCCACCCGCCCAGCTCTTTAACAGCACGGCGTCTAATTTTAGCAACTGGTTCGTGTGAACCGGTGCGAACTGGCTCCAGCTCACCACTGAATACACCCCAGAATCATATTAGCCTTTTTTGCAGCTGCATCACATTGATGACTCATTCAGTTTGTGGTCCACTATAATATCCCAGATCCTTTTCAGCAGTGCTACCACCTAGACAGTTATTCTCCATTTTGTAGTTGTGCATTTGATTTTTCCTTCCTAAGTGAAGTACTTTGCACTGAATTTCATCTTGTTGAATTCAGACCAATTCTCCAATTTGTAAAGGTCATTTTGAATTTTAAACCTGTCCTCCACAGTGCTTGCAACTCCTCCCATCTTCGTGTCATCTGCAAATTTTATAGCATATACTCCATTATCCAAGTCATTAATGGAAAATATTGAATAGTACTGGACCTAGGACTGACTCCTATGAGGCCCCACTAGATACAACCTCCCAATTTGACAGCAAACCATTGATAACTACTCTTTGAGTACAGGTTTCAGAGTGGTAGCCGTGTTAGTCTGTATCAGCAAAAAGAACGAGGAGTACTTGTGACACCTTAGAGACTAACAAATTTATTTGGACATAAGCTTTCGTGGGCTAAAACCCACTTCATCGGATTCATAGGAAGATATATATACACACAGAGAACATGAAAAAATGGGTGTTGCCATACCAACTCTAATGAGACTAATCAATTAAGGTGGGCTATTATCAGCAGGAGAAAAAAAACTTTTGTAGTGATAATCAGGATGGCCCATTTCAAACAGTTGACAAGAAGGTGTGAGTAACAGTAGGGGGAAAATTAGCATGGGGAAATAGTTTTTACTTTGTGTAATGACCCATCCACTCCCAGTCTTTATTCAAGCCTAATTTAATGGTGTCCAGTTTACAAATTAATTCCAGTTCTGCAGTTTCTCGTTGGAGTCTGTTTTTGAAGATTTTTTGTTGAAGAATTGCGACTTTTAGGTCTGTAATTGAGCGACCAGGGAGATTGAAGTGATCTCCGACTGGTTTTTGACTGTTATAATTCTTGACATCTGATTTGTGTCCGTTTATTCTTTTGCGTAGAGACTGTCCGGTTTGGCCAATGTACATGGCAGAGGGGCATTGCTGACACATGATGGCATATATCACATTGGAAGATGTGCAGGTGAACGAGCCCCTGATGGCATGGCTGATGTGATTAGGTCCTATGATGGTGTCCCCTGAATAGATATGTGGACAGAGTTGGCAAGGGGCTTTGTTGCAAGGATAGGTGCCTGGGTTAGTGTTTTTGGTGTGTGGTATGTGGTTGCTGGTGAATATTTGCTTCAGGTTGGGGGGCTGTCTGTAAGCGAGGACTGGCTTGTCTCCCAAGATCTGTGAGAGTGAGGGATCGTCCTTCAGGATAGGATGTAGATCCTTGATGATGCGCTGGAGAGGTTTTAGTTGGGGGCTGAAGGTGACAGCTAGTGGCCTTCTGTTACTTTCTTTGTTGGGCCTGTCCTGGAGTAACAGAACGCCACTAGCCGTCACCTTGTGTCTCCTGCTGATAATAGCCCACCTTAATTGATTCGTCTCGTTAGAGTTGGTATGGCAACACCCATTTTTTCATGTTCACTGTGTGTGTATATATATCTTCCTACTGTATTTTCCACTGCATGCATCCGATGAAGTGGGTTTTAGCCCACGAACGCTTATACCCAAATAAATTTGTTAGTCTCTAAGGTGCCACAAGTACTCCTCGGTCTTTTTTCTTTGAGTACAGTCTTTCAACCAGTTGAGCACCCACCTTTATAGTACTTTCATCTAGACCACATTCCTCTAGTTCTCTTATGACAATGTCATGCAATATTGTGTCAAAAGCCTTTCCAAAATCAAGGTATGTCATGCTGCCCTGCTGCTCAGTCTGTGCTCTGAGGTTGGGACTTGCTGCTAAATGAATATAATATTCCTAGTATGCCTGGTAACTATAATCTGTTGTTCTGTTTTCTGTATCTGAGATTTCCAGATAGATGCATGTTTGAAATTACTGCTGTTTACTAGACATTTGGTGCATTGTCTCCTATGTTAGCAAACATACATCTTTCTCTGTTGTTTTTTTGTTTTGTTTTTTTTTTACTTGCAGCATCAGAACAAACACCTCTCAAAAGCTGAAGTAATACTGAGGTTTGCATTTCAAACCTCAATCACTGTGCTGTGCATTGCATGCCCCTGTTCCTTGGGCTTGGCTACTCCAACAGCTGTGATGGTGGGCACAGGAGTTGCTGCCCAGAATGGTATTCTCATCAAAGGTGGAAAACCTCTGGAAATGGCCCATAAGGTTAATATCTCATCACGGAAATGTTGTATTAATATCATTTATACTGGTTGCCAGCTAGAACAAAATTTCCCAGCAAATTCTGTTAATCTATGGAAAATGACTTTTTTTTTAAAAAATTGGTCATTGCTCTTATCATTTTTGAAGATAGATACTTTTTGGAATCACAGAGAGAGGCAGTGTTTCTTAATGGTCACTGCAAAGGGGTGAGAGTCAGCAGATCCTGACTTCTCATCCCAGCTGAGCCACTGACTTGCTGTATGACCTTGTGCCAAGTCACTTTCACCTTTGTTCCAGCTGTCAAAGGGGTTACTACAAGTACTTCTCTCCCTATGTTGCAGGAATCTTGTGACATTGACACTAAACTGGGAGGAGTGGTAGAAACGCTGGAGGGTAGGGATAGCATACAGAGGAACCTAGACAAATTAGAGGATTGGGCCAAAAGAAATCTGATGAGGTTCAACAAGGACAAGTGCAGAGTCCTGCACTTAGGACGGAAGAATCCCATGCACTGCTACAGACTAAGGACCGAATGGCTAGGCAGCAGTTCTGCAGAAAAGGACCTAGGGGTTACAGTAGACAAGAAGCTGGATATGAGTGGACAGTGTGCCCTTGTTGCCAAGAAGGCTAACGGCATTTTGGGCTGTATAAGTAGGGGCATTGCCAGCAGATCGAGGGACGTGATCATTCCCCTCTATTCGACATTGGTGAGGCCTCATCTGGAGTACTGTGTCCAGTTTTGGGCCCCACGCTACAAGAAGGATGTGGAAAAATTGGAAAGAGTCCAGCGGAGGGCAACAAAAATGATTAGGGGGCTGGAGCACATGACTTATGAGGAGAGGCTGAGGGAACTGAGATTGTTTAGTCTACAGAAGAGAAGAATGAGGGGGGATTTGATAGCTGCTTTCACTACCTGGAAGGGGGTTCCAAAGAGGATGGATCTAGACTGTTCTCAGTGGTACCAGATGACAGAACAAGGAGTAATGGTCTCAAGTTGCAGTAAGGGAGGTTTAGGTTGGATATTAGGAAAAACTTTTTCACTAGGAGGGTGGTGAAGCACTGGAACGGGTTACCTAGGGAGGTGGTGGAATCTCCTTCCTTAAAAACCTCTAAGGTCAGGCTTGAAAAAGCCCTGGCTGGGATGATTTAGTTGGGGATTGGTCCTGCTTTGAGCAGGGGATTGGACTAGATGACCTGAGGTCCCTTCCAACCCTGATATTCTATGATTCTATGATTTAATGGTTCATGTTTCACCTGCTTCAAAGCACCATACAAATGCTGCTGCTCATTGGTTGTTAGTACAGCATCTAAAAACTGTTCTTCTCATGTTGAGAGAGGAAAATATATGCCACTATTTAATACTTTAGATATTGTCAGTTGAGTTTAAACAGACATTTCATGAATTCTGTGCACACACTGTTTGCCATTAAAATTGCAACACTTGTACTAACTAATTATTATATAGTGAAATAACCCAGTTTTACTGATACTTAAAATAGGAAATAACTGCATTGTCTAAGTTATCAAGATGGGGTAATTTATGGTAAATGCTGACATTTTAATGACAATCACTCAGAGAAGGAAAAGAAAATTAGGTAGAATTGGAGCACAGGACAGTTCATGGTATAGACACCTGTAACTTGCGTAGATTATTCCCTTTTTATACTGGCAGAGAAGGTTGACTGCCAACGATGTGCCTATTTTGCATGTTGTGTGTGCATAAAAAGTAAAATATTCATGAAGGAACATTAATTGATTATACTTCTCAACCACACGCACACTTGAACAGAGACTTTATATTGTACTTATGCTATGTCTAGCACGAAGAGCTCTTTCCAACCATTCTCGTACTCACTCTGCTTGAGTTTAATATTACAGCAGTAATTGAAATATGTTATTTCTTGCAGATAAAGACTGTGATGTTTGATAAAACCGGGACCATCACCTGTGGTGTTCCTAAAGTCATAAGGATGCTCTTGCTAGGGGACATGGCTAAGCTGTCTCTAAAGAAGGTACTTGCAATTGTCGGCACTGCAGAAGCCAGCAGTGAGCATCCCTTAGGAATGGCTGTCACTAAATACTGTAAAGAGGTATGTATTTCAAGTACTGCCCAAGGATATCTGTGTGAGCAGCAGTATTGCACTGAATAAGCCAGACACAGCTGGGTAGACCTGGCTTCACAAAGAGACCTGCCATCTTGACAAACCATTAGGACCTTAAGTATCAGAGNGCAAATAAGTGATGGTCACATTAATACCACCCTATACCGAAAACCTACCGACCGCTATGCCTACCTTCATGCCTCCAGCTTCCATCCCGGGCACACCACAAGATCCATTGTCTACAGCCAAGCACTGAGGTACAACCGCATCTGCTCTAACCCCTCAGACAGAGACCAACACCTACAAAATCTCCACCAAGCATTCTCAAAACTACAGTACCCGCACGAGGAAATAAGGAAACAGATCAACAGAGCCAGACGTGTACCCAGAAGCCTCCTACTGCAAGACAAACCCAAGAAAGAAACCAACAGGACTCCACTGGCCATCACATACAGTCCCCAGCTAAAACCCCTCCAACGCATCATCAGGGATCTACAACCCATCCTGGACAATGATCCCACACTTTCACAAACCTTGGGTGGCAGGCCAGTCCTCGCCCACAGACAACCTGCCAACCTGAAGCACATTCTCACCAGTAACTGCACACCGCACCATAGTAACTCTAGCTCAGGAACCAATCCATGCAACAAACCTCGATGCCAACTCTGCCCACATATCTACACCAGCGACACCATCACAGGACCTAACCAGATCAGCCACACCATCACTGGTTCATTCACCTGCACATCCACCAATGTAATATACGCCATCATATGCCAGCAATGCCCCTCTGCTATGTACATCGGCCAAACTGGACAGTCTCTAAGGAAAAGGATAAATGGACACAAATCAGATATTAGGAATGGCAATATACAAAAACCTGTAGGAGAACACTTCAACCTCCCTGGCCACACAATAGCAGATCTTAAGGTGGCCATCCTACAGCAAAAAAACTTCAGGACCAGACTTCAAAGAGAAACTGCTGAGCTTCAGTTCATCTGCAAATTTGACACCATCAGCTCAGGATTAAACAAAGACTGTGAATGGCTTGCCAACTACAGAACCAGTTTCTCCTCCCTTGGTTTTCACACCTCTACTGCTAGAACAGGGCCTCATCCTCCCTGATTGAACTAACCTCGTTATCTCTAGCTTGCTTCTTGCTTGCATATATATACCTGCCCCTGGAGATTTCCACTACTTGCATCCGAAGAAGTGGGTATTCACCCACGAAAGCTCATGCTGCAAAATGTCTGTTATTCTTTGCTGCCATTAGGACCTTAAATCTGATCATGGGCAGTAGCACTTAGAAGAACCATGTTTATGAACAGCACTGAGAATGTGGTTTCCAGCCTGCTGATGGTCAGGAAATGGCAAGCCCTAGCTTCTTGCTTCTGTTTAAAGAATGATTTAGACCTGGGATTCCCACTTTCCATTCCTGGTTGTGAATAGGATCTTAGTGTCTGCAGTGAACATAGTTCCCTGCCTTACCTAAGTGAAAGATGTTAGTACTGTTGCATTGTGGGTAGAGTCACAGTTCCAGCTGTGTAAGCTAGTAATTAACCTGGAGACTTGCAGGATGTTACATGCTTCCTACCATGGGAGTTAGGATCTGCTAAGTTGTTCTCGCTGTCAGTTCCAGGTTTTAAACTTCCTCTGGCTGACGACAGGTCTTCTTAATAAAAGGCCAGTTCTTCTGGAATCTGCTTTCCCTTGCTGATTTGCCAGAGTCTGAGTATGGTGACCTTCAGGTTACAGTGCAGCATTTATTCTGGCCAAGCTTTTGATGACTTTTAATAATGGGTAATTGAGCTGCAGGCAGGGGGAGTTTTACACTATGATTTATAACTGGTGGTGTTACAAGAAACTGCCTGGTTTAGTGGGAAGAGCACTGAGCTGAGAGTTCAGAGACCTGTGTTCTAATTCAGTTTCTGCCACTGATCTGATGTGTGATCCTGGGCAAGTCACTTCACCTGTCACCCTTTGTCTGTCTTATTTAGATCATAAGCCCTTAAGGGCAGGGACTGTCTCTCACGATGTTTGTTACAGTGTCTGACACAATGGGGCCTGGATCTTTGTTGGAGCTTCTAGATGCTACTGTAATAATTCAGTTGCCTTGGCAACAGCCACCTAGTATAAACTTCCAAATAAATACATAGAATGGGTACCTAGAACATGGAACTGGACTATGGACAGGTGGAATTGTGATTCAATTTAATAATTCACAAGAAGCCTGTATAGTCCCTTCCCACACATTGCCTGACAGTAGCCAGTTCTGTTAGTCATTTATCCGATCACTAAATTTAGCCAGAAAGATTTTAACAAACCTAAGTATCACATGAACTGAGCCCTTGAGTTTGACAAATGAAAGTGGCTAGTGTTATACCNAGTCTGAGATTACTCATCTCTATGCAAATCAGCAAATACCATCTGTGGCATGTGTTCCCCTAATACTTCAGGAAGAATGAAAACACAACCACAAACACAAAAGGAAGACAATCATAAATAACAGCCTCCCCTTATGCTTACATAAAAGCCACTGGGCTACTGGCCGATGTTAACTGACTTATGAAAAGATAAATTTGGCAACAATATGAATATCCAGCACATCTAGTATAAACCTTTAGGGGTAAACACTTAGAAAATTTAAATGCCTACTTGGAAGGAGAAGAATTCTAGCTGGTAATGATCTGGATGCCTGCCTTATATTTTTTAAATGGGCTATCTTCTCCTGGTTTCTGTTTTTGAATCTACTCTTTCTTGTGCATGAGTCACTTCCATAATATCACTTGCCTCACTCGTCCCCCGACCATAGCTTGCTTGTATGGCCTTACCTGTTTGCATATATTTGTAGTATATCCACTGGCATTTCTAAACTATCGCCAGACTGCTCAATAGGCCGTACGTAGCACTGTTGAATTCAGTGAATACTTCGGAAATTATTAGGGTCCATTAGCTTTATAATTTGACTATTTCCTCTTTATAAATGTAGTTATAAAAAATGGTCTTGGCAACCTGTGAAGTGGTTCACTCACTGCAGGAGCGCCTCCTCGTGGCCAGGCGTGGCTTAGCGGCGCTCTCCCCAAATGACACCCCCTCCTGATGGTTGCTCCGTTGGTCTCTCTTCTGTAACGTGGTCCTCCGGCCAGGTCACAATATGTATGTCCTCCCCTTTTGGGGTAACAAAGTTCAGCAAACAAAAGTTCAACAAATAATTCCAAGACCTTGTGTCAGGTCTCTGGCCCCTGACTCTGGGCCCAGTGGTTCTCACATCCCTGCCTCAGGGCTTTCTAATGTTCACTTCTCCAGACTCATGCCACCTTACCATGGCTGATAGGGACACCCAGGCCCTCCCACTACACCGGATTCCAGCCCAGGGACCATATAACCAGCAGCCAAGGTCTGGCACAGTCCCACTTGCTGCTGTTTCCCTGGGCTCCTTCCTACCCAGTCTTTCTCAGGCTCTCTTCTCCGCAACTTTCCTAGGTTGACCCTCCTTCCAGGGCGAGGATCCCAGAGCTTATTCTCCTCCCACCCCGGCTTCCTCCTCACCATCTCTGTTTCCAGAAAGTGATTGCAGACTCTCCTTGCCACTCCCGTCTGCTACAAACTTCCTCTCTGCATACTAACCCGCCTGCTCCTGCCCAGCTGGGCTTCGTGATCAGTTCAGCCTGCCTGTCCCTCCAGGAGCAGCCAGGAAACATAACCGGCCTCTCAGGCACACAATAATCCATTCAGGGCCTCTGTGGGGTACATACCCCATCACACAACCCCATTCTTTAACTTCTCCCTCTGATTCGATAGTAAAGGCTGTTATCATAAGATTTCATTTTCTTAAAAAGTCCCGAAAAGAGCACCAGAGACAAGCTGTTTCTTAGTCCCTTGGTCAAACCAGTAGCTTTTAAGTATTAAATATGTTTTTTTTAACTGTAGTCATTTAAAAAAAAAAAAAAAAAAAAAGCTCATACTCCCCTATAGCGTAGTTGAAAGTTGATCCTTCCAAGAGGCAGCATGGTGTCGTGGTAGATTAGAGATTGGATCAAAAAGCTGTACGGAATATAAACAGTCACGCTTGGGGCACGGGGCAACAATGTAGCTTCCTGGTACTTGTTTATGGGCAGCTTTTCCATTATGGGGTTTTTTTCTTCTGCAGAATCTGATATTATCCACTGTCAGTGATGGGTCACTGGAATAGATGGACCTCTGATCTGATCTGGTATGGTGATCCCTGTTTCTAGAAATCTAATAATAACATTAGAAACCAGAACTTCTGACTTCCAGTCCCCATTCTGACACTGCTGCTGCATGTGGCTTCCAGCAAATCACTTAACCTTTCTCTCTGTTACCTCTCTGTAAAAGGAGGAGGAGGAGACCAACTTCTCTGTGGTGTTTTGAGAATGAATTAGCTGATATTTGTGCATCACTTTGATGATTCAAAGTATGTTACAAGTTCTCATTATTATTATGTTTGCAGGAACTTGGCACGGAGAGCCTGGGATACTGCACAGATTTTCAGGCAGTCCCAGGCTGTGGAATCAGCTGTAAAGTCCGCAGTGTGGAAGCTGTACTGGGCCAGAGTGAGCAGAGTGTGAACGAGCAGAATGCTTACCTGAGCAGTGTCAGCATGATTTCGCTGGGACACAGTTCATCGATCATGGTCTCTGAATCTGATGGTATGGCTGCCCTCAAAGCAGATAGCCAGCTACAAGGAGAGGTTTGCAAAATCAACAAAACCAGCCACTGTGAAAGAGTTATATACAATTAGAACTTGCTTCCTGCAGCAGGGAAGGTGGGATTATGTTAGAAAACACGAAGTAGCTAAAATGTACCATTGGGAGAAAAGCAGTATTCTTTTTTCTTAATGTGGCTGGAAAGCTAGCTGAGTACTTAGATACTACAATGATAGGTGCTTTGCAAGCACATGTGACAAATAGGTAGTAAGATTCATAGATTCTAAGGAGAAAAAGAGCCACCGTTATCATCGAGTCTGACTTCCTGTATAACACAGGCCATAAAACTTCCCTAACTTAATTCCTGTTTGAACTAGAGCATATTTTTTATCAAAACCCACAATCTTGATTTATGAATTGTCAGTGATGGAGAATTCACTGCAACCCTTGGTAAGTTGTTCAGCGGTTATTCGCCTGTTAAAAATATACACCTTATTTCTAGTCTGAATTTGTCTAGTTCAGCTTCTAGCCGTTGGATCCCATTACACCTCTGTCTGCTAGGCTGATGAGCCCAATATCAAACACTTGTTCCCCATGTAGATACTGAAAGATTGTGACCAAGTCACTCCTTAACCTTCTCTTTGTTAGCTAAATAGATTTAATAAATAAATGGAGATATACCTATCTCATAGAGCTGGAAGGGACCCCGAAGGGTCATCGAGTCCAGCCCCCTGCCTTCACTAGCAGGACCAATTTTGCCCCAGATCCCTAAGTGGCCCCCTCAAGGATTGAACTCACAACCCTGGGTTTAGCAGGCCAATGCTCAAACCACTGAGCTATCCCTCCCCCCAAGAAGATTGAGCTTCTTGAGTCTATCACTGTAAGGTGTGTTGTCCAATCCTTTAATCATTCTTGTGGCTCTTCTCTGAACCCTTCGCAATATATCAAGGTATTTCTTATTCAGACTTCATACCACATGGAAACAAAACAGGAAGTTCCATTTGAAAAGACGAGAAAGATGGGGGAGAGCACAATTTGCTAATCTGCAGTATAGTTCCCCCTAGAACAGTCCCCACTTTGGCCTCTCCTCTTGCCTTGCTGCCCTTGTGCCACTTTTTATGGATTAAGTGTACATGGTTATCTTCTCAAATATCACTTAAAGTGCTTAATTAAAGGCACCATTGAATGGGTGCACACGTATCCTTTGGATAAATGTTTATTTTAGATATAGAATTATAGTTACATCCCTTATAAAACACATTTTGTCTACTAAGGTTTTGCTGTTGACAGTTCAGTTGATCTCATTGTGGAAGATAGATAGGTACCAAGATTTGTTTTCAGGCTGTGGAATCTATCTTGCTCCTTCTTTAAAATCTTGAAACATTTTTTTCCATTACCAGATCATTTCCTCTCCTGTGCACTCCTCATTCCTTCCCACTCCCAACATTACCTCTGCTATAACCTTGTGTGAAAAACCATTGGAAAAATGTAATTGGGATATCTACGGCCCTGGTCCTACAAGCACTTTTGTGCGTGAGTGTCTTTATGCCTGTGAATACTTACTCTGAGCTCAAGGGGACTGTTCACATGCATAAAGATACTGGTGTGCGTAAGTGTTTTCAGGATTGGAATCTAAAGTAGAAAAGAGCTTTATAATATGAAGTGCTGGTAGCGTTCCAGTCGGTCTTGGCAGAACAGGAGAGTAACACTTTCTAGTTTTTGTTGCTAATCAAAACCAAGGCAAGTCTCAATCCGTGTATAAGGCTACAGGATCATTGACGTATAATAGAAAATTCCAGACATCACCACTGCCAGAGCAGATCATCATAAGGCTTAAGTCTGTCATAGTTTCCAGAGTAGCTGCACATCTCTTTTTAAGATGAAGCAGTTTAGTGACTGATTGCATCCTAATCTGACTTTACCCATCTTCAGAGGTTTCTTCTTCTGGCTTGTGGATGGTTATTTAAGTTCCTCCTGGTTTTTATTTCTGTTTACCACAGGTGCAGCAGCCCCTCTGACATACTCAGTGCTGATTGGAAATCGTGAATGGATGAGACGGAACGGCTTGCTTATATCCAGTGATGTTAATGATGCAATGACAGGCCATGAAATGAAAGGACAGACAGCCATATTGGTGGCTATAGATGGTAATTAAAATTCTTTGATATGACTCAGTGAAAACATAAATTCCACATCACATTGACATTGACCCTGCAGGTAATCCTGCTTGAACTGGGTATCAACTATTTAATACTTTCGGGGGTGTCTTTCTAAGTTAGAGTGACAAGAGGCTACTTACCTTCTGGCCATAAATTGTTTGTGAACTGTGTGTGTGTAATGTGTAATCTGCAAAATGGCTTTAATTAAATAGTAATTTCCGAGCCTCCTTTTGGCTGGAACCATCATTCTGAAAAGTGATGCTGCCAATACAGAAGTCAGCTTGCAAACCTGCTTCCTTCCTGCCTTCACATTGTCATCTGAAGGATCACAAGGTGACCTATTCCATCACTTATCACTTGTTCAAATGTTTCATGGTCGAACATGAGCATTCTTTATATCGCTGAAACACAAAATAAAAGCTGGATTAGATTGTGACGTCTTTGGGGCTTGTGTATAGCACCGTGGGGCCCTAGTCCATGACTGTGGTCCTGAGTGCTACTACAATACAAATAATAATAATAATGGATTGTAAATTCTTTGGGGCAGGTCATGTGTCTGCTGCTTACGTTTGTACAGTGTCTAACACAGGGGTCGGCAACCTCTGGCACGCGGCTCGCCAGGATAAGCACCCTGGCGGGCCGGGCCAGTTTGTTTACCTACCGCGTCGGCAGGTTCGGCCGATCGCGGCTCCCACTGGCCGCGGTTTGCTGTCCCAGGCCAATGGGGGCTGCGGGAAGCAGTGCGGGCGAGGGATGTACTGGCCACGGCTTCCCACCGCCCCCATTGGCCTGGGACGATGAACCGTGGCCAGTGGGAGCCGCGATCGGCTGAACCTGCCAACGCCCGGCCCGCCAGGGGGCTTACCCTGGCGAGCCGCGTGCCAGAGGTTGCCGACCCCTGACCTAACACAACGGTCTCCTGATCCTGACAGGAGGCCTCTGGGCTTCGATTAATTAATCATTCTGGTCTGATCCTGTTGTGCCCGTAGAGCTATTCTTGCAGACACTTCTACTTTTCAGCCTGCTGCCCATTATCAGCAGTGGGTCCAGCGAGACTCAATGCCCTTATTTTTTTTCCCAGTAGCATCAAACTGCGGGATTTGCTCTACAGTTGCTGGGCCTGCCATTGGGAGATCACCCTCCCCATCGCCACCCTTGACTTATTACCCTTTCTCACTGTAACACAGGACTTTTAAAAAAAATCCTTGATTGACCACTATTCCACCACCAATAGTGACTGTAATTAAAGAGTTGGGGGCTGCGACTCATTTCAGACAAGCCCTTAATTTTTGAAATACAACTTGCAGTATTTGTCAACATGGAATATTTCAGACTGGCATGGCAGGCAGCGGGCATGCAACTTTCAGCGAGGCTATCTCGGTAGAGGACAAGTGTAATGTTGTAAAAAGAAAAAAATATTCTGAGAGAAAGCCATCTGCTAAGCAGTTAGGTGGCGCAAAAGACAGGTAGCTCCTTCCCTCTGGAGACATGCATTCAAATCCAGACTTGAATGACACCACCAGTGCAATTTCTGGCCCAAGTCCCTATTTGTCATCAGAAAATCATCACCTCATATGGCCCATTTTGGCACTGCATGCATAAAAGCCAACCAGGACTAGAATAATAAGGATGTTAAATGTTAGATCTGAACAGAAGCATATAGTCAGAGCTGTGTGTGTGTGTGTGTGTGTGTGTGTGTGTGTGTAAGATTGCACTGTAGCAGTCTTCAGACAGTGATCATTACTATATTTGTGAACCCTAAATTTACTCAAAATATTATAAATGTTGAAGTAATGTATTTGATAGTCTTACATTTATTTCCTTACAAGCAGGGGCAGGGTGGGGAAATCACACTAGCTTCTTTGAGATGTGTCTACGCTGTAATCCGGAGGTGTTATTGCAGCATGTGTGGACATCCCTGAGCAAGTTTTTGATGTAGCTAGATCAAAACCAGCTTGAGTTACAATAGCAGCAGCACGGGTGGGGCCAATAGAGTAGATACCCAAGGTCCTGGGCAGGTGGGGCTTGTCCATGCTGCTGCGGCTTCACTACTATTGTGAATCGAGCTAGCTAGATCAAAGGTAGCTTGGGTACATCTACACGTGCTGCAGCCACACTTCCCAGTTGCAGTGTAGACATGCCTGTGGCCCCGCTTTGCTTTCCGTGCCTTTCTGCAGCTGTTTAATTAACTGAGACTGTTTCCTTCTGAAGGTGCGTTGTGTGGAATGATCGCGATAGCAGATACCGTCAAACAGGAGGCAGCGCTCGCTGTGCACACCCTGCAAAATATGGGAATAGACGTGGTGCTAATAACAGGGGACAACAGAAAAACTGCAAAAGCAATTGCTACTCAGGTACTCTTCTTTTGTATTAAAACAAATATATTGTCAGTTCTAAACACTCGGCCTGGGGCAGTGAACTGTGTTGTTACTTATTTTAGCCTTTGCATAGATGTGCACAAAGGAGGAAAAAGGACAATCTCTACCCTCATGAGTTTAACAATTAGGTAGGCTTATGCAATCGAGTTACAGTGGGAGCTAGCAGACAAGGGAGTCTCAGAGCTTCCATCAGCTCCCATGAAAGAGTAAATAGCCCCCGGCAGTAGTTGCTGTACCCCTTTGCAGTCTTTTCTTGTGACTTTATGAGCCATAGGCACAGCTTCGTAAAACCATTTTGATGGTGCCAAGAAGGAAGTTGCTAAATGAACTGGAAGTGAGCAATAAGCTGGGCATACTATGAAGTCCTGTTCAAATAACTGAGTCCTAGGACAGCTCGCAAAAGCTCCCAAGAGAAAAAAGACTAATGCAGGCTTTTGTTTTTTGACAGTGATTTCCCCCCAATGATTAGCCTCCTGCTTCCTTCACTTAAAGGTAGTGTTCCTTCTACTGACATAGGAAAATTCCTTTCGGGCCCTGTCCTGCTTCCTCTAAAGTTAATGGGAGTTTTGCTATTGACTTCAGTGGTAACAGGATCAGCCCCTTAAGCAGAGTTGTTACTACTAATGGTTGCTTTCTAAAGCACAGACAGCGGCTTATATAAGATGTATCTGATCATAGCCCATAGATGTCACCTACCAAGGTATAGCTACATCATCGCTCTACTTAGCCACTCTTCTACCCTTTCTGTGTTTTCTCTCCCTCTGGTGCTCTCATCTTTCCCTCTGTTATACTCTCCTTTTTTCTTACTATTGCTCCTACTGTTACCTTCAATTACTCATTTAAGTAATCCACCAAATAGCAAAACCGGACAAGCTGTGTGTAAGTAATCACCTTGTCTGTTACAGTAATGTCAGCTTTCTTTTGCTCATGCATGACTCTTGTAATCCTCCTTGTATATTGTGTGTTATGTTTTCCTGAGACCTTTGAATAATGAAGGTTTCACTATATTTACTAATATAGACGCCTGTTATTTATGACTCCTATGTTATGTGTGAAGTGAAAGGCTCGTAATCCCCCATCTATCTATATCACTCTGTTGTCTCTGGTCTTATACTTACATTATAAGCTCTTTGTGGCAGGGACTGTGTTTGTACAGCACCTGGCACAACGGGGTCCTGGCCTCTGACTGGGACTCCTAGGTGCTACAGTAATATAACTAATACATAATAATGGGGGAAGGGGGATGCCAAAGCGCATCAATACTTACCTGTTTAGAAAATGACTGAGTTAACCCTTAGAGCACTTGCCTTGTATGTTCTGCCAAGGAAGCCCTACAGTAGGACCTGCATTACTATGCAATGCCTGAATCAAGGAGGAGCATTGCTTGCTGGAGCCTGTAATCTCTGCAGCTGCACTCTGGATGTGACTGCATTCAGTCCCATTTTCTGAAAATTGTGTTGCCCTTCAGAGTCCACGCAAGTTGCTAGTGCAGCCGTCCGTGCAGTTGAAGCATGGGAGGACTCTACTGTTCCTTACAAGTTTGACCCAGAATAATCATCACTTTTTAATCTTTCTTTTCCATGGTTAAGGTATATCAGAAGGCTCATCTATACTTTCTACTCTACTGGGTTTTTTCTCCTTTCCCTGCTTGTAGGTTGGCATCAAAAAGGTCTTTGCTGAGGTTCTGCCCTCTCACAAAGTCGCGAAGGTTCAGGAACTCCAGAATGAAGGGAAGAAGGTTGCCATGGTTGGAGATGGAGTCAACGATTCCCCGGCATTGGCTGGAGCGGACATTGGCATTGCTATTGGAACAGGCACGGATGTTGCCATTGAAGCTGCAGATGTTGTTCTTATTCGAGTGAGCTCAGTTGGTCAACGTAATCTTTTTCCTTGTGTCAGTTCTGAGAAATGTGCATGGGTGGGGCTGCGAAGAACTGTCTCACTGCGCTTTTGTCTTGCAGAATGACTTACTGGATGTGGTGGCTAGTATTCATCTATCAAAGAGGACAGTAAGAAGAATACGAATAAATCTGGTCCTTGCCTTAATTTATAATCTGCTTGGGATACCGATAGCGGCAGGTAGGCGACTGCTGGCACTCAACTTGTCAAAGAGCTTCTGAGTCGTGCTCTCAGATCTGACTCCAATTTGTTGGGAGAGGCAAGGTAGGGGTGAGAATCTTTTACTGGACCAACTTCTGCTGGTGGAAGGGACAAGCTTTTGAGCTTCACCGAGCTCTCTTTCAGGTGTGGGGAAGGTATACAGAGCGTCACAGCTAAATACAAAATGGGACAGATTGTTAAGCATAAGGGGTTCACACAAGCGAGACCACTTAAAATGAAGTGGACAGTTAAGGATTAGCCCGTAGTAAGTTGTGTTACAAATTGTTGTAGTGAGCCATAAAGCCAGTGTCTCTGTTAAGTCCATAGCTTTAGTGGGGTTTTTTAAGTGGTCTGCTACAGCATGAGTGAACCCCGCATGCTTAACAATCTGTCCTGACTTGTATTTAACTTAGATGCTCTGGTTACCTTCCCCACACCTGAAGGAAAGCTTTGTGAAGCTCAAAAGTTTGTCCCTTCCATTGACGAAGCTGGTCCAATAAAAGATATTACCTCACCCACCTTGTCTCTCTCATATCCTGGGACCAACATGGCTACAGCAACCCTGAATCCCATTGGTTGTGCAGCCTTGGGCCAAACCCCACCAGTCAGAGTGAGATAATAATTACAGTCTGCCTCCCAGGGGTGTGTTAAAGATTACAGCTCCTGGAAAATATCAAAATCTGATGCTTTGGAATGGCACTGAAGGCTGTCTTTATGCATGCATACAACAACCCTAATACTCACCGCGAGCCAACCTTTGAACCTGTATTCAGTACTGTATAAACACAACAAAATAAGCCCTGCCTCAGATGGCTTCCAGTGTAAGTCAAGTGACATGAAGGATGGCAGGAGAGGGCTGCCTATCTGCCTCCAGCCCAGCCATTGCTAACTGGCTGCCTTTCTTACAGATCTTGAGGGCATTGATTCAGGCGCTTAGGACTGGGCCCTACATTTTTATTTTTAAGAACCATGTAAAGCACAATGAGACATGCCGCTAATCAGACCACTGAAAGGGTCACTTCTTTCTTTTTCAGATCTCAAAAATCCTCCTGTCCCCTCTGCTAACCCTTTTCTTCATACACTTGTCATCATCTTGCCTTAATTACTGTAACTTTCTCCTTTCTAGCTTCCCTGCCTTACAAAGTCCCTTTAGGTCTGTCCAGAGTGCTGTTGCTAAGGTAAACATTCTCTCCCACTGCTATGACTATGTCCCCTCCTTGAGTCCCTCCACCAGATTCCTGTCATCCCCATTTCTGACTCAAATGTCTCATTTGCAAAGCCCTAAATAATCTTGCCTCCTACCCTTGTTTTCTCTTTCCCCTATTTTATAGTCCTCTCAGCTTATTGCTTCCTCTGTCTCCTTCCCTCTCCCCTCACCCCCACTCCCGAATTGCCTACTTTCTATCATACTTGGAACACTCTTCCTGTTGTTCACCATCAAGCATACTTTCCTTCTCCAAATCCCTCCTAAAAACCTACCTCTTCGAGCAGTCCTCTCTTCTATCCTCAATAATTCTCCCTCATCCTCCCTCCAGGCTTTTCTCATTTGTTTGCTTTGCTTTATTGCGATAGTAGCAGAGAGAGACAAATAGCACGTCATACCTTTGGCCACAGTCCTGCAGCTGGATCCATGCAGGGACAGACCCTTGCATCTGCACAAAGCACTTCTCATGGGCGCAAGAGGGTCTACCCATCTGGATCCAACTCCAGGACTGAGAGCCTGTGTTTGAAAAGCCCCATGTAAATTTATGTTGATATATCCTTGTTTATAGAAGTCCCCACGAGTCATGCTGTGGGACTATCTGTCCATTTAACTGTTGGACTTTCCCATTTTAAAAATTAAAGCGACCGAATATTCTATATTTTAAGAGACTAAATTTCGTAGTAATCTGAGTGTGATGTGATATATTCTCCATTGTTAGGGGTGTTCATGCCTATTGGAATTGTGCTGCAGCCCTGGATGGGGTCAGCTGCAATGGCAGCTTCTTCAGTATCTGTGGTGCTATCTTCCCTGCAACTGAAATGGTAAGTTTTGCACAAAGCACTCAGCAACTCTAGACTATTGCTTTTGGACCTCACATTAGAGACATGGGCTGCCATAAACTTAAAATTACCAAATGATCCTTTAGCTGAGGGCTATTTTATCTAATCCTTGGTCCCTTCCCTCCCAAAAAGAGCGATCTCATTATAAGGAGAATGCTTGATATATTCCTACTGCAATATTATTCTTTCGGTAAGGGCTAAAACTTTGACAAGGCACAACACCTGTGCCGCAGTATTTGAGATCCACTTAAATAGTAACTGAGTTGATGATCAGTGGGGGGTGGTTTTTTTTGGTGAATACCAAATGAGCTCATGATGGCAAATCATTCAAACAGCTGTTCCATTAAAATTCATAGTTAACGGATGCTTTTTAAAAATGAGTTACCAATGGATTTATACTAGTATTTCTGTTTCTTTAGTCAGCTATAAATTAGCCAGAGAGAAAGGGGGAAAGGGAAAGCAACAGAAAGTACATTTATTCTATTTGGTGGTTGATCGTTAGGGCTCCATGTCTGTCATGGAGGTCACAGAAGTCACAGATTCCGTGACTTCCTGCGACCTCCATGACTTCTGCAGCAGCCGGTGTGGCTGACCCCAGAAGCCCAGGGCCGCCCAAGCAGCTGGCCCCTGGGACCAGCTGCTCAGGTGGCCCTGGGGACAGCCGCACCAGCTGCTGCTCTGGCGGCCCCGGGCAGCTGGCCCAGGGACAGCGGGAGCAGCCACAGCTGGGCAGCTCCCGGCAGCGGTCCCAGGGCGGCCGGAGCAGCGGCTGGCTCCCCAGGGCTCCCCACCTTCCGGCAGCAGCTTCCCCACCTTCCGGGGACCCCCTGGTGCTCTCCCCTGGCAGCTGGTGCCACGGGATCCGCTTCCTCCACCCCCCCGATAAGATTAAAACAGGAGTATTTATGGTATAAGTCATGGACAGGTCACGGGGCTGTGATTCTTTGTTTCTTGCCCGTGACCTGTCCATGACTTTTACTAAAACTACCCGTGATTAAATCGTAGCCTTATTGATAGTGTATTCTCCTTTATTTGATGGAAATGATTCTATTTTTGAACTGTAACTAGAGGCGAATATTTTTATAAAATGACTAGTGATTTTGGGTGCCTCCATTTTTGGGTGCCTACTTGAGACATCTGTACAGTTTCAGAAAGTGCTGAGCACCCATATTCTGAAAACCAGGCTACTTTCAGATGTCTCAAATTAGGGGCGGCTCTATGTTTTTTGCCGCCCCAAGCATGGCAGTCAGGCGGCCTTCGGTGGCACGCGGATTTGGTGGTGTTTCTGCGGGTGATCTGCCGGTCCCGCGCCTTCGGCGTACCCGCCACTGAATTGCCGCCGAAGGCTGCCTGACTGCCACCCTCATGGTGACCGGCACGCCGCCCCCCGCGGTTTGCTGCCCCAGGCACGCACTTGCTGCGCTGGTGCCCTGTCTCAAATTGACACACATCTTCAGTAAAGGCTGGCAATGGACAAAGCATATTTTTACCTTAGCTGGGTTCTGACTGTATTCTTTTATAGGATCTAATATGGGAAATCACTTCTGGCATTATGACCCCAATCCTGCAAACACTTAAGCACATGCCTAACTTTACTCATGTGTAGTCAATGTGGGAGTATTCATTTGAGTAGAGTTATGTATAAGCTCAGGTGTCTGCAGGATCAAGACCTGTATCTGCAGGGATTTCCCCTCCCAAAATGCCAGGGATTGGTTAGCTAAAGTCTGGGGAATTTCTCTAAGGTCTTCCCTTTGTTTTCGATCTTATTTGATCCCTCACTTTTATATTCTAATACTAGAAGTCATTATGGTAAGGTGTTGCGGAATCATCCAAAACGTATTTGGCTCTGGACTCAAGGAGAAAATAATGCCCTATACTGTGCAGGATAATTACCTTAGCAGCCAGAAAGGCTAGAAGCTTCCTTTTTTCAAAACATCTGTGGAGAGGACCTAAAATGTTTGCCACTCCTGGGTTTTTCTTGTCCCAGAGCATAAGGGTGTACAAGATCCACCAAGGAAATGGTCCACAATGTGACCAGTACTGTGTCATTAATGCTTCTTCTGCAGTGCAAGTAGCAGATGATTAAGGCTAAGATTTTGTCACAGATATTTTTAGTAAAAGTCACTGACAGGTCACAGGCAATAAAGAAAAATTCACGGAAGCCCATGACCTGTCCCTGACTTTTACTAAAATATCCCTGACAAAATGGGGAGCTGCCCCCACACTGCCTATAGCAGCTGGGCATCTGTGGGGGTCCCGGCTCGGAGCTCCTAGAGCCCGCACCATCTGTGGAGGGAGGCTCAGAGCTCCAGGGTCCCCTCCGCCTGTGGCTCAGAGCTGCAGGGTCCCCACCGCCCACAGTGTCCAGGAGCTGCCGAGTTCCCCCACCGACCTTGGAAGCTGTGGGGGGACCCTGCAGCTCCCAGCCGCTGCAGGCTGAAGTCACAGAGGTCTCTGGAAGTCACAGATTCCACGACTTCCGCGACCTCCATGACAAAATTGTAGCCTTAATGATGATTAATCACAAAAATCCGACATTTTCTGACACTGTTGTCAGTTCTCTACACAGGCTCTTAAAGTTGTTGGGTGATCCTAAACTTTCCTATTCCACTTTTCCTAGCTACAAGAAGCCAGGAACTGAAAGGTATGAAGCAAAAGCTCAAGGCCACATGAAGCCACTGACTCCTTCCCAAATCAGTGTTCACATTGGGATGGACGACAGGAGACGGGATTCACCCAGGCCAACTGCCTGGGATCAGATTAGTCAAGTGTCTCTCTCTTCTCTGACTTCAAACAAGCTGCCTGGACATGGCGGTTTTAGAGAGGAAGAAGGTGGCAAGTGGTCACTGCTCACTAATAACAGAGATGAAGAACAGTACATTTAAATGCTGCATCCTATCGCTGAACATGAAGTCACTGAGATTCTTCACCATTGGCAGTGATGACCAAGAGACCCACATAAGTATAAATGGAGCCCTGATGGTCCAGTTTGCAAAGCAGCTCAGAAATTCAGCATTAGATTGTCTGAATTATGATTTGTCAGTTCACAAATAATTTCTAGGCATTGAAAAAGCTTGAGGCCCTACAATGAATTTTGCCCTTTATGCACAGTGTGAAGTTGGAGTCCACAAAACCTAACATGACCCCTACGTTGTGGATCAATTACTGAGAATCAAAATCACAGGCTGTCCAGTCTTATTGACTCTCTTTTGTGCTTCTTTATGGAACTTCTGTGAAAAGATTTTAAATTAAATCCGCCAAATTCATTTTCTGGGTCAAAGTGAAAACCAATACACCGGACATCAAATAGCTCTATATTTAAGGATCATATTTTTACATAGAATCAAATCTAGTCATCTCAACATGGGAAAATTTTATATTTAGGGCTCAGACAACATGTGCGTGTTTGATTAGCACAAAAATATATTAACTGTATATTTTGCTGTGCATAAAACTTGTAAAATTCTGTTTCAAAGATGATCATGTATCTTATAGCATCACTAATTTTATTTTATGAAACATCTCAATTTGCCAAACTTGCTTGCTGCATCCAACTACTCCTCTTAGGTTTTCCAGTTTTCTCCTGCGTGTTCTTCAGAGCCCTTTCTTCCCAGTAGAGTTCTACCTTTAGACATTTGTTATGTCTTCAGATTTTCCCATATGGGATGAGATCCTGCAAGGCGCTGGGGACCCTGCAATTCCTGTTGAAATCCACAACGTTTGAGCTCCTTTCAGTGTTTTCCTGGTTCAGGATAGCTCACCATTTTGTAGAATCTTTTGATGCTCCTGATAACTGCAGCATTCAGCTGTTTCTTTGATGTGCAGAGTGGCGTAAATGTGCCAGTGTAAGCCGTCCTGGTGGCTCAGTTACTGGTACGTTCATGCTTATACATTGATGAGATTCTTTCTGCCTTGGAGCGCTTGTTCTTGGTCCTGATGGGAGCTAGAATGTTAGAAGTGACATACTCAGTCTCTGTGTTGGTGGATTAGCTAACAGTGCTCTTCAAGGACTCTATGGAAGTTGTGGGGACACCTCAAAAGCTAAGATTCAACAGAGAGGTGGGGTTTGGGAGGCTTTTCTGTGCAAATGGCAGGTGAGAAAGTAGTAGTAGGTTAAAGCCCATCTATAATTCCACTCAAAATCCCTCTTGATATCTTGTGTTAGAGCTGGGTGGTTAAAGGAAAGTCCATGCCTGAATACTCACCCTATCCCCTCTAAAAATTACAGCATTATTACAGATCATGTCAGGCTAAAAGGGACTCTTACTTCATCTCTGAGTTTTATCTTGGACCATAAACACTACAGCCAATGCTTAAAAATTGCCACTAGAAGGCAACAATAATTATATTGGTGTAACAGAGAACAGAGCGTGACCAAGTGTTCATGGGATTCCAGAGTGGTTGGAGGGGGTGGGGAGAAAGGGTTTGAGATTACTGTACTGTTTAAATAACACCAGATAACACAGCTTGTTGGTCGTTTAAAATAAAAGTGTAAACAGATTAAAAATGGAAATAATAGCGCATGGCCACCAGGCTCTCATTTATTCTGGTATGAATCATTTTAGCAGTGCTAGCTGTTTGTCATTTAATCCTGTCCTGGTTTATAGCCTGTGAAGACCTTGGAATTTATGTAAATGGCGCTTTAACATTTTTGTAGTGTTTTATCTCCCTCCTTGGACTAATGTAATGACAAATCAAGGTGGAAGAGAAAAGCCTTCTCTCATGCTGCTAAGGTATGAACTTAATCACAGCAACTGTGTCTCCAAATTCACCCTCCAATACTTGTCTCCTAGTCAGGGCATTTGGAGTCAGGTGCTTCAGTGGGCTGAGTGGGTGAAATCCTGGCCCCATTGAAGTAAAAAACTCTGAAGTCGGGGGTGGGGTCGGCAGGATTTTACCTTGGCAAAAGACCCCAAATCATTGCCCTGGGCAGTGGTGAAAGCACTGGTTTGGTTTGGTTTGGTTTAAAGTCTGCCTGTTTCCCTACAAAGGGCCAAATCATGCTTCCACTAAAGTAAATGTCCACACTCCAGCTGATTCTGAGGGAAAGTGTGTTGTGACCATAACATTGGAAATTTGTTCCAATCATAATGTTCTATCCTTTGTGTGTCCTTTTAAATAATTCACTTATATTTAGGTTCCTGTAAATGACTCATTCATCTCTGTTGACTAATCACAACATTTCCTAGGATGTAATTACACTGATTTTTTCACAGTTCCATTTCAAAACTATAAAAACTTTTTAGATAATGTAAAAGTATTGATACAACTGTAAAAATACCCAGTAAAACATGCAATAGCTGGCTGGTCTTGGTCCCAGTGAAAGGTTTTCTATTGTTTGGACTAAATTAAAATTTTTCATATCAGTCTATAGATAAATCTGGGTTTCTTTTCACATATTTTTCTGTCTCTCTTGGGTAAATGAAACAAAATTTGAAATTAAACAGAAGCTATTGGACCGCAGAATCTGCACATCTGATGTGCCGTGAGTAGCCCAGGTTAATAGGATGTGGCTTTCAAAAGCAGTCACCTTTGGCCTAACTTTGCTTCTGCTGAAATCCTATCCCTAAGGCACAGATAATGCCAGACAGATTTGCTTTAATTCTTTTCTTTTTTAAAATCAAATTGCAAATGCACTAGTTTAAAGATATATCTTGTACCATCAACAAAACTCCTTTGGATCAAGACTGGCTCAATATATTTAGTCTTTCTTAATGCATCTGTTACTATGTCATAAAAGTTTACTTGAAAACGATACTGGCGTAGACAGTTACAATATAACAGGGATTGGAAACTGGTTAGGACTGTAAATTGGTGACAATACCAAATTGAGAGAACACACCAATGGGGTGGAGCAAGGAGTAGTTTTAGGTTTTATTTAATTTCTTTATTAATGAGCTGGAAGAAGGGATAAATACCCTAATTAAATTTGCATTATGTCCTAAACTGAGAACTATTTCAAACCTCACTGAGAACTGAGAAATAATATAATGGAGCCTAGAATAATTAGACACAGGCAGGAAATATTGAGGCCCTGGTCCTGAAACTTGTTCCATGTGAGTGGATCCTGTGTTCTCATTGAGCCCCATTGACCTCAGTGTGGCTGTATGAGGATGCATGGGACTAGATGCAAGATTGTCCTTAGAATTTAGGAAGTTACTTGAATTGTGAGCTTTTTGAGTAAAGAGAGTCTCTGTTTTTGTACAGCACCTAGCACAATAGGATCCTGGTCTATGACTGGGTCTGCCAGGCACTACCTCAATACCACCATTATTACTTGAGGGGGGCCAAGATTCATCTTGGAAAAATACAAAGTAAGACATCTGAGGAACAATAACCTAGGCCCAGATATTCAATGGGAGGTTGTTGTTAAGTTCTTACTTAGATTTTTCCTGCTGCTGGGGTACCTTGTATTGGGAGTACTTGGGCAAAGCTGGGAGGCAACATGGCATAGTGGGTAGAGCACTAGAATGGGACTCAGGTGACTTGGTTTCCATTCCCAGCTCAGCCCCTGGCCTGCTGGGTGACCTTGGAAAGTCCCTTCATTTCCTTGTGCCTCAGTTTTCCCATCGGCAAAATGGGAATAATGGTGCTGACCTCTTTTGTAAAGCACTTGGAGCTCTACTGATGAAAAGTGCTATATCAGAGCTAGGTATTATGTGTTTTTAATTTTTAAAAATTGCATGTTTTAAGGGCCCCCAGAGCCTGGGATGGGCACTTTTGTTATAGTGTAAAAAATAAAATTAAAAAATGTAAAAGCTCACAAGAAACATGCATTTTCACAACTATTTCCTCATACATGATTGTTCCCTATATGTATAAAATATTTTTGGCACATTGAAAATTGCTGTAAGAATGGGTGGAATAATTTCTATATTCCCCATCCCTCCCTTTCAGCCACATTAGGCAGAGATTCAGTTTGTATTGTACCCAAGCTAGCTTCACCTTCTTTATGACTAAGTATTCTTGCCAGGAACATACTTCCTTTGATGCATTTGTGTGAAGAAAACAATGAGTAGGTGGTAAAATGATACAATGGAATAGAAAAATGTTACATCAGCTAATACTGAAACGCCAGATTTAATTTCCTCTTCTAAAAAGTTAACAGCAAGAGACTTGTTCCTCATTGGGAAATCATTTGAGAGCGACAATGAAAACAGGAAGTGGTGAGGGGCAAATATCCTGATCTTACCGGGTGGATCAATTAAGAACAAACACAACAGGAGACACATTAATTTCTGTCTTTGTCTCCTAGCTAGATAAAGCAGTGCAATTGGGGAGGCAGATGAAGCTAATACATAGATTCTCAGCAGTGCTGGGTTTACAATGGCTCGATGGAGCCGAGCCCATGCTGAGAAGGGGCCCCGGCCTGCTCTGCTTGTACTGCGCCCCAGGACCCCGCTGGCTCCCCCCGCCCACCACTTGCTACTCTCAAGCTGCCTGCTGGCTGGCTGAGAGCTCCTCTCCGCTCCCTGGCCCCACACCCTGCTCCTCTCAGCCCCCTGGCTGGATCCCAGTGCACCTCCGGCTCTAGGCAGTCATCTCTGCTCCCCACCACCTGTAGGGCCCCACCTCTCTCCCCGGAGCTGAGCCGCCTGGGACTGGTGCAGAAGCCTGGCCAGTCTCAGCCAGGTGGGTGGGAGAGACAGTGCAGAGGGCTTGGCTGGGCCCCTCTAGGCAAGTGCGTCTTGAGGGAGCCTGGCTGGGGCAAGCCCTGGCCCGGCTGATCGCGCCACTCCCAAGGGGCTGGAGCAATTCCCAGCCCTGAGACCAGCCCTGGCTGTGCTGCCGGCTCAGCCCAGCAGACGCAGTTGCTTCCCAGCAAGGCCGGTGAGTGCAGCCTGGAGGCAGGGCTTCGGGGAGTGGGTCTCTGGGGAGTCTGGGGTGTGTGTGTGCTGGGCTGTGAATGAGCGGGGAGGCTCTGTGTGTGTTGGGGCACTAGGGAGTGGGGGGTTCTGTAGGGGCTGCTGGGCAGTTGTGGTGAGGATGTCGGCAGGGGTGGTGTTGTGCAGGGCGCTGTGCATTTGTGGGTGGGTCTGGGGGCTCTGGCCATAGGGAGTTGGGGGGTGTTGGGTGGGGGAGGATGTGTGGTATGGCATAGGCCCACCCCCGAGGGGAAGGGGCATGCTGGCAGCACAAGGGCCAGGGAGACCAGTGTGCATCTGGCAACTGCTGGTTTGTAAATAGTGCCCTCGCATTGGGCAGAGCAGGGCCGCCTCTGGCTGGCCCCTCGCTCCAGGGACTGACCTCCCCATGCCATGCTCCATTGCCTCCATGGGGGCCCACAAATAAGTTTGGCACCGGGCCCACAAAAGGTTAATCCAGCCCTGATTCTCAGTGCAAGCAACCACCCCAGCCGTGCATTTAGTTTCTTTCCCAATTTGTATATATACATGAGGATAACTGGGGAAGTCTTCCTTGGTGATGCAGATAAAGGAAAAAAGATTAATCATCAGAAATAAGCCTTTTTTCCCTCCTGGAATTCATCATCCCTGGCATAGATGAGGAGTAAATCTGCTGAGAGAATATGTGAGCTATCTTATACCACCACTCAGGTCCATCATTTTCTAGATGGTGATTTGAGGGGGGGAAAGGCCTGACATATACTCTATTACCCAGAATAACCACCGGGTGTCAGTACAGGTATAAACACAAACTACCAGGGATTGGTTGTTTAATTCTTCTTTAATTTTCGAAGCATCTGAAACCCTAAAACATTTTAATGATGAGTATTGAAGAGGTAGAAGTGCAGAGGGCAGTTTGTGTCAAATAATAAAGAGGGTCTAAAGTGAGAGGCTGACTTGCTACTATAACCTTGGAACAGATTTCAGATTCTCGTTGTTTGCCTTCAGCTATGAATTGCTTGTTTGGCATATTTGACAGTCAAATGTCTCCTGAGCTCCACATATGCTGCTTATCGAAATTGTCATTATATTTTCTTGACAGCTGAAATTTTAAAAAGAAAAGCACAAGAGTAGGAAGACTTTAAATTTGTAGTGGTGAATAACATTGTACACTTACACTTCTCAGCTTGCATGATAGTTTTAAACTAACTTTTTAATGAAACCTAATTTTCTAATTTTGGCAGGGTTATTGGCCTAGTGGATGGGGGGAAGCTGGAGTCCTGATGTGTTTTGATTTCAGTGCGGCTTTTGACAAAGTCCCACATAACATTCTTATAAGCTGTGACCGGGGTCCTACTGGGGAGCCAGCTGTGGTCACTCAATTAGGGTGAACTGCAAAGAGTGGGGCAGCCAAACCCCAAAAAGCTGGTGGATCTTCCAATACTTAGAGTTACCAAATCAGCATAAAACAGTTTCTTTATTACCTCACTGGTTACTCAGAAGTCCAAACAATAAAAGTGATCCAGCCCCAGGCCTCCATCCAGGTACCCACGTCAAATATGATGAAAATTTCTGTAAATCTTATTTCATCATATAAAAGAAAAGGTTCTCCCAGTCCCAAAGGATCGGACACATTACCTCCCAGGTTAATGAATGTTTCAGATCTTACTCAAATACACGCTACAGCCAATTCTTATTAACTAAACTAAAATTTATTAAAAAAACAAGAGAGAGAGAGTATGGTGAAAAGCTCAATATACATACAGACGTGAGTTCAATTCATTTAAGCGCAGATTCAGAGCAGAGATGGTGAGCTTTGTAGTTGCAATGAGTTCTTTCAGAAATAGTTCATAGTTTATAATCCAAAGTCCAAATATCACATTCAGGGCGTACCAGCATAACTGGGACCTCAATCTTGGGACTCAAACTTCCCCTGAAGAAGCCTAAGCAGATCTGAGATGTCAGAATCAGGACCCAAGGATCTTTTATACAATTTCATGTCTTTTGACAAGTCGGGATTTCCTTGGGGAACAAAAGGTAATTGGATGACTTTGAAGGAGGTCCATCACCCATACTTAGCTATTCGAATTAACATAAGGCCATTTGCTTTTTCCTCCACCATTCACAGTACATTTCAAAGAGAGTTGAATACCGAGATATTCTATGTTTACAATTCATTTAAATGCTAGGATCTTCTTTTGACCTCTGAATTATGAGAATACAGCATAGACAGGGACTGTTGATTACATTGTGGACCCTCCTCATACATATGTAAATACACAAAAACACAAACATTATCTCCCCATGTGTCTTTTGAGGGTTATTTATTTTGCAGGCTGCTTAACCCTTTCTAGCCATGCATCACATAAGCAAAGTAGGGAAGTGTGGCCCAGATGAAGTTCCTGTCAGGTAGGTGCAAAACAGTTTGAAAGACCATACTAAAAGAGTAGTAATCAGTCATTCACTGGCCAACTGGGAGGGTGTATATCATGGGATCCCAAAGGGGTCTACCCTAGGTTTGGTACTAGTCAGTATTTTCACTAATGACTTGGATAATGGAGTGGAGAGTATGTTCATAAAATGTTCAGATGACATCAAGCTGAGAGGTGTCGTTAGCACTTTGAAGGACAGGATTAGAATTCAAAACATCCTTGACAAATTGGAGAATTGGCCTGAAATTAACAAGATGGAAGTCAATAAAGGAGTGCAAAGCACTACACTTAAAAAGGAAAAATAAAATGCCCAACTACAAAATAGGGCATAAATGACTAGGCAGCAGTACTGCTGGAAAGGATGTGGGGATTATAGTGGATCACAGACTGAATATGAGTCAGGAATGTCACACATTTGCAAAATAAGACTAATATTCTGGTGTTTATTAACAGGAGTGTTGTATGTAAGACACAAGAGGTAAGTGTCCTGCTCTACTCGGCCCTGATGAGGCCCCTGCTGGAGAACTGTGTCCAATTCTGGGCATCACAATTTAAGAAAGATGTGGACAAATTGGGAAAGACTCCAGAGGAGAGCAGCAAAAATGATAAAAGGTTTAGAAAACCTGAGCAATGAGGAAAGGTTAAAAAAACTGGGCATGTTTAGACTTGAGAAAAGAAGACTGACTGGAGACCTGATAAGTCTTCAGATATGTTAAGGGCTGTTATAGAGATGAGTGTGAATATCAGTTGTTATCCATGTCCACTAAAGATAGGACAATAAGTAATTGATTTAATCTGCAGCAGGGGGTATTAAAAAAAACTTGCGAACTGTAAGGGTAGCTAAGCACTGAAATAAGCTTCCAAGGGAATTGTGGCAGGATCATACCACTTGGGGTAGGGTTCTGCTGTGGCTCTGCTCCCAAACTGATCTCCCTGGGATGTATAAGATACCATCTGTTCTGGCCTTTGGGCATTGCCCTCTGCCAGAGGTGGATTATGGTTTTGTGGGGTCCTGGGCCAGATCAAGTGGGGGCCCCTCCCCCCCTTCCGCATGCAGTCCCCCCCACTCCTCACCTGGCACTCCTGGTGGGGAGCGGGGTCGGGGCATGGGGCCGCCCATTTTTCTGGGGCCCCCCAATTGGCTGGGGCCTCTGGGCATGGGCCTGGTTGGCCCAGTGGCTAATCCGCCACCATCCTCTGCTCCCTGGAAGCTCCACTTCAGTGGAGTCATGATATCTGGGCCTTCCCTGGCCAAAGCAGCTGCCAGGATCCCCTTACAGGAGCTCGCCAGCGTGGAGGGGCACTACATAGGATTCTATTACTTTCTCTAGTAAACTCATGGAACCAGTTTGGGGAGGACCAAGTGATGTGTGTGCCCCCAGCCCTGGCCTGCCTCATCCTCACCCATTCCCCTCACATGGAACCCAGTTCTAATGAGAATCCTCTTGTGGAGTCCCAAGAGGAGGGTGTGACCCAGGACACCTTGCTACCAACTGACAGGGGGTGCACTGAGTTTTACAGGGATCCCCTAGGTCAGATATCTGCATAATAGTTCACTGGAGGGTGGAGAAGTGAGGTCTCTGCCGAGAGCCAGTAGCCCACTGGTCATAATTGCAAAATATATGTACAGATAATGTTTAGGGAGTTATGTATCTATACTAAAAAATATGTTCTTAAGGTCTTGGAGATAAGGTAGGTCACAGGCGGTGATGTATCTAGGAGATGTTCTTTTCAGCCAGGAGGTAACGGACACCGATCTCCTTGCCAGACACATCGTGCATTGTTTATTGTATGCCTATTTGCATAGTGAGCCAGGTGCAAATTGAGTGATTGTGAAATCTACAAGAGAGAAAATCTACATGAAGAAACAGCATGCGCGGGGGGGAGGGGTCCTGTTTATGAAAAAAGACAAAAGATCGGTCTGGTATATCTTGGAGCCTAAAGAGAGAGACTGAATCCTTCACCAACAAGGCAAAACTGACAGCGTGCAAGTCTCATGAAAGAGCCTGAAAAGTGAAAAGGACTAAAAGGATCTTGGATGAGCAATACTTTGAGACATGAGAGTATCTTGTTAATTTAAGTCTAGTCTCTAGAATGCATGTAATGATTTTATTTTATATGTAAATATTTGTTTCCAATACTTCCACTCACTATTACTTGAATCTCTGTGCTTCAGTAACTGAACTTATACTTGATTTCACTATAAACAAATCTAAGTGCTGTGAGTTCAGTGGAGTGGTGAGCTGAGGTGGAACTGGTCCTACTTCATGTACTGCTGTCATATACTGCTTCTTTGCAAGTAGTGAATCGGTGAATACTGTGAGTCTCCAGTGGACCAAGGGTTGGACACTCCAGGTTGACGTTCGGAAGGGTTGGGGGTTGGAGTGTGCCTGTCACTAACCTGTAGAGTGACAGTGTGGCCTGGGAGGCCTAGAGGGGAGTGCTTGCGTTGCCCATGGCTGGTGGGGTTGAGGAACTGAACAATAGCAGGCCCAGATGAGGCTTCCTCACACTAAGGGCAGGTGGTAGTGAGGTGTCTCCCAACCCTGAGTTCCCCCGGGAAGCATCACAGAGGGCCCCGCTGAGCAAGGCAAGGGTGATGGTGAATGGAGGGCTCCTCTCTGCATGGATCTTGGGGTTGCAATCTGAGCCTCAGGGCCTACACTAGTCAATATGATTGGTCTCCATTTTGGGGCACCCAACTTGAGACCTCTTGGGTTTGCTTTTCAGAGGTGCTAAGCATCCCCCCGCTCTCATTGACTTCAGGTGGAATTGAGGCTTCAGAGCCTCTGAAAAATCTGGCCCAAACTGTCTATGTGGGCACATGTGATAAATGAAGGGGGAGGGCGTAGCTCCCTTTTATGGACACCCAGCCAGCCAGTAGCTATAAAATCCCTCTTAGTGGCTGTTCTCTAATTGCTCTACCTGTAAAGGGTTAAAAAGTCGCACTGCTATGCATAGGTAAAAGGAAGTGAGTGGGCACCTGGCCAAAAGAGCCAATGGGAAGGCTAGAACTTTTTAAAATGGAAAAGACTCCCCTTATGTCTGTCTGTGGTTGTTCTACCAGCTAGAGAGGGGACAGGGCAACACCTATGCTGTAAGAAGCTTGGGCCAGGTATGAAAAATCCTCACTATCATACCTAGAAACTACTCATTAGAAACCCCAGATATGTAAGTAGATCAGGAAATGTCTAGGAAGACGTGATTAGGTTTATCTCTTTTTATTTCTTTATGGCTTGTGGACTCCTCTGTGCTAACCCCAGGTGCTTTTGTTTTGCTTGTAACCTTTAAGCTGGACTTCAAGAAAACTATTATTGGTACTTAATCCTTGTAGTTGCTCTTTTAAAATCTAGCAATAGCCTGAGTTCCCAGATGTATTTTCTTTCTTTTTTTTCATTAATAAAATTTACCTTTTTTAAGAATAGAATTGGATTTTTGTGTCTTAAGAGATTTGTATACATGTTGTTTAATTAGCTGCTGGCTGCTAATTTTTTTTCTTTCTCAGCTCTTCCCCAGAGGGTGGGTGAAAGGGCTTGAGGAAGGAATTCCCAAGTGCGCCTTCCTGGGCTCTCAAAGGGGTTCTGCACTTGGGTGGTGGCAGCATCTACCAATCCAAGGGCAGAGAAAAGCTGTAACCTTGGGAGTTTAATACAAGCCTGGAGTGGCCAGTATTAATTTTTAGAATCCTTGCGGGATTCTCGAAGTGCCAGAGTGGGGAATCAGCCTTGACAGCACATAAAAGTTAAGGCATCTATAAATCAGGCCGAAGTTTTGGAAAATGTTGCCCACATAAGAACTTATCATTACAGAGGACTGTTATCCTTGACACAAAGGCCCATGACAATTCTGTCCTTTCCTACTTAGGCTCTCATTCAACAAAGCTCTTAAGTATATGCTTAAATCCCATTGAAACCAATGGGGCGTAGGCACATGCTTAGGTGTTTTGCTGAATCAGGGCCTCTGCCACTCTTGTGTCTTATCACAATGCCCCCTCCACTCCACAAATAATGCCTTGGCTGGCTGATTGACCTCATCTCCCACAACCAGCTTTGCAGAATTTTTTTTCCTTGGGATCTCTTTTGTATGGAACATGCTCCATGGATTAATCCATAAACCACCATCTTCTTCTCCTTCAAATCCCCAGTGTTGTCAACTCTTGCACATTTATCATGAGTCACACAACATTTGGTGTCTTTCTTAAAATCCCAGCTCCTGAAGACAGGTGACCACATAAAAAAATCTCACCTTTAAAAACTAACAAAAACAAAAAACTTCCCAGTCCTTGGGGTTGTGGAGAAAAGTTTATAAATTGTAAAGGGTCATAAACCAGAGGGAAAATATATTTTATTTCTATAAAATCTGGTGATTTTTTTAAAGCCAAGCTTGCTTGTTTTTTGGATGCCTGGCTCATTGTTTTTGAACACTTGCAGTTGTCAAGATCTAATTCTGCTGTATCACCTACCAGACATAAGCCAACCAATGAAGGCTAGTTTGAAAGGTGGTATTGGGTGTGATGCTGTATAGAAGGGAAGGTGACCGTCTGCACTAATATAGTCACCACTGTTAAAAATTGTAATTAACCTTGTACAAAGTGTGCCTTGTGAGGGATCACTGGAAAAGTTGTATTCTGCTAAGTATTATTATTAAGGCTATGCTTATGTCATGGAGGTCAAGGAAGTCACGGAATCTGTGACTTCCAGAGACCTCCGTGACATTTTCTGCTTCAGCCCTGGGGGCCATGGGACTGGAGCTGGCAGCCAGCGGGGGACGCAGCAGGGTTCCAGTGACAGGCGACAGCCTCACCTCGGGGGGGGGGGGGTTGTTGGGGGAGCTGCTGAGGGTGTCCCGTTTACTTTTTGGGACATATGGTCACCCTGCAGCTCCCAGCCGCCATGGGCGGGGGGGGGGCCCTCCTGCAGCTCCCAGCCACCACAGTGGCGTGGGAAACCATGGACCCACAGTAGCCTTGGCTGCTGGATCCCCGTGCTCCCCATTTTGTCAGAGTTATTTTTTAGTAAAAGTTACGGACAGGTCATGGCTTCCATTAATTTTTGTTTATTGCCTGTGACCTGTCCGTGACTTTTACTAAAAATAATCATGACAAAATCTTAGCCTTAATTATTATCCAGTTTAAATGTGTGTATTGTTATTGTATGTGAAGTTATGAAACTTTGCTATGTTGTGAGCTTGAGAAACCACCCCCAGGTTAGCTCGTCAGGAACAACAAAGAAACGATAAACAAGGGCAAAGACACCTCAGAAGGCCGGTAGCAGATGGGTGCAAACAAAGATTTGCAATTCCGATGAAGAGCTGTTGGAAAAGCACGTACCCAATGGAGATGCTTAACCTCATGGGAAAACCAGTACTTTTCCAGCTACATGGATCAAGATATAAAAGGAGAGGACAAAGGCCCCTGCCCATCTCTTTCCTCCCTGATCTCTGGTGAAGGGCATTTTGAACGAAAGGACTGAGGTCCCCAAACTTTGGGCAATTCAGGGAGATTTATGACAACTAGCAGATTTAACATTCCTGCTATTGCTTTGGACTATATGCTCTTATCTAACTGTAATGTATTTTACCTGCTTTAACAATTTAATAAGTCATTTCTTTTTCTTAATTAATAACCCTTTAGTTTAGTTTACTAAAGGATTGGCTGCCAGCGTGATTTTGGTGAAATCTGAAGTGTACCTTGACCTGGGGTAAGTGACTGGTCATTTGGGACTAAGAGAACCTAATGTGTGGTGTTTTTTGGTTATAGTAACCTTATATCACAGAAGTCCAGTTTGGGTGGTAATATAGTCTGGAGTGTCTAAGGTGACTGTCTGTGGCTCTATAGTAAACTAGTATAGTGATCCAAGAGTACATTTTGGCTGCTGGTTAGATGAAATCTAATTATAGAATATACCTCCAGTTTGGGTGTGTCTGCCCTGTTTTCTGACAGTCTGACCTGACATTGGCACTCACAGTTGGAAGCCACTCTGGGCACAGTGAAACTGGGAGCTTATATTTGTACATTTACAAAGCAAACAAAAACCAATTCTCATAAATGATCGGTAGCCATCAAGTTGGGCACTGTTATCCTCTACCGTACCTGCAATGAATTTTCTGACAATTCTGTGGGATAAGAAATTTCAGCCAGAACATCACAGTTTATTGTGCTTAATCAGCTTCATGTACTTCCTCTCTGGCTGTATTCAATATATTCCTCCAACAATGCATTAAAATATCTACACAGGTTTTTAGCAAAAGTCAACTGACAGCTAGTGGTAGTAATATTTATTTTTTACTTCCTCTCAGGTGGCATTTTTAACACTTCTCATTGGGAAGGAGTAAATTGAATGATTTGTGGCCATTTTTCTTTCACCCTTACAGAAAGCTATGAATATTCCTTCACAGAGAGGATGCAAATTGTTAAGCATTCATAATTTGCCCTCCTTTAGGATGAGCATTATTTATCACTTTCCAAAGTGCTCAATGTTCCATTGAGCTTCACCACAGACAGTAGATTAGTTAAAACATATGCTGGCCATTGCAAATGTATTCTTATTTATTAGACACAGAGGCCCAGATCCATGGAAGTTAGGTGTCTAAATACCTTTGACGATCTGGGTCAGAAAGCCCAACACTTGCTCATTTGACTAATTAACAACTGTGCTCTTGGTCATCACTGGATTGATCCTAGAACCCCTGGAGCTGAAAACATGACCCTGCACATCCTGAGTTAAATGTCCCAGCTTAAGACGGTAATTAAGCATGTGCTTAACTTTAAGCACATTAGTTCAGATTCAGAAAGCACTTAAGCTCAACTTGAAGTCAATGGAAATACTCACATGCTTGGTATCATGGGGGGCACATGCTTAAGTATCTTGTTGAAATGGGGTCTACAACTTCAAGCACCTGCTTACAGTTTCACACATGCTAAAGTGCTTTGCGGAATCAGGGCTGTGAGAAGTCTCCTGGAAGTCCACGGAGCTACTCGGCCAGGTGCTTAAAGTTACACACATGCTAAGTACCTCATCTAAATCCCCTAGCTGGAAACTGTAGCAGATTTGTATCTTCTTTGGATCAGGCCCAGGGGTGGGACACATAATACACACATAATACATTATGACTGAGTAAGGGTTTGCAGGATCTGGCCCATACTGCCTGACCAAACAAATCTTTACCCAGTGGAGCTCCTAATGCAAACAAGAATTATTCAAGAGCCTGATCCAAAGTCCGCTGCAGTCTTGCCATTGATTTCAATGGGCTTTGGATCAGGCTTCTAGTGAGGATGGGGTTGCAGGATCAGGCCCTACATTTTGAAGGAGAGTCACTTTTACAAGAAACTGGAACAGTCCTTTCAAAGGGTTAATGTTATTTTAAGATACCTCTGCAATGCAGCTGCAAATCTGAATGACTGGGTGGGGGAAGGGGGATGTGATGACGGGGGGACCTGCTCGCCAGGAAAGAGCTCATTAAATATATACTGTCACTGATTTATAAGAGAGCATCGAGACAATATAATTACTGTAATTATGTAATATACATACTGCAGAATTGCCATTTATGTTGGTTTTTTCTCTCACTTTGTACGATAGTAGAATTAAAAATAATGTAACTGCCAAATTTAATGAAGCCACAGGTAAAAGTAAATGTCTTTCACTCCATTGTTGCATTGTTTTGTTTGGAGTAAAGGTAGCTTGTTAGGGGGCACCATCTTGGGGGCAAGGGGAAATGGTGGGTTTTTTGGTAATGCTCTATTTACTTTTAATTGACCCAGATCACACGTGTTAAGTACCTTTCAGCAGTAAAGGTGAACTGACCTGCCAAATGCTCTTCTTAGAGTATGTGCAACGTGACCAGGATTCATCACTGAATTTAATCCACTGGTTGGATCATTAGCTTCCCTGGCCTGGGCCAGGTACTGACAGGGAGTGTGATGTGAATGCTGATCCATGTCCCCTCCCACATGCTCTGAAAGTAATTTACAAAACATATCCATTACCTTTAATTGTAGCCGCCATCAACAAGTTGTCAGTGGTTACAGTAACCGTTCTGGGTGCTCACACAAAAAGGAAGAAATTGGAGACTTGAGAAACGAATTAGAGAATGTGTGTGTTTCACATGTGGGTGTATTGAGTTTGTTAAGCTACTTGATATTCTTCACAGCAAAGCTGCATTAGGCACATTTTGCTTATGGTCAGTGTCTATATGGTTCCCAGTGCAACTACATGTGGAGTAGTAAGCTCAGTTTGGGCAAGTCATTGCTAGAAAGATACTGAAGAAGTAGAGAGAGTGCAGCGAAGAGCAACAAAAATGAGCAGGAGGCTAAAAAGATTCAAGCAGCTAAGATAAGCTGTATAGTTTGGTTAAAGAACAACAAAGGGTTGTGTGTGTATGCGGGGAGACATGGTAACTGTCCATTAATATGTGAAGGCTGTGTAAATCCCAAGGAGGGAGGGGAATTATTTAGTGTGGCACATGGGAGAACGGCTAGTAGTAATAGGATGAAATTAAGACAAGGAAAATTCAGACTGAATATCAGGAAAAGCAATTAGATTTATTTTATTTTTAGACTTTCCTAGGCTCCTCATCAACATGGTATCTGAGCACCTCACACACATTTATGAATTTATCTTCACAGTGGCCCCATCCTAGGTGTATTATTATGCCCATTTTACAGATGGGAAACTGAGGCTCACTGAAAAGCCTGGTCTACATTTAAAAGTTTACCGGTATGACTATGTTAAAGGGATGATTTTTTACCAGTATCGTTATACTTGTAAAAGCTGTACTTGGATAGTTATTCTGGCATAAAGGTGCCTCATACTGGTTTCATTATTCTCTTTTCTGTATAGTAAGAAACACTACCCATATAAAGAACAGGAGTACTTGTGGCACCTTAGAGACTAACAAATTTATTTGAGCATAAGCTTTTGTGGGCTACAGCCCACTTCATCAGCTGCATAGAGTGGAACATATAGTAAGAAATATCTATACATACAGAGAACATGAAAAGATGGAAGTAGCCATACCAACTGTAAGAGGCTAATTAATTAAGATGAGCTATTATCAGCAGGAGAAAAAAAAACTTTTGTAGTGATAATCAAGATGGCCCATTTTAGACAGTTGACAAGAAGGTGTGAGGATACAGTAACTCCTCACTTAAAGTCGTCCCGGTTAACGTTGTTTCGTTGTTACATTGTTACGTTGCTGATCAATTAANTAGCTGGAAACTGTAGCAGATTTGTATCTTCTTTGGATCAGGCCCAGGGGTGGGACACATAATACACACATAATACATTATGACTGAGTAAGGGTTTGCAGGATCTGGCCCATACTGCCTGACCAAACAAATCTTTACCCAGTGGAGCTCCTAATGCAAACAAGAATTATTCAAGAGCCTGATCCAAAGTCCGCTGCAGTCTTGCCATTGATTTCAATGGGCTTTGGATCAGGCTTCTAGTGAGGATGGGGTTGCAGGATCAGGCCCTACATTTTGAAGGAGAGTCACTTTTACAAGAAACTGGAACAGTCCTTTCAAAGGGTTAATGTTATTTTAAGATACCTCTGCAATGCAGCTGCAAATCTGAATGACTGGGTGGGGGAAGGGGGATGTGATGAAGGGGGGACCTGCTCGCCAGGAAAGAGCTCATTAAATATATACTGTCACTGATTTATAAGAGAGCATCGAGACAATATAATTACTGTAATTATGTAATATACATACTGCAGAATTGCCATTTATGTTGGTTTTTTCTCTCACTTTGTACGATAGTAGAATTAAAAATAATGTAACTGCCAAATTTAATGAAGCCACAGGTAAAAGTAAATGTCTTTCACTCCATTGTTGCATTGTTTTGTTTGGAGTAAAGGTAGCTTGTTAGGGGGCACCATCTTGGGGGCAAGGGGAAATGGTGGGTTTTTTGGTAATGCTCTATTTACTTTTAATTGACCCAGATCACACGTGTTAAGTACCTTTCAGCAGTAAAGGTGAACTGACCTGCCAAATGCTCTTCTTAGAGTATGTGCAACGTGACCAGGATTCATCACTGAATTTGATCCGCTGGTTGGATCATTAGCTTCCCTGGCCTGGGCCAGGTACTGACAGGGAGTGTGATGTGAATGCTGATCCATGTCCCCTCCCACATGCTCTGAAAGTAATTTACAAAACATATCCATTACCTTTAATTGTAGCCGCCATCAACAAGTTGTCAGTGGTTACAGTAACCGTTCTGGGTGCTCACACAAAAAGGAAGAAATTGGAGACTTGAGAAACGAATTAGAGAATGTGTGTGTTTCACATGTGGGTGTATTGAGTTTGTTAAGCTACTTGATATTCTTCACAGCAAAGCTGCATTAGGCACATTTTGCTTATGGTCAGTGTCTATATGGTTCCCAGTGCAACTACATGTGGAGTAGTAAGCTCAGTTTGGGCAAGTCATTGCTAGAAAGATACTGAAGAAGTAGAGAGAGTGCAGCGAAGAGCAACAAAAATGAGCAGGAGGCTAAAAAGATTCAAGCAGCTAAGATAAGCTGTATAGTTTGGTTAAAGAACAACAAAGGGTTGTGTGTGTATGCGGGGAGACATGGTAACTGTCCATTAATATGTGAAGGCTGTGTAAATCCCAAGGAGGGAGGGGAATTATTTAGTGTGGCACATGGGAGAACGGCTAGTAGTAATAGGATGAAATTAAGACAAGGAAAATTCAGACTGAATATCAGGAAAAGCAATTAGATTTATTTTATTTTTAGACTTTCCTAGGCTCCTCATCAACATGGTATCTGAGCACCTCACACACATTTATGAATTTATCTTCACAGTGGCCCCATCCTAGGTGTATTATTATGCCCATTTTACAGATGGGAAACTGAGGCTCACTGAAAAGCCTGGTCTACATTTAAAAGTTTACCGGTATGACTATGTTAAAGGGATGATTTTTTACCAGTATCGTTATACTTGTAAAAGCTGTACTTGGATAGTTATTCTGGCATAAAGGTGCCTCATACTGGTTTCATTATTCTCTTTTCTGTATAGTAAGAAACACTACCCATATAAAGAACAGGAGTACTTGTGGCACCTTAGAGACTAACAAATTTATTTGAGCATAAGCTTTTGTGGGCTACAGCCCACTTCATCAGCTGCATAGAGTGGAACATATAGTAAGAAATATCTATACATACAGAGAACATGAAAAGATGGAAGTAGCCATACCAACTGTAAGAGGCTAATTAATTAAGATGAGCTATTATCAGCAGGAGAAAAAAAAACTTTTGTAGTGATAATCAAGATGGCCCATTTTAGACAGTTGACAAGAAGGTGTGAGGATACAGTAACTCCTCACTTAAAGTCGTCCCGGTTAACGTTGTTTCGTTGTTACATTGTTACGTTGCTGATCAATTAAGGAACATGCTCATTTAAAGTTGTGCAATGCTCCCTTCTAACGTCATTTGGCAGCTGCCTGCTTTGTCCACTGCTTGCAGGAAGAGCAGCCCATTGGAGCTAGCTGGTGGGGGCTTGGAATCAGGGTGGACTGGCAGCCCCCCTATCAGCTCCCCGCTCCCCTAAGTTCCCTGTGCTGCAGCTGCCCAGCAGGCTAGCAATTGCTGGCATTCAGCTGTCCCTCCTCCCACTGCCATGTGCTTCTCCTGCCCTCTGCCTTGGAGCTGCTCCCAGAGACTCCTGCTTGCTGTGCAGGGGGAGGAGGGATNGCCATGTGCTTCTCCTGCCCTCTGCCTTGGAGCTGCTCCCAGAGACTCCTGCTTGCTGTGCGGGGGGAGGAGGGATGTGGGGGGCTAATGTCAGGGTGTCCCCCTCCCCTCTGCTCCTGCACCCCGCTTACCCCATTTCCATAGAGATGGGGGGACACAAGACAGGGAGCTTCCAGGCAGAGCTGCGTCTCAGCAAGCTGATCTAATTAACAAGGCAGTGTACTTAAGAATGGGGTGAGCTACTTAAAGGGGAAATGTGCATCTCTCTCTCACACACACACGGTGTGTGTATCTGTCTCTGTCTGCTGTGCTCTCTCCCCTCCCTCCATGCCTGCTGCCTTGTAGAGTGAGGCTACATTAACAACGAGTTAACCCTTGAGGGCTCAGCCGAGTGCTAGTTCATCATTTAGCAGTAAGGCATTCCCTGGAAAATATCCCACCCTCTGACTCCTCCACCTCAACCAAGCTTCACAATCATCACTGTGTACCAGTATTACATTGTTTGTTTAAAACTTATACTGCGTGTGTGTGTGTATATATGTGTGTGTGTATATATATACACAGAGTGTGTATGTATATATATATATATATATAGTCTTTTGTCTGGTGAAAAAAATTTCCCTGGAACCTAACCCCCTCATTTACATTAATTCTTATGGGGAAATTGGATTCGCTTAGCATCGTTTCGCTTAGTCGCATTTTTCAGGAACATAACTACAACGTTAAGTGAGGAGTTACTGTACTTAACATGGGGAAATAGATTCAATATGTGTAATGATCCAGCCACTCCCAGTCTCTATTCAAACCCCAGTTAATGGTATCTAGTTTGCATATTAATGCTCAGCACTTTCTCGTTGGAGTCTGTTTTTGAAGCTTTTCTGTTGCAAAATTGCCACCTTTAAGTCTGTTACTGAGTGACCAGGGAGGTTGAAGTGTTCTCCTACTGGTTTTTGAATGTTATGATTCCTGATGTCAGATTTGTGTCCATTTATTCTTTTGCGTAGAGACTGTCCGGTTTGGCCAATGTACATGGCAGAGGGGCATTGCTGGCACATGATGGCATATATCACATTGGTAGATGTGCAGGTGAACAAGCCCCTGATGGCGTGGCTAATGTGATTAGGTCCTATGATGGTGTCATTTGAATAAATATGTGGACAGAGTTGGCATCGGGCTTTGTTGCAAGGATAGGTTCCTGGGGTAGTGTTTTTGTTGTGTGGTGTGTGGTTGCTGGTGAGTATTTGCTTCAGGTTGGGGGGCTGTCTGTACTAGGGGAGTGGTATTGCTTTAGCTACACCAGGATAAGTAAATCATTACAGCTTTTCTGTGTAGACAAGCTCTACGTTTCTTGGCCAAGGTCACAGAGGGAGAACTGAATGTTCCCACATGACCATCTTTTCTCTTCCAGATGTATTAGGTTGTGGGATAATCTCTGAAGGGTAGTAATGGAAGCCCCTTCATTTTGATTTGTAAAACCAGATCAGTATATCAACCAGAGGGAATGTGGCCTAGAGGAGCTCATTGATAGTGATGTTTGGGGAATAAAGAGTTAAAATGAGGGTGATGCCAAAGTAATGATTCTGCTTTCCTCCTTTAAAGAAGTGTTTTATGTTTAACGTAACGTAAAAGCATAACACTGCTTGGTGGAGCTGTCCTTATAGTGAATGTTGTAATCGTTTATTATTTAATGCTGCACTTTTTATAAAAATGTAAACCCAAGGACCAAAGTGCTTTACAAAGAAATAATAACGAATCAAGCCTCACAACACTGCTGTGGGGCAGGTACGCCCTGGTGTATGCTACAGAATTCAGTATAACTACGTCGCTCAAGGGTGTGAATAATCCACACCCTTGGGTGGCATAGTTATACCGACCTAAGCACCAGTGTAGAATGCTGTCAGTGGGAGAACTGCTCCCACTGATATAGCTACTGCCTCTCACGGAGGTAGATTAAGCTGATGGGAGAAGCTCACTCCCATTGTCTTAGAGAGCATCTTAATTAAAGCACTAGCATAGACGACCTGTGCCTCCTGATACTGGGGGCGGGGCACAATGTAAAGGGGAGGACATGTGACCGCCCCAAATGTCTCCTCTGGGAGGAAGTTCCAGCCCCACCTCCTTGGGCCAGGGCACCAATTCCATCAGCTCATGCGGGGAGTGGGGGGGACCTGGGGCCACAGAAGCAGGGAGCACATGTCTCTGGGCTCAGCTGGGGACAGCCCCAGCCATGGCTGAGCAGAGGCCAGGGCACCTGCTCGCAGCACCTTTCCCAGCGACACCCCAATGCTACGCCGCCTGCGGACTGCCAAGCTCTCCCTGCCCCACCAGAGTTACCTGCGGGGAAGGGGGCGGCTCTGTCCTTCTCTCACTCCGCCTCCCCCCACCCGCCACGTTCGGCCTGTCCCTGGCAGCTGAGCCCGGATGGGATGGGAAAGAGCCGCTTCTCACACGGCTGAAGGTGGCTGCTCAGGGTCGCTGCTCCATGCAGTGCCAGCTGCCTGAGAGAGCCCAGCTGGGGAGGGTGTGGCTTCTGCTCCCCGCCTGGGTCCAGCTGCCGAGGATAGGGTCCAAGTGAGCTGGAAATGTGCTGAGGGGAAAGGGGGCTCCCGCTCACTTGGCCCCCATCCCTGGCAGCTGGGCCTTGGCAGGGAGTGGAAACAGCCACACCTCCAGCTAGGCGCTCACAGGAAGCGCTGCACTAAACAGAGCAGCGACCCAGAACGGCCAGCATGAGAAGCAGTTGGTCCCAACACCTCCACTTTCCACCCAGGCCCAGCTGCCAGGGACAGGGGCCAAGCATGCTGTGGGGCAGGCACAGCGAGAGAAGAACGGAGTGCTTTTCCCTCCCCCCCCCCAGCAGGTCAAGCAGAAATCGGGCGGGAGGGGGTGGCACTTGACCACTCATCCCCCCCACGTGTCACCTATGAGTGCTACAGTGGCTCAGCTGCACTGATGCAGCATTTTAAGTGTAGACCTTGTGACGGGTTGGATCACAGAAACCCATTTGGGAGCTGCCAACTGATGTGCAAAGTCTACCTCTGTTCCTGTTTTCCCTGCCAGCTCGGTGGCTCCAGCACCCTGTCTTGCTGAAGCCAGACACACCCGTCTGCTCCAGCACAGACTCAGGGTCTGAATTACCTGCCCCAAAGCTGCAGGTTTACCTGAAAACAGCTCACAGAAGTGTGCTTGCCTTTAGCACTCAGATGCCCAATTCCCAATGGGGTCTAAACCCAAATAAATCCGTTTTACCCTGTATAAAGCTTATGCAGGGTAAACTTATAAATTGTTCACCCTCTAACACTGATGGAGAGATATGCACAGCTGTTTGCTCCCCCAGGTATTAATACATACTCTGAGTTAATTAATAAGTAGAAAGTGATTTTATTAAATACAGAAAGTAGGATTTAAGTGATTCCAAGTAGTAACAGACAGAACAAAGTAAGTTACCAAGCAAAATAAAATAAAATGCGCAAATCTATGTCTAATTGCACTAAATACAGATAAGATCCTCACCAGTTCCAAAATGTTCCCTTTTACAGGCTAATCTTCTTTTAGCCTGGGTCCAGCAGTTACTCACACCCCCTGTAGTTACTGTCCTTTGTTCCAGTTTCCTTCGAGTACCCTGGGGGGATGGAGAGGCTCCTTCTTTAGCCAGCTGAAGACAAAATGGAGGGGTCTCCCACAGGTTTAAATAGACTGTCGCTTGTGGGTGGAGACCCCCTCCTCACCCTCTGTAGAATCCAGTCACAAAATGGAGATTCGGAATCACATGGGCAGGTCACATGCCCATACATGACTCAGGACTTCCAGGTAGCAGCCATTACCCACATGCTGCCTTGAACATCCTCAGGTAGACTTCTAATGTGGATTGGAGTCTTCCAAGCTCTTTTGTCTGTTAAGTGCCCCCTGATTGAACACTTAATTTGCACATTCCTTTCCCAAGAAGTGATCAAATGTTCTGAGGCCACTTAGAAATCAAGCAATTATATAGCCAATGTCCATAACTTTGAACACACAAATGGTGCCTGCATACAACTAGGGTGAACATAACCCGTAAATCATAATNATAGATATGTTACATGGCCGATGTAGCAAAACCCTATTCCAGTTATATCATACATACATTTATGAGCCCCTTCCCCCCCCCCCCCCCCATAAAGCCTTATGGGGTACACTGTCACAGACCTCTCCTAAGTATTAGTGTATTATTCCCATTTTAAAGAGCGGTAAGTGACTTATCCAGTGTCACTGTCTGCTCCTGGAGTAGAACCGAAGAGTCCTGGGTCTTAGTCCTATACGCTGACCACTAGATATCCTTGCTCCTCCCTAAAGTGCTTGATTTCATTTTTAAAGCCATGCCAAATTTCATTTGAAAATCTCTTAGCTTTTCAATTTATTACTTTTAAAACAGAAGCAAACTGGAAATTAGTCTCAAATTCAGCCTCATGTAATTGTTGTACTTCTTCTAAACAGAGAAAACTGGAGAATTCTTTGAGGGGGGTCAACAAACATGTAGACAAGGCGGATCCAGTAGATATGGTGTATTTAGATTTTCAGAAAGCCTTTGACAAGGTCCCTCACCAAAGGCTCTTAAGCAAAGTAAGCTGTCATGGGATAAGAGGGAAGGTCCTCTCATGGACCAATAACTGGTTAAAAGGTAGGAAACATAGTGTAGGAATAAATGGTCAGTTTTCAGAATGGAGAGAGGTAAATAGTGGTGTCCCCCAGGGCTCTGTACTGGGACCAGTACTATTTAACGTATTCATAAATGATCTGGAAAAAGGGGTACACAGTGAGGTGGCAAAATTTGCAGATGATACAAAACTACTCAAGATAGTTAAGTCTCAAGCACACTGCGAAGAGCTACAAAAAGATCTCTCAAAACTGGGTGACTGGGCAACAAAATGGCAGATGAAATTCAATGTTGATAAATGCAAAGTAATGCACATTGGAAAACATAATCCCAAATATACATATAAAACGATGGGGTCTAAATTAGCTGTTACCACTCAAAAAAGAGATCTTGGAGTCATTGTGGATAGTTCTCTTAAAACATCCACTCAATGTGCAGCAGCAGTAATAAAAGCAAACAGAATTTTGGGAATCATTCAGAAAGCGATAGATAATAAGACAGAAAATATCATATTGCCTCTATATAAATCTATAGTATGCCCACATCTTGAATACTGCATGCAGATGCGGTCACCCCATCTCAAAAAAGATATATTGGACTTGGAAAAGGTTCAAAAAAGGGCAACAAAAATTATTAGGGGTATGGTACGGCTGCCATATGAGGAGAGATTAATAAGACTGGGAATTTTCAGCTTGGAAAAGAGACAACTAAGGGGGGATATAATAGAGGTCTATAAAATCATGACTGGTGGGGAGAAAAATAAATAAGGAAGTGTTATTTACTTCTTCTCATAACACAAGAACTAGGGGTCACCAAATGAAATTAATAAGCAGCAGGTTTAAAACAAATAAAAGGAAGTATTTTTTCCACACAATGCACAGTCAACCTGTGGAACTCCTTGCCAGAGGATGTTGTGAAGGCCAAGACTATAACAGGGTTCAAAAAAGAACTAGATAAATTAATGGAGGATAGGTCCATCAATGGCTATTAGCCAGGATGGGTAGGGATGATGTGCCTAGCCTCTGTTTGCCAGAAGCTGGGAATGGGCGACAGGGGATGGATCACTTGATGATTACCTGTTCTGTTCATTCCCTCTGGGGCACCTGGCATTGGCCACTGTCGGAAGACAGGATACTGGGCTAGATGGACCTTTGGTCTGAACCAGTATGGCCATTCTCATGAGCTGATAGGCTAACAGAAAATGACTGCAATGTTGTTAGAGACACAAGGTGGATGAGGTAATATTTTTGATTGGACCCATAGGCGCCAACTTTCTCCTGCGCTGGTGGGTGCCCGCCCCGCCCCCACCCTTTCCCTGCCCCTGGCCCCGCCCCCCATTCCAACCCCATCCCCAAAGTCCCTGCCCTAACTCCGCCCCCTCCCTGCCCCTATTGGATCCCTTCCCCAAATCCCCACCCTGGCCCCGCCTCTTCCCCCAGCGCGCCGCGTTCCCCCTCCTCCCCCTTCCCTCCCAGCACTTGCGCCGCGAAACAGCTGATTCGCGGGGCAGGGAGGGAGGGGGGGAGGAGGGAGAAGAAGGACCCCGTGGCGCGCTAGCGGAGGAGGCAGAGGTAGAGGTAAGTGGAGCAGGGAGGGCAGGGCAGGGCCACGGGGAGCTGCCGGTGGGTGCTGAGCACCCACCAATTTTTTTCCGTGGGTGCTCCAGCCCCGGAGCACCCACGGAGTCAGTGCCGATGATTGGACCAACTTCTGTTGGTGAGAGGGACAAGTTTTCAAGCTTACACAGAGCTCTTCTTCAGGTCTGGGAAAGGTAGTAAGGTACTCAGCTTGTCACAGCTAAATACAAGGTTGAACAGATAGTTTAGCATGATAGTTAGCACATGTTGTAAGGGACTATTCAAGGTGAAGTGGCCCATTAACACCACTCCAGTCAGAGGGGGGAAAGAAATGGACGGGGAAGGCAGCTGGGGGAAATTGGTAGAGGGTTATAGTTTGTTGTAATAAGCCATAAATCCAGTGTCTGTTCAGTCCATGATTTTTACTGTCTAGAAAAGTTATGAATTTAAGCTCCCAGGCTTGTCTTTTGAAAGTGCTGTGCAGGTTTCCTTTGAGGATGAGGACTGATAGGTCAGATATGGAGTGATTGCTTTGTGAAAAGTGTCTACCCACAGGTGATGTGGTGGGTTTGTCTTCTATCGTTTTCCTGGGTAAGCATAGTGATTGTCTGGTTTCATTTACATAATTGTTATTGTGGCATTTAGTGCACTGGATGAGATAACTGGCACTCTGTTCCACTTCCTATGAAGCGGTGACATTCTGAGTACCTTTCCCAGACCTGAAGAAGAGCTCTGTGTAGCTCGAAAACTTTTGTCTCTCACCAACAGAAGTTGGTCCAATAAAAGATATTACCTCGTCCACCTTGTCTCTCTAAGGGTATGTCTACACTGCCCGCCGGATTGGCGGGTAGTGATTGATTTTATCAGGGATCAATTTATTGCATCTAGTGTAGACGCAATAAATCGATCCCCGATTGCTTTGCCCTCGACTCCTGTACTCCACCGTGGCGAGAGGCGGAAGCGGAGTCGACAGGGGAGTGGCGGCAGTCAACCCCATGCCGTGAGGACACGAGGTAAGTTGACCTAAGATACACAACTTCAGCTACGAGAATAGCGTAGCTGAAGTCAACATATCTTAGGTCGATCTCTCCCCTCCCCCCAGTGTAGACCAGGCCTAAGGCCTAGTCTACCAAGTACTACCAAGTTTTGTTGACAAAAACTGCCTTTTGTCAACAAAACAGTGAATGTGTACACACTGCGATGCAACTTTTGTCGGGAAAAATGCCTGGTTTTGGCAACAAAATACAACCACCCCGATGAGAATCTTTTTCCTCCACATTTCTCTCGACGAAGTGCCAGTGTAGACACCACACTTGATTTCATCGCTTTAATTGGCCTCCAGGAGGTGCCCCACATTGCCCAGCCTGACCGCTTTGGTCAGCAGTTTGAACTCCACTGCTCTGCAGCCAGGTAAACAACCATCCGCCCCTCCTCCTAGAAACCCTGGGAATTTTTGAAATTCCATTTCCTGCTGGCTCAGCGTGGAGAAGTCTGATCGCATCTTCCCAGGTGACTATGGTGGCTTATCGCAGCAAACGGCCCTCCTTCCAGTATTTAATGATGGCATATTGAAGGGCCAAAATCCATGAGCTGTGTATGTAAAATCCTGACAAAAGCTTGTAAGCGTGTGGACTCACCCCTGCAGCGCCTCCTGCTGGTTGTCCTCAGGAATTAGCTCTCCCAGCCTTGGAGTGCCCTCTGCAGGCCGGTGATCCATNCACTGCGATGCAACTTTTGTCGGGAAAAATGCCTGGTTTTGGCAACAAAATACAACCACCCTGATGAGAATCTTTTTCCTCCACATTTCTCTCGACAAAGTTCCAGTGTAGACACCACACTTGATTTCATCGCTTTAATTGGCCTCCAGGAGGTGCCCCACATTGCCCAGCCTGACCGCTTTGGTCAGCAGTTTGAACTCCACTGCTCTGCAGCCAGGTAAACAACCATCCGTCCCTCCTCCTAGAAACCCTGGGAATTTTTGAAATTCCATTTCCTGCTGGCTTGGCGTGAAGTCTGATCGCATCTTCCCAGGTGACTATGGTGGCTTATCGCAGCAAACGGCCCTCGTGCTTGGACCAGTGCTGAGCTGTTGGATCTGATCAGTATATGGGGAGAGGAGGCTATGCAGTCCCAGCTGCGCTTGAGCCATAGGAATTTGGATACCTACGGGCAGATTGCTCAAGGTTTGTGCAAAAAGGGCTATGATCGGGACACGCTGCAGTGCAGAGCAAAGATAAAGGAGCTGAGGCAGGCATACCATAAGGCGAAGAAGGCAAACCATCGCTCCGGTGCTGCACCTAAGACCTGCCGGTTCTATAAGGAACTGGACACTATTCTCGGTGGTGACCTCACCTCCACCGCCAAGAGCCCTGTGGATACTATGGTGGGCCTGGAGGCGACGGAAAGAGGACTTAACCCGGAGGACGAAGCCATTGATGAAGAGGTGGAGTTAGATGACAATGTGCAGCTCCCGGCAGGGTCGCCCGGTGGGGCAGGCAGCCAGGAACTGTTCTCCACTCCACAGGTGTCTAGCCAGTCTCAGCAGTTGCTCTCCAGTGAGCAAGAAGTAGGAGAGGAGATGCCTGGTAAGTGGCTGTGGTTTGTGTAGTGCAGAGGTGGGTTCAGGGTACAGAAATGTGGGAGGCTGGCTGTGTTTCTATGAGCTGGACATTTCCCTGTGAAGCTCATCGGTACAGCAGAACAAGGTGTTGATCCATGCTGCGATTTCATGGGAATCCTCCAGAGAGATCTCCAGGAAAGTTTCCTGGGGGTACTTGGTAATCCTCTGCTGAAGGTTCTGTGGCAGAGCAGCTTTGTTCCTTCCCCCATTGTAGGAAAGTTTCCTGCACCATTCGGCAATCACTTGTGCAGGGACGAAAGCGGCACACAAGCGAGCAGCATAGAGATAGGGCGGAAGCCACAGGCATGGAGTAGATGTACCCTGGTTTCCCTGCTTACCCTCAGCAGTGAGATATCTGCTACAATGACCCCCACCTATGGAAAAGTGTGGGAGATTTTAGAATTTTTTCCCTAGTCTGCTGCACCACAACCCTTGCAGAGTGAGTGCTCTTTTCCCCATGTAGATCACCGCCCCCCGCAGCCAACACTCACCATGCGTTGGGTGTTTGCAAAGATGTGTGCCTTGCTATAGTCAGTGAGAAAGTGATGGCAATGTTACAAAAGGTGTATTTAACTGAAATGTTTCAATGCTGCGTGTGAATTTAACAATCCCGTGTCTGTGCATTGTCCCCTGTGCTTCAGCAGATGTGGCCTTCAGGAACACCTGATGCACCTCGGCCGAACATCTCCGCCAGATAAGAAAGTGCTCAAGACGCAGCAAAGACGACATGTTCTGGGAGGTACTGCAGTGCTCCAATGCAGAGAAAAGGGAACACGAGGAGTGCTGGGAAGCTGAATTGCAGGACAGAAAAGAGAATCAGGAGTTTGTTAAGGACGCAACTGAGCAGATGATTAAAGTCATAGAGGAACAAACGCAGCTGCTGAAGTCTTTAATAATGCTGCAGACTGAGCAGATCCGTGCTCACCCTCCCCTGCAGCACATTCAGAGCTCTTTTCCATGCCCCACCCCCAACTCTGCCCGCACATTCCTTTCCACCTTCCAGGACTGCTCAGTTTCCCATTCACTCCACCCCCTCAGACAACTTTCACAATGATAGCTGGACCTACACACAGCTGTGAAAGTCTGCCCTTCCCTGGTACCTCCTTTCCCACTAAGCATCTTTGTGTGTGCTGTTTCTTGTGGAAATAAAAGAAAAGTTTTCAAATGGTAACTCATCTTTATTTGTTTTCTACAAATTGAGATAGCAGGCACTACCAATACATGCACAGATATTTTAATAATTTGCTGACTGGAATTTAAGGCCCCAAATGTCACCATTGCTTCCTAGGAAAATTACATGTAATGTAACATTGCAGCACCAATCACAGAGATATACGTTACTGGTTCCTTAATTCGAATTGCCCCCCTTTGGGCTCCTCTGATAGCCCTGGTATCTGGCTGATCAAAATCAGCAGCCAAGCAGTCTGCCTCAGCACTCCACCCCTGAGCAAACCTTTCACCCTTAGCTTCACAGAGATTATGCAACATACAACACGCAGCTATGACCATGGGAATATTATTCTCATTAAGGTCTAATCTGCCATAAAGGCATCGCCAGCTCACCTTTAATCTGCCAAAGGCACATTCAACTGTCATCCGGCACCTACTCAGCCTATTGTTGAACCGCTCCTTACTCCTGTCCAGGTGTCCTGTGTAAGGTTTTATGAGCCAAAGCTGTAAGAGGTACGCCGGGTCTCTCAGGATCACTATGGGCATTTCATCATCCCCCACTAATCTTCTGGTTTGGAAAGAAAGTCCGCACTTGTAGGTTTCTGTACAGGCTGGTGTTCCTGAAGATGCAGGCGTCATGCACCTTCCTGGACCACCCTGCGTTGATGTCAGTGAAACACACATGTTGATCCACAAGCACCTGCAACACAATGGAGAAGTACTCCTTCCTATTGATGTACTCTGTCGCAAGGTGGTCTGGTGCCAAAATTGGAATGTGTGTCATCTATCACCCCTTCCACAGTTAGGGAAACCCATTTCTGTAAAGCTGTCCACTATTTCACATACATTTCCCAGAGTCACGGTCCTTCGTAGTAGGATGCGATTTATTACCCGGCACACTTGCATTAACACAGCCCCAACGGTCGAATTCTCCACTCCAAATTGATTCATGACCAACTGGTAGCAGTCTGGAGTCACCAGCTTTCATACAGCGATTGCCACACTTCTCTACCGATAGGGCAGCTCTCATTCTGGTGTCCTTGCGCCACAGGGCTGGGGTGAGCTGTACACACACCTTTTGCAGGAAGGTGGCTTTCCATATCCAAAAATTCTGTAGCCACTGCTCACCATCCCACACCTGCATGACGATATGATCCCACCATTTAGTGCTTGTTTCCTGAGCCCAAAAGCGATGGTCTACCCTATGAAGCTGTTCTGTGAATGCCAAAAGCAATCACACAGCACGTCAGGTGACTGGGAGTCTTCTTCAGTTAGGAACTTCATGATTAACTGCACTGCCATCAGCGATGTCTTCATGACAGTTAACAGAGCATAGGAGAGCAGGGCGGGATCCATCCCTTCTCACAAAGATGCCAGGGTGCACAGCAGAGAATGGCCATTGAAAAATGTCACGAAAGAAAGTCGGAAGCTCATGAAGTGCTGGGACAGAAAGCAATGCATCATGGGACATTGAGCGAAGTCCCAAGATGCTCTGCGACCTGCTCCGCCTTCCCACAACACCTAGCGACAGAAGGTGTCGAGCTGGACTGTGGGATAGGTACCCACAGTGCATTGCTCACACTGTCAATGATAGTGCCACACTGTGGACTTACTCTGCTGACAGAGGAAGCGAGTGTGAACATGAGATTCTGATTTTTATTAAATCGACTTTTGGGTGTTAACATCACTTTTGTCGACAAAACTTGGTAGTGTAAACAAGAGCTAATATCCTGGGACTGACACGGCTACAACACCACTGCATGCCACGTTGTTGTAAAATATTCAACAAGGTCTTTTCCTTTTCTCCCCAGTCTCCATCACCACAACATTTTTAACCATATATTTTATGAAGAAGTTATGAAAGTGGTACCTCGGGAAGCACTGTAGTTTGAAACCTGAATAGTAATGAAAGGAGCAGATTAAAAGTTCTTCCAAAGGGCTTATGCTATATCTACATTGCAGTCACCCATCTGTTTCATTACTAATTACTGTGCTTCATGGGCACATCACTGCTCAACTTATTTCTTCATTAATTAAAACACACGATGCTTTAAAAATGGCAATAAAAATGCAATGATAATGGTAACTCTTAGCACTATATAATTATATGAGCAGTATTTAATGATGGCATATTGAAGGGCCAAAATTCATGAGCTGTGTATGTAAAATCCTAACAAAAGCTTGTAAGTGTGTGGACTCACCCCTGCAGCGCCTCCTGCTGGTTGTCCTCAGGAATTAGCTCTCCCAGCCTTGGAGCACCCTCTGCAGGCCGGTGATCCACCTTGCCACTGGCCCCATTTCCCTCCCAGGACCCCAGTGCCCCTTTCTCTGGGTGCTGCCCCCTGGCAGTAACCCCACAGTTCTGGGTCTTCCCCTCCCAGGGGAACCCCCACCCACTCTCCCCACTTCACTTCAGTCTTGGCTACTGCCCAGTCTCCATCTAGCCCCCGTTCACTGGGGCAGACTGCAGTATCAGCCACTCATCACAGGCGAAGGGGTTCGGACCTGCTGCCTCTGCCTACCTATGGGCTGTCCCCTGCAACCCAGTACCTAATAGGCCTTACCAGGCCTGTAGCCTGGGGCTTTCCTAGGCCGGAGCTCCCAGCTCCTCTGGCCCTTCCCCAGCCCTGCTCCCAGTCTAGGTGTCTGGTTAAGCTCCCTGCAGCCAGGCCCTTCTCTCTCTGAACACAGAGAGAGACTGACTGGGCTCCTGGCTCACTGCCTCTTATAGGGGCCAGCTGGGCCTGATTGGGGTGTGGCCCAGCTGCAGCCGCTTCCCCAATCAGCCTAGCTTTTCGAGCTGCAGCCCTCTCCAGGGCTGCTTTTACCCCTGCAGCCCTCCTTCAGGGCTGATTTCAAGCCCTTTGGGGCAGGAGCGGGTGTCCACCCCGCTACAAGGCTATGTCAGGATTTTTTACAGGCCCAAAGTCCAGAGTTTGGTCAAAGAGGCCTAGCAAACAGTGAACACTATTAGCTAAGAGAGGCAAAAAACAACAAGAGACAACCTTGCTTTTTACTAAGATAAGCATGGTCAGCAAAATGCCAGATGGGGGAGCAGTAATTGGCATGCTGCAAACAGACCAAAGGGTTGAAAGGGGCCCTGTGTCTGTCTTTGTCCACTCCTTTTGCAGGAAGAGATAGCCATGCTCTCCCACATACCAACCTTGAGTTCATGGAAGAAGTTCAAGCATATCAGTATGAGATATGACATCCTCCCTGATACCAATGTTAGCCTTTAGAAACACAATGGGCAAACTGAAAAACAATTTCTATTGCCATGTACTTTTCAATGTCTTTTTGCTTTAACCCCCAGGAATGTACCTGATGGACAATCAGAAGGGCTACCTCATTCCTATGGACCCCAAATCAGAATTCAACATTTATATATTTTATACTAATACACTTTATACATTGTTTAAAGGAAAAACACCTGTGTACTAACAGTATGTTACTTGTTAAGCTGAAACCATGGGCGGAGAGATTATGTAATCTTTAGACCGGGGTAGGCAACGTATGGCATGCATGCCAAAGGTGGCATGCGAGCTGATTTTCAGTGGCACTCACACCACCTGGGTCCTGGCCACTGGTCCGGGGGGCTCTGCATTTTAAATGAAGCTTCTTAATCATTTTAAAAACCTTATTTACTTTACATATAACAATAGTTTAGTTATATATTATAGACTTATAGAAAGAGACCTTCTAAAAACGTTAAAATGTATTACTGGCATGCGAAACCTTAAATTAGAGTGAATAAATGAAGACTCGGCACACCACTTCTGAAAGGTTGCTGACCCCTGCTTTAGACTATTGGCTACTGTGCTTATCTTGTCTTGCTGCTAGACCTATCCAGGAGCTCGGGACCTCCTACCCCGTCACTTCCCTCCGCCCATGAAAATTCCATATAATCCATTGTAATCAATTGTTTGGTAGTGTCTCTGAGACTAATAAGCAAAGTGACACTCCGCCAGTGCTGTGCATAATAAACTCACATGCTTGATTCTACACGGTGTCCATTTTGTTCCTTCACATACATTATTATTAGGCTTGGAAGGTGTAACGATGCTGGTTCTGGCGGGACCCAACTGAGAGTGCCAATTCAGGACAAATTGCTTAAAACAGGGCAGTTACAGCCCAAGGCTGGGGTTTTTCCACCTCTAAGGCAAACCAAACCAGCCAGACAAAGAGGACTTTGGTCTCACCCCACTGGCTAACCACAAGTCACACAAGCAATTCCCTTAGACACTCCAGATTCCCAGTATCACCACCAGTGCCACTCGTTATGGGGACAAATGGTTATGAAAACCAATACCCCAGTAAAAGAAAAAAGGTTCTCTCGATCCCAAAGAATCAAGCCCCAGACCCAGGTCAATATACAAATCAGATCTTACCCACAAATCACGCTGTTGCCAATCCTTTAGAATCTAAAATCTAAAGGTTTATTCATAAAAGGAAAAAAGATAGAGATGAGAGCTAGAATTGGTTAAATGGAATCAATTACATACAGTAATGGCAAAGTTCTTGGTTCAGGCTTGTAGCAGTGATAGAATAAACTGCAGGTTCAAATCAAGTCTCTGGAGTACATCCCCCGCTGGGATGGGTTATCAGTCCTTTGTGTAGAGCTTCTGTTTGTAGCAAAATCCCTCTAGAGGTAAGAAGCAGGATTGAAGACAAGATGGAGATGAGGCATCAGCCTTTTATAGTCTTTTCCAGGTGTAAGAACACCTCTTTGTTCTTACTGTGGAAAATTACAGCAAAATGGAGTCTGGAGTCACATGGGCAAGTCCCTGCACACTTTGCTGAGTCACAAGGCATATCTGCCTTCTCTCAGTGGGTCAGTTGTATAGCTGATGGTCCTTAATGGGCCATCAAGCAGGCTAGGCAGAGCTAACACCAACTTGTCTGGGATGTCTCCCAGAAGCACAGCATAAGTTTGAAATACAGACAGTATAGAGCCAATATTCATAACTTCAACTACAAAATTGATACACATATAGACAGCACAATCATAACTAGCAAACCACCTTGTCTTAGACACCTCATTTGACCCCCTTTATACAAGATTTGGTGCCACTACAGGACTTTGGTTGCACCCATGTTCTATATGGTCCCAGTTCAAATCAATAACATGACAGAAGGATTAGATTTTTTTATCAGTAAATGTTAGTAAACAGATTTCACCATCCACACATAAACCAATGAAAAAATATGTCCATCAATAATAATAGCAATTTACAGATAGGCAAAGTAAGAAAAATGCTGCTTGAGAACTTCCTAGAGTTTGATTTAAGGATGTTCACTTAGTATATTTTGATGTGGTGTTTACCCCTTTCATAACTTTGTGCAACAGTGAAAATTTAAATCAATTCAAATTGAAAAAGAAAGCTTAAAAAATTCATCTTATCCATCAACATTATAAAAACTGAATTCTGCCAAGCGTAATTATTATTAATGATGCATGTAGCACTGTGGGTGCACGCAGCACTTTACAAATGGTAAATTGAGCTAAACAAAGAAAAGACTCAGTGCCCCACAGACCCGAACAACTAGAGGCACAAGCGGCTAAAGTGCAGTGAGTGGTGTGTGATCTTGTCCTGGCATGCACTGGCTGTGAAGTACGCTTAGTGGTGGACACAACTCAATTGCATCTATGCAGGTACTGAAGTGGCAGTTAGGAAATGCTTGTACATTTCCTCAAAGGGCTAATTCTCCCATATCAGCTTTTATCTGTTTACGCCCTGTTATTTAGATGGTTCGAAAACATGTTCTTTTTGTTTTTTAATTAGTCCCAGGGTTCCAGTTTGGGAGTGTTTGCAGAATCCAACACTTTGACAGCTATGGCTGCTTCTCCTGTGCAAGGGGTTTCTGGTGGTCTCAGAAAATAAATTTCCTTTGTTACTTGTTAAAGTTCTCTCCTGATTTAATTCATTGCTCTGAGAGGATGGGTACAGTTACATTGTTTGCATCTTTCAATAATACTTAACAGCTACGTTGCATTTTCACCCCAGATCTCAACGTGCTTTCCCAAGGTGGCCATTGTCCTCATTTAACAGATGGGGAAACTGAGGAACGGAGCAGTTAGGTGACTTGCCCAGGAACACCCAACAAATCACTTACAGAGTTCAGGATAGTAGCACCCAAGTCTCCTGATGCTCAGGCCTGTGCCTTAGTCCCTGGATCACATTGCCTTTTTACGAGTAGAAAGAAGAACCTGTTGGTCTGTATCAGTAGGTAGCTTCCAGCTGCAAGCACCGGCAGATCAGGGACAGAGGCAATGTCAAGGTCTCAGTCTGTATGTATATGCAAAGCTGCCTGTTGAAGTAAAGTTATGTATTAGTCTAGAAGACACACACAATAAACAAAAAGGCACACACGCAAGCTCTGAAGTGTGTGCGCATCTGAATGTACTGATGAATCTCACACCCACCACGAACACATTTCAAGCTGTTAGCAAATAACTGTTTAAAGATTGACACACTAAAATGGGAAGTAAACCAAAATCTGTATCAGAATACGTTTCAGAACACAAAAGTATTTGAAAGTTTAAAAAAAACAAAAACAGGAGAAAAGGATGAAGTTGAGTGTATGCGCTGCAAATGGTGTGGCCCAATTATTAAATGTAAATATTATAGGTTAATAGTTCTAAGCCTACAACAGTAAACTGTTGATTCAAATGAAAAGCTTTATTTGGGAATGAGAGATGTATTGTTTTCTTAAACTCAGAGCTGGCATTGTGTTTTGAGTTCTGTTTTAGTTCTGCAGCAAACCACTTTGATGAACGGAATTCACAGCATTAATCTACTGAATATTCCCCCCCCCCCCCCGTCTTTCTGTTCACCAAAATAAACTCCGATATTTACCCAGAAAAATTATTAATATTTTTTTGCACTGATTTGCACATGTTTTTGTTGTTGTGGTAATAAACATTGATAAATTCCTGGGAAAAATTAAATAAAATAAAAACCGAAAACATTTGGACTATTCATTTGGAAGTGGGGAATGTGGCTTGTTTGGCGTTTTTTAGCCCCCAGGCCACAGTCACCTCTGAACATTTTGTGAGTGACCAGAAGGGCTCAGCATCTCTTCAACAGTCTATGTGACATGAGTTTGGTTGTCTCAAATCAGATGCAGTAAAAAGGGGACACATCCAATTAAAAAAAAATCCTTTGCAGGTTACCTTTAACTAATTTAGCTTGATACAAGTAATTAAAATAATTAATTCAAAACTCCCAGTAAGGGACATAAGAACTTTACCCAACTTACAGACTTTCGGGCCCAGATTTTCAAAAGTCGCCTCGCATTATGGGTCCCCAGATGCATACACCTGTATTGTTTTCATGCTGTGTAATGCTTTGGTTTGCTCACCTAACATATCTAGGGCTTCTGTTTCAGGGGAGGGGGGGTATTACTTTCATTTTTCAGGGTTTCTTTTTAGCAATTTTGTGAGTTTTATGGAGATGTCCAAAAATCAGGGCCTGGGGGGAGGGGGCTCTCTCTTTGTATACACTTAAACATATAGAATACTCTTTACAGTAGTATACACTAATCTATGATGCCTCTCAGACCCAACAAAGTCAGGAAATCCAGAATTAAGTGCAAAGATCCTAATCATAATTCCTGTGGAAGAAAAGGTCTGTGTTTTGTTATGCTTTGGAGTTACCAGAAAACAGTTCTGTTTTCTGTTCTATGCAGAAAAGGAGGGTCTCTGACCATATTAAGGAGAAAGGAAGAGTTCATACTGGAGACTTGCCATGCATTGTCCAGTATAAATTGCTCCTAGCAGTGTGTAATTAGTGTACTGGTTTTATGTATCAAAATTTTCCCAATAACAAAGCAATCTGGAAAGGGCTGAGAAATGTTTAGAGACTTCGGGTATGTAGCCCCAATATTAAGCCTTTTGATGCTAAGACCAGCAGTAAATTTTAAACGCAGGGCAATATTTATGCCTTGTGTAATTTAAATTCCCAAAATGTGGTTATCCTCCAGCATGGGAAAAACAGTTTGGATTGTAGTGATGATGTGACCTAGCCTTGTTTTAAGCATGTCCCCAACCTGCTAAAGAACTGGTTTGTCTATGTGTGTCCCCAATATTTAGCAAGGTTGGGGACACAATTAAAACATGGTAAGTCCCCACTTACACCACATAACTGACCTATGTTTTATCTTTGACATGGGACCACCATGTTGCAACTGGATCTCTGACACAGTTGTACTGCTAGACTGTTAGTATTTCTTTCCTTGAAGTTCCCATGTAAGTACTTCTAATTAGACCCCCTTCAGCAAATTAATGGTTAATACAGCTACAAATGTTCATCATGATAAGAAACTGACCTTCAAACTGATATTTTGGAAGCATTTGGGGATGGAGGAGGGGGGATCAATTTGTGCAGTCCTTCCTAGTTTGTAATGTTAGTGAATAAGGGCAGAAATACATGCTACTTTGATCACTTGCACTAGCTCTTCATTTGTTGAAGATTTTAACAGCAGCTGAAGTCTGGCTCCACTGCTGCATATCAAGACAAGGCTGATCCAATACAGTGAAATTTAAATAGTGCAACATATTCCTTTAAATGTGACCACAAGATTTTACAGTTTAAAAAGGCAGGTTTGTTTCTATGGTTCCTTTCAGGCTGTGGTTGAAATATTTAAAAGTAGCAGTTTTTTCATTGCATGTTGCTGTTTTCTCCTGGCCGGTTCAGGGGAAGGAGGGGGGGAAACGAGACTGTATCTGGCCCTTTTACTATGGTGATGAGGATTGTATTAACACTCAGATGCTGTGGTGATGAGCATGGTATAAATGATAAATGGATCACATAGAATTTCATTATTAACATTTGATTATAAGCTATAGAGAAAGTGGATTACAATACTTTCTGCCAGTCAGCTAACACAAAATGACTACCACCAAAGTGCAAGTATGGTGTGTATAACCTGATACCGAATCGTGGGAATTTACGCACATCAAGGTCTAGTCTCTCCTGAATAACGATCCTGAGATTGCTGAGAACGTCAATGACTTCACTGAGATAACAATAATAATACTTAACAGTTTATCTAGAAAACTGCATCCAATTCTGCCTCAGTGGATAATAAAGGCCCAACTTAGAATCTAGATATGAGATATTGAAGAAATTAGCTTACAGTAACTCCTCGCTTAACGTTGTAGTTATGTTCCTGAAAAATGCTACTTTAAGCGAAACGATGTTAAACGAATCCAATTTCCCCATAATTCAAAAAATAGCGGGGGTTAGGTTCCAGGGAAAATTTTTTNGATGAATTAGCACTCAGCTGAGCCCTCCAGGGTTAACACATTGTTGTTAATGTAGCCTCACACTCTACAAGGCAGCACGAATGGAGGGAGGGGAGAAAGCATTAGCAGACAGAGAGAGACATACACCTTGTGTGAGAGAGAGATGTGCATTGCCCCTTTAAGTACACTGATCCCACTCTAAGTACATTGCCTTTTTAATTTGATCAGCAAGTTGAGACAGCAGCTGCTGCCATCAAGCTCCCTCTGTCCTGAGCCCTGTCGTGTCTCCCCGCTGCTCTGTGCAGATGGCCGGATGGGGTAAAGGAGCAGGGAGCAGGACTGGAGGGGAGGGGGACACTCTGACATTAGCACCCCTCTCCCTCCTCCCCCCCCCCCCCGCGGCTGCACAGCAAGCAGGAGGCTCCTGGGAGCAGCTCCAAGGCAGAGGGCAGGAGCAGCACATGGCAGTCGGGGGAGGGACAGCTGAACTGCCGGCAATTGATAGCCTGCTGGGAGGCTGCAGCACAGGGAACTTAGGGGAGCAGGGAGCTGATAGGGAAGCTGCCAATCCACCCTGGTTCCAAGCCCCCACCAGCTAGCTCCAACTGGCAGATCTTTCTGCAAGCAGTGGACAAAGCAGGCGGCTGACAAACGACATTAGAAGGGAGCATTACACCACTTTAAATGATCATGTTCCCTAACTGATCAGCAACGTAACTGTAAGCGAGCGCAGACTCACCCCTGCGACGCCTCCTGCTGGTCGTCCTCGGGAATTAGCTCATTTTCCAGCCAGGAGCATCCTCTGCAGGCCAGTGATCCGCCTTACCTCACTCTGGCCCCCGTGTTCCTCCCAGGATCCCGGTGCCCCTTTCTCTGGGTCTCCCCCTCCCAGGGGAACCCCCACCCACTAACCCCACCTTGCCTCAGTGTACAACTACTGCCAGTCACCATCTAGCCCCACTCCCTGGGGCAGACTGCAGTATATGCCACTCATCACAGGCAAGGTTGGGCTGGACCTGCTGCCTCTATAGCTGGGCTGCCCCTCTGCAGCCCTGGTACTGGTCTTAGGCCCTCAGCTAGGCCCGCAGCCTGGGGGTTTTCCAGGCTGGAGCTCTCCAGCTCCTCTAGCCTTCCCCCAGCCCTGCTCCACTCCCAGTACCCTGCTTGGCTCCCTTGCAGCCAGGCCCTTCTCTCTCTACAAGCAGAGAGAGATTGCTGAGCTTCTGGCTCCCAGCCTCTTTATAGGGCCAGCTGAGGCCTGATTGGGGCGTGGCCCAGCTGCCGCTGTTTCCCCAATCAGCTCAGCTTTTAGAGCGGCAGCCCTTGCCAGGGCTGCTTTTAAGCCCTTCCAGGCAGGAGCGGGTATCCACCCCGCTACAGTAACAATGAAACAACGTTAACCGGGACGACGTTAAGTGAGGAGTTATGGTATCTAGACTGAATGGAAAGACCATATGTGACCGGGATCTCAGGGAGCCACATTGAAGTTACTCAATTAGGGTGAACTGTAAAGAATGGGGCAGACAATCCCCACAGCTGGTGGATATTCCAATACTTAGATTTACCAAACCAGCACAAAACAGCCTCTATAATACCTCACTGGTTACCCAGAAGCCAATAGCACAGTTCCCTTAAAGAAACCCAGCCTTAGGCCTCCACCCAGACACCCAAGTAAAATATGATGAAGATTACTGAAAATCTTATTCATCATATAAGAAAGTTCTACCAATCCCAAAGGATCAGACGCACATCTTGCTGCAAGAGCTCAAATGAACAAACCTTTCCCACAGAAACCACACTGGAACATTGGCATAAGTTGACTTTCATTGAACTTTCCTGTGGTTCTGAACAAATTACACAAGTGATCGTTTGCTTCCTAGGGTTTTTCACAGCATACTTCCAACAAGCTAAAAAGTGGGTGGGAATTCTTTGTTGCTCTTTCAGATATATGCTAAAATATTTCTATATGTTTTTTATAATTACACAGGATGACCTGGGTAATTATAGGGCTAGCATTGACTCTGGCCAAAAAAAAAAAAATGGAATGGATGATCTGGGACTCAATTAATATAATTAATGCAAGGACATTTCCAAAAATGTAAGTGGCCCCAAAATAAACTGCAGTAGCTTGAGTCTGGTAAGAACACTGTTCTTGGTTAATTTCTTTCACCATTGCTCATTGTATCACATCTCAGCAATTAATCTTTCTTCCTACTGGGAAAAAATGCACACAAAATAATCATGGAACTGCAGAATTACTGCAAACGCCTACACATTCTAATAATATACACCACTGATGATATAGACTTCATCATGCATTTTCTCTGTCCTGGAGGTTGTGAAATAATAATTTGGCATTTTAGCACTAAATTCAGGAGTCCTGTTTCTTCAGCTGCAAGTACAATACTGTATGTATTTGTGACTCTTGTTAAGCATTTGCTACTCAGTAGGAAATAGGAATATTGTAGAGCGAGCTAGCCTTAGAGCGTTTGGTATCCTAAATAGGACTAAGTTACAGTGCTCTGTTCAGAGTCAGACCTAGGGTACTTTTAAAAGGAGGGATTGCCAAGGGCAAGCTGAAAGTTTCTGAATTTTCAAATGAACATTTTTCAGGGAAACTTTATGTAATTTCTTTTAATTACCTTATAGAGCTGGCCAACATTTTTTGAAAATCTGAAACTTTGACAAAAAAATTTTTAGTGAGAAAATTTGTTGGCATTTTTTGACCAGCTCTAGGATTTTCATTTAGAAAATAAAAGTTTTAGAATTTCATTTCAAGAAAAGAAATCAATAGAAGCACAATCCTTAGATTATAACTCTTTAGGTAGATTCTTGATCTGTGTTAGAATCATAGAAGATTAGGGTTGGAAAAGACCTCAGGAGGTCATCTAGTTCAACCCCTTGCTCAAAGCAGAACCAACCCCGACTAAATCATTCCAGCCAGGGCTTTGTCAAGCAGGGCCTTAAAAACCTATAAGGATGGAGATTCCATAACTTCCTTAGGAAACCCATTCCAGTGCTTCACCACCCTCCTAGTGAAATAGTTTTTCCTAATATCCAATCTAGACCTCCCACACTGCAACTTGAGACCATTGCTCCTTGTTCTGTCAGCTGCCACCACTGAGAACAGCCTAGCACCATCCTCTTTGGAACCCCCCTTCAGGTAGTTGAAGGCTGCTATCAAATCCCCCCTCACTCTTCTCTTCCGCAGACTAAATAAGACCAGTTCACTCAGCCTCTCCTCATAAGTCATGTGCCCCAGCCCCCTAATCCTTTTCGTTGCCCTCCACTGGCCTCTCTCCAATTTGTCCACATCCTTTCTGTACTGGGGGGGCCCAAAACTGGACGCAATACTCCAGATGTGGCCTCACCAGTGCTGAATAGAGGGGAATAATCACTTCCCTTGATCTGCTGGCAATACTCCTACTAATGCAGCCAAATATGCCGTTAGCTTTGGCAACAAGGGCACTGTTGACCCATATCCAGCTTCTCATCCACTGTAACCCCCAGGTCCTTTTCTGCACAACTGCCACTTAGCCAGTCGGTCCCCAGCCTGTAGCAGTGCATGGGATTCTTCCGTCCTAAGTGCAGGACTCTGCATTTTCCCTTGTTGAACCTCATCAGATTTCTTTTAGCCCAATCCTCCAATTTGTCTAGGTCACTCTGGACCCTATCCCTACCCTCCAGTGTATCTACCTCTCCCCACAGCTTAGTGTCATCCACGATCTTGCTGAGGGTGCAATCTATCCCATCATCCAGATCATTAAGGAAGATGTTGAACAAAACCGGCCCCAGGACAGACCCCTGGGGCACTCCGCTTGATACCGGCTGCCAACTAGACATTGACCCATTGATCACTACCTGTTGAGCCCAACGATCTAGCCAGCTTTCTATCCACCTTATAGTCCATTCATCCAATCCATACCTTTTTAACTTGCTGGCAAGAATACTGTGGGAGACCATATCAAAAGCTTTGCTAAAGTCAAGTTATATTACATCCACCGCTTTCCCCATATCCACTGAGCCAGTTCTATCTCATCATAGAAGGCAATCAGGTTGGTCAGGCATGACTTGCCCTTGGTGAATCCATGTTGACTCTTCCTGATAACCTTCCTCTCCTCCAAGTGCTTCAAAATGGATTCCTTGAGGACCTGCTCCATGACTTTTTCAGGGACTGAGGTGAGACTGACCGGCTTGTAGTTCCCCGGATTCTCCTTCTTCCCTTTTTTAAAGATGGGCACTATATTTGCCTTTTTCCAATCGTCCAGGACCTCCCCCAATCACCACGAATTTTCAAAGATAATGGCCAATGGCTCTGCAATCACATCAGCCAACTCCCTCAGCACCCTCGGATGCATTAGATCTGGCCCCATGGACTTGTGCATGTCCAGCTTTTCTAAGTCCTTAACCTGTTCTTTCACCACTGAGGACTGCTCACTTCCTCCCCATACTGTGCTGCCCAGTGCAGCAGTCTGGGAGCTGACCTTGTCTGTGAAGACCGAGGCAAAAAAAGCATTGAGTACTTCAGCTTTTTCCACATCATCTGTCACTAGGTTACCTCCCCCATTCAGTAAGGGTCCCACACTTTCCCTGACCTTCTTCTTGTTGCTAACATACCCGTAGAAACCCTTCTTGTTACCCTTCACATCCCTTGCTAGCTGCAACTCCAATTGTGCTTTAGCCTTCCTGATTATACCCCTGCATGCTTGAGCAATATTTTTATACTCCTCCCTCGTCATCTGTCCAAGTTTCCACTTCTTGTAAGCTTCCATTTTGTGTTTAAGCTCACCGAAGATTTCTCTGTTAAGCCAAGCTGGTTGCCTGCCATATTTGCTATTCTGTCTGCACATCAGGATGGTTTGTTCCTGTGCCCTCAATAAGGATTCTTTAAAATACAGCCAGCTCTCCTGGACTCCTTTCCCCCTCATATTAGCCTCCCAGGTGATCCTGCCCATCAGTTCCCTGAGGGAGTCAAAGTCTGCTTTTCTGAAGTTCAGGGTCTGTATTCTGCTGCTCTCCTTTCTTCCTTTTGTCAGGATCCTGAAGTCAACCATCTCATTGTCACTGCTGCCCAGATTGCCACCCACTTCAACTTCCCCTACCAATTCTTCCCTGTTTGTGAGCAGCAGGTCAAGAGGTTGGTTCCTCCAGCACTTGCACCAGGAAGTTGTCCCCAACACTCTTCAAAAATGTCCTGGATTGTCTGTGCACTGCTGAATTGCTCTCCCAGCAGATGTCAGGGTGATTGAAGTCCCCCATGAGAACCAGGGCCTGTGATCTGAATGTGACATTGCACTCCATATGTTTTATGGAAATATGTTTATGAGTGTGAATATGATGTAACTGGAATATGCTTTATGCAAAAGATCTCTTGTAAGGTATCATTACAAAGGTTATAACCTACTGAATACATTCATCCTATTTTTATGAATGTATCATTCTTGTATCTGAAACTATGAATATAACTCTGAGGTCCTATCGTAATTATGCAAAGTGTGGGCCATTAATGGTGGTTTAGAATCTTGATGGCTCCCATTGACTAGGACAATTGGTTGTAAATGATTTACTTACCTGCAATCATCCCGGTGTATGTGTGGGCCAGCCCGTGGGTAATGAAGAATGAGGTCTTACATTAAATCTGGTACTTTTCCCTTTAAAAGGAGGGGTGGTGACCCAGAGAGACAAAAGATTCCCACCTTGTGCCAAAGCTATAAAAGGGGATGGAGCAGGACAAAGGGGCTTCCAATCATGAGAAAACCCCTGCTTTCCACCTAAGATGTCTGCTGGAACTAACAAGGACTGTACCAGGGGAAAGGATTGGGCCCAGACTAGGAAGGAGTCTAATCTGTGAAAGAATCTTATTGGAACATCTCTGAGGGTGAGATATTACCTGTAATCAGTTTATTAATGTATTAGGCTTAGACTTGCGTGTTTTTGCTTTATTTTGCTTTGTAACTTACTTTGTTCTGTCTGATATTACTTGAAACCACTTAATTCCTACTTTTTATACTTAATAAAACCACTTTTGTTTATTAATATACCCAGAGTAAGTGATTTAATACCTGGGGGAGCAAACAGCTGGGCATAGCTCTCTATCAGTGTTATAGAGGGAGGACAATTCATGAGTTTACCCTGTATAAGCTTTATACAGAGTAAAACAGATTTATTTGGAGTTTGGATCCCATTGGGAACTGGGCGTCTGGGTGCTGGAGATAGCTGGGTGCTGCTAAGTGGTTTTCAGTTAAAGCCTGCAGCTTTGGGGTGTGGTCCAGACCCTGGGTCTGGGTTGCAACAGGCTGGCATGTCTGACTCAACAAGACAGGGTTCTGGAGTCCCAAGCTGGCAGGGAAAATGGGCTCAGAGGTAATTTCAGCACACCAGGTGACAGTCCCAAGGGGGTCTCTGTGACTGAACCCGTCACACTGGAAACTTCTGTTAGTTGTCCGAAGAAAGAAAGTGTTACTGCAGTGTAAATCCTAAGTAATTCCATTGTGCATTTACTCTGTATTTACACTGGTGCAACTGAGACTGTGGAAATAGTGTGGGCTAGATTTTTTTTTCTCAGTAAAGCATTATGCACGCCTATGACAATGTATAAAGAATAATGATCCTTTTATTACAATTGGTGTTCAGAGGCATTAGCTAGTTAATGTTGATAATCTCGTTAAGTAGGTAAGCTAGTTAGTGTTGTATAGCACTTTGAACATGTAAAGTGCTATACAAATGCTAAGAGTGGCATTATTAATATTATTGATATGAAAGCATAGGAAGGCTGGAATTCTGTAACCATGTGTTTTAAAAATGGTATCAGGCATGACAGCCCAGGTCTTGGGCACAAGCCTGAGAATACCCAGACAGAAGTTGCCTCCTGGCCTCCACCCAACATCTGCTAAAACTTGGTGAGCTAAGAAGCTAATAGTACTGTAGCCTCAGCCAAGGCACCACCCCTGGGAACCCTGATTAGAGGATTGCATGGCTCTACCAATTGGTCCAACCATGCTATTTAAGACAGAAGGAGGCACAGAAAGTTGTCTGATCAATAAGGTGATTTCCTGTTGTGGCTGTATTGTACTCTGCTTGTGCCTGCATCCAAACCTGCCCCTGATTCTTGCTCTGCTCCTGTTCCCAAGGTGCTCCTGCTCCATACTTGATCCTTGTCTCTCCTCCAGTTCCTGCTCTTACCTCAATTCCACCATCAGCTGCCAGTCCTGCCTCTGACCCTGGCTTGACTCTTGACTCTTGGCTCTGGCATTTGGTATCTGACCTCAGCTTTGATTCCTGGTTCTGACTCTGGCTTGACCCCAGCTCTGGTAATTGGCAGCTGGCTCGAGTGCTGATCCTCACCTTTGTTCCCTAACCTGGATTCCTGCTCTGCACATGAGACATGATTCCTGCTCTGAGTACTAGGCCAGATTGCCTACATTCTGGTCCACAACAATAGCCATCTAAATCTAAGAGGCAACGGGTAACTACAGTACAATCCTGTTTATATCAAGTGTTTCAAGCAGCTTCAAAATGGATAGCAACAAGGAGAAGATGGTCCAGTGGTTAAGGACTAGTGGTTTTGGGACCCAGGTTCATTTCTGTGTTCTGCCAGAGACTTCCTATGTGACCTTGTGCAGGTCACCTAGCCCAGGAATTCTCAACCTTTCTCTTTCTGAGCCCTTCTCCCCCCCCCAACATGCTATAAAAACTCCACAATCTACTTGTGTCACAACTATTATTCTGCATATAAGCCAAGGCCAGCATTATGAGGGACCATGCCTAGCAATTGTCTGGGGTACCACGCCACAGCGGGCCCTGCAAAGCTAAGTTGCTCAGGGTTCAGCTTCAGCCCTGGGTGTCAGGGCTCAAGGCCCCAGCCTTCAGCCCCATGCGGTGGGGCTTCAGCTTTCTGCCCTGAGCCCCAGCAAGTCTAATGCCAGCCCTGCTTGGCAGCCCCCCAGGGGGCCTTGGACCCCTGGTTGAGAACCTCTGACTTAGCCTCTCTGTGCCTCCATTCCCCATCTGTAAAATTGAGATAAAGCATTTCCCCACCTCACAAGGATGTTGTGAGGATACCTAGAGTAAAAATTGTGAAGTGTTCAGATACTACAGTGAGGATGGCTGTATAAGTACGTGAGAGAGAGATCGTAAATTCAGACTAGAAGCTAGGTGCAAATTTGGAATAGGATTGCATTCAGAATAATTTACATAGGGAGGTAGCGGATTCTCCATTACTCGAAATCAAGTCTTTAAATCAAGACTGGATGTCTTTCTAAAAGATATGCTGTAGCTCCAACCGAAGTTATAGGCTTTGATGCAGAAATTGTTGTTTGAGGTTCTTTGACCTGTGTTATGCATGTGAAACTAGATGATCTTAATGGTCCCATCTGGCCTTAAAAAATCTCTGAATGGAGATTGATCCATTCCACCTATTGACACCAGAAGGCATAACTATGCTTTAATTCATTAGTAATTCTGGTTAGCCAGGAGCAGTTGGAGGGCATTTACCCGTATTTATTTGGGGAGGGAGAACAAATAAGTTAACAGCATGGTTACACTTGTTAGTCCCGCATCGGACTGACAAACACAGTGTCTCCACGGCCTCAGATGAGCACACAGACCTTGAGTCAATGTCCAGAGCAAGGTTTGGATTTATTTATAAATATCAAAAATCAAGACAACAGGAAAAAAATCAACCTGCACTAGAAAGCTTTGCTGGCATGACTCTGTTGGTAGGGGAGTGATTTTTTATAGTGACATCGCTATGCCAGCTAAAGCCCTAGTGTAGATGAAGCTATACTGCCAAAAAAGTGCTTTGTCTGGCATAGCTTATTTTTCTCACCAAATTGGAATATACGAGTGTAACTGGATCTACACTGTAGGAGGGGGTTACTGCTATAGCTATACTGTCAAAACTTTTCTAGTGTAGACTAGGCCTAAGCTGCCTCCCTGAATGTCTTTTTTTCAGGGCTTCCCTCCAGCACTTGTTCTGTCTTAGTTGTGACTGGATCCCCAGGGCACACCCTGGAACTGTGGGACCGCTGTGCTCCCTTAACTCTCCAGCCCGGGCTGTCCCTCACAACGCTATGCCAGTGACAAGCAGCAACCCCCTCTGGGTGCTGGGATCACTGAGCCATCAGCATGTGGAGCCCCACACCCAGCTAAGTTGCATGGATGCTCCCTGAGCCACTCATCAATTATACAGAGAGGCACCAGAAAATCACCCCAGCCCCCAACCTTGCACCCCACAATTTTACACTGCTCATGACTCCCTTGGACAGTGCAAGCTCATTAATTAGTTCACCACTCCAACAAAGAATACTGGACATGCAACAGCCCTTGTTAACCTGAGTTCAGATTCTCTAAGCACTTCAGCCAAAAACACACAGTTTTAGGTAAAATATAAAACAGATTTATTAACTACAGAAAGATAGATATTAAGAGATTACAAGTGTTAGGCATAGAGCTCAAAGTTGGTTACATGAGAAATAAAAGTAGAATTGCAGGCTAAATTCTAACTTTAACAGACTAAGCAAGATTTGAATTAAACAGTTTCTCACCCCGCTAGATGTTCCAGGCAGTTTACAATTCTTTTTACACAGGCTGAATTCCCTCTCAGCCTGGGACCAATCTCCCCAATTCAAAGACTTTGTCTTCCAAATAATCTTCCAGGTGTTGAGATGGGGGAGGAGAGAGGCACTGTGGTGAGGTCATCGACCTTCATTTATACTTTCTCTCCAGGAGCCAGAAAGATTCTTGTTGTGACATGGAGGTTAGGTAGCCCCCATTGTGTATGTGTGCGCTCTCAGGAATCTCTGGGAGAGTGGATTCTTCTTAATGGGCCATCAGCACCTCAGCCAAGGCACCACCTTGTCTGGCCAGTGTTAGTTGCTCTTTTGGTGCAGAAAGGCTAGCTGTGGGTGTCGCCCAACTCCACAACATATTTCAGTAACACACACATAGCAAAACTTCATAACTTCGGATACAATGGTAACACACACAATTCAACAAGATAGTAATGTTCAACAGATCATGACTTCTCAAATGATACCTCACAAGGTGTACTTTGTACCGAACATATCACAATCATATCACAGTGGTGAATAGGGAGGTTCCAGGGTGCTATTTTGAAGTAGTTCCTCTCCAAAAATGACCATCCCCACCTCCCTTATGTTTAGAGTGGATTCATAGATTTTTAAGGCCAGAAGGGACCACTGTGATCATCTAGTCTGACCTCCTTTATTGCACAGGCCATAGAACTTCCCCCAAATGATTCTTAGAGCAGAGCTTTTAGAAACAGAGAGTCCTGTGGCACCTTTAAGACTAACAGATGTATTAGAGCATAAGCTTTCGTGGGTGAATACCCACTTCGTCAGACGCATGTAATGGAAATATCCAGAGGCAGGTATAAATATGCAGGCAAGAATCAGTCTGGAGATAACGAGGTTAGTTCAATCAGGGAGGGTGAGGTCCTCTGCTAGCAGTTGAGGTGTGAACACCAAGGGAGGAGAAACTGCTTTTGTAGTTGGCTAGCCATTCACAGTCTTTGTTTAATCCTGATCTGATGGTGTCAAATTTGCAAATGAACTGAAGCTCAGCAGTTTCTCTTTGGAGTCTGGTCCTGAAGTTCTTTTGCTGTAAGATGGCTACCTTGACATCTGCTATTGTGTGGCCAGGGAGGTTGAAGTGTTCTCCTACAGGTTTTTGTATATTGCC